>CM076576.1:215915336-216305816 GCA_034641835.2 Pinus albicaulis | reverse complement strand
CCCTGTATTCCTGGGGGTATCCCGCCATGGCTTCAATCTTCATGGCCTCGCTCTGAAAGCGTCCGGCGAGAGCCATCGAATCTTCTGCGTGAGAGGCCCAGTCAAGGGGACAGCAGCTCGATGGTCCGGCCCTTCGGTGGTTTGGATCGATCGGGTAACTGAGTTTCCCGATCGCGTCTTTAAATCGCCGCATCAACTCCCATGTGGTTTCTCCTTCCTTCTGCTTAATTTCCCACAGCTCTGACAGGCCCTGCTGGTCTGGCTGGGGAAGCTTGAATTCACGGACAAAATCCCGGTTCACGTCCGCGATTACAAAGAAAGCGCCCTACTCACTTCGATGAACCAACGCAGAGCTCTCTCTCTGAGCGTGGTTTGGAACTCTATTAACTTCCCTGCATCAGGCGTCTGGCGAGCCTTCCAGATGGCTTCGCACAGATACCAATGTTGTTCTACGTCGTCGTTGCCCCGGCCAGAGAACTCTGGGTACCGAGTGAAATATCCAGCCATGTATACTGGCGGAGAAATAACCAGGATAAAACCTCCAGGTCCTGGTTGCGTAACGGTCCCACTAGGGAAAATACTACTACTAGTAACGCTGCTGCTACTGGGCGTTATTGACGCCGCTGAACTACTATATGACTGAACGAATGCTTGTAACTAAATAAAAATATTTCTTAAAGGTTGATAAAGTACCGTGAAGCGGCCGGATTCGGCCATGCGGAAGCGGGAAGAGGGCGTTCGGGAGGGGTGGGTGTCACCGATCCTCGGAACATCCCCTCGTCGATCACGGCCGTGCCATTCGTCATCGGAACTCTCTTCGGGTCGCATCTTTCCATTATCCCGCAGTCGCCATCGTTTTTCGTTGGGCCGCGCTCGGGGCTCCCATGCACCCACTGTACGTCCGCTGCTGTCCCATCTCCTGTCCGGGTATCCAAACCCATGGGTCTTGTCTTCTGAGGCGCCTCCTTCTGATTTTTCCTCTCGATCTCCCTTCTCTTCAAATCTCTCATTACCCTTCTTCGCCACCTGTCGGCGATCTGCGCCCGCCGATGCGCACGTGACTCCCGCAACTTGCATGCGGCCTCAACGTCCATCCCCCGCTCCCCACCCTTACTGTCTACACAGCATCGGTCCCCTCAATCCTTCCCCCAGTATGGGTGGTTTACGCTTCCATACTCGTTTTGTGGAATTCAATCAACCCTTCGTCCACCATCAGGGCTTTGATCCACAAATGAATCTTCCTTTAACAGCCTTTCCCCTCAACCCCAGTGAAAATGCCCCTCAGCCTCAATGTGAGAATTCGACTGATCGCTAGAAATCGCACAACGTCAATGCCTTCCAACGTGGTCCTTACCTACAAAGTCCACCCGCACGGTGAGGTCGTTGTCTACCCGACGCAGCCATTGTGTTCGTGCGCCCACCTGCGGTTTATCTTCCGCAAGCCTTCTTGGGGCGCCTTCGCTCGTAACCTCCGCAACCAGTTGTAAAGGTCAGTAGGAAACCTTCCCCAGAAAATTTCGTACGTATCACTGGCTGAATCCGAGAAAAGAACGATCTCCTTGATCGCGGCCTCCTTTTTCTTGGTCAGCTCCGCTTGCTGAGTAATGAAATGGTCAAGATGATCATCCCACCATCGCCGTATTGCTCCTTCAAAAATCCTCGAGACCATGATCTAAATCCCCTCAGAACATGCAGGTCCCGGCAACGGAACCATTTTTTGGCGAAAATTCAGGTCTCGCGGGCAAGACCCAGGTTCAAAGGGTTGTGGCCAACAAGGGGTCCGGAGTAGTCTAGGAACATGCCGGCATTTTCACCCTGCTCTTGGAGAGCAGTGCGTCTCACCCGAGGCGTGCCGCGACCACATGCATAAGGGGATGAGATCACTGGTAAGGAATAAATCCGCAACCAAAGAAAGAAAGTGCATCCATTACATATACCAAATTACACATGCATGATTTCTAATTAAGTATTCAGACAGTCGCAACTTAAAATTTTGAAATTAGTGTAAACACATTAGAACACATGAACAACATATTGAGACAGAAATCCTTCCTTATATTATGCTTCTGGCCGAATACATGATTACATAGCTTTTCTTCTCTGATAACTCACAAGTCGGATACAGATGGGTTCGAGAACAGAAGGGAAGAACATAGAAAGTAGGAACCCATAGAAAGAACAGGTCTGATCCTTCTGCGGCTGCTCTGCACTTCCATTCAACCTTTTACAATAACAATGACCTCTCCTCCCTTTCTTCAGCCGGGTGATCGCCCTTTTATTCACCCGCTCGTCGCGACTGGCGGCTTCTCTGTGTCTTCACTCTGGCTTTTCCCGACTTCTCTTCTGATGTCTGCATGTTCCTCTTTCTGTTTTCTGTTGTATTTCTTTCATCTGTACTTATCTCTGTTCAGTCTCCAGTTATCAATTGCTTCCGCGCCACCTTGGTAGCTCCGCAACTCCTGGTCGCTGCGGCACGGTCGCGTTAGCTATGTGTATTTCTTCCGCAACTCAAAAAGAGTCCAAGTTCAAAATGTCTTGGCCGATAATTCAAAACTTAAACAAAAACAAGGGCCCCAACTAATAAAATATTCCGTAGAGGTGGATCTAGATATGATTAACATTATTTTAATCATGCACCAAGATCTAGAATGACTCAATATTTTGTTATAAATAGGAGGGTTTTCCCCATCATTCTTCACCTTTTGTTGCCTACTAGATCACTCTGGATCTATACACTTGGTCTCATTCCTACCATTTGCTCCCATTGAGCTCTGTCTTCTACATTGGGTTTTCTACATCTACAAGAGAGAGAAAGCTTAGATCTGAAGTGCTGAGGACTACAAAGAACCCATCCCATTGAGGAGATCTGGATACACCTTCTTGTTTCCTCCCAGGTGCCCTGTAATATAAAAAATTCATTCAAAAATTGTGTTCTTGTCTTGTCTGTTGGATGCATGGAGCAAACTCTTTACTTTACTGCTTAATGTCTTTCCATTTATAGATCTGTTTGTTGCAGCATTTTAACTACTAATCGCAGATCTGAAGATGTTTGGCAGCCTCTATTGTTGTTAGGGCTATTAGTTATTCGTAGCTAAAGTGGTTCTTTTTCGTACACTTCGACGAAGAATTCATACTAACAAATGGTGACTCCACACGGGTTTTAAATTACGACCGCTGTCATTTTTCATATTCCTGCATATCCAGCTACTTCAGGCCCTAGGGCTTCTTTTCAGCTGCTTAGTTTTCCTCTTTTTATGTCATTTTTCTCACATAAAACCCTAAAAACCTAAAATTTCTAACTTCCGTGTGTTTCTGGCCCTATTGCGCAGGTAAGCGACACCAGCCGCAACTGAGACGGCAAATTTTCTGAAAATCTGCCGCCGAGACAACCGGAACAGGGGGGTCGCACTTTTTGGCCCTAAACCTGCGACCTGGACCTCCAGGTCGCACTTTTCAGCCTGTTTTCTGTGACCTGCCTTTTTTCCAGCATTTTTTCTGCAATTTTTCAGGGTTCTGCTGCAGCTTCTGCCAGGGTTTTCCAGCCTCTGTCTCAGCCCGCCTCGACCAAGATCTGATCTGTTTTTACTCATCTAAGTGGGAACCCAGCCCCTTAGGGCTTTAGTACCCTCCACTTTTTGTGGAAGAGTTTTAGCTGTTTCAGCCTTCGGTTTCAGAGCTTCAGCCCCCTCTTTTCCAGATCTGTTACCTCACTTTCAGATCCATTGAAATCAACCTCTTTTCCTTTCAAATCACCTCTTGTCGTTTTGTTTGGACCTCCTCTGAAGGCCTCCGCCTTGCCCCCCCGGTTTTTTGCTGATTTCCCTTTTCCAGCCACCTTGCCTCTGTCTCTTGGCTGTGATCTGCACCCCTTTTCTGCAGCTTTATCCTCCAGATCTCTGTCCCTTTTGACCCTAGATCTGTTGAGCTTCCTTTGTGTGTGTTTTACATAGTTTTCCCTTTCTTTTCAGCATAGTTGTGAGAGACCCACCTTCTTGGGTTAGATAGATGCATACGTAGCTGTTATTTTTCTGTTATTTCAGCATTCTATTATGTTCTCTGTAGGTTTATTTTCAGCTACGCAGCACACTTTTTCTTGCTCTCAACAACGGAAAGGGTTTAAAAATTAAAATTAACGCACGCCACACACTGACCCTAAGTGAAGAAGCGCCTGTTTAACACCGCCTGGCAAAGACTCTAAAATCAATTGTCACTGCACCTTATCTGCCCTTGACCTTCCTTGATTCTGTCCCTTTCTGCCCTTGTCGGTTTCCTTCTTCCTGTCATCATTGCGCCCCCAAGGCGTCGTTCCCGGAGACTTCTTGGCCTTCACCCTCAGTTTCCGGTTGATCGACCTGCTCCGCACCGCCGTCGTCGAGCCAGTCCACCTTCGAGTCCGCACTCCGACTCCTCTCCTGATTCATCGGGTCCCCCTTCTCCTTCCGGTTCTCCCCCTTTTACCTTCACCATGTCTGGACCAGGGCCTAACGCTAGCGGTTCTCCCGGCCCCAATGCCGACCCTACTTCTAGCGGAACCGTCACAACCACTACTCCGGCCACCCCTGTGCTGCCGTACATTGCAGGCCTCAGCCTCCCCGATTTCCATCAGTTGATTAATGACCCCATTCACCACAATACTACCTGGCCCGCTATGCCCACCAAGCTGCCCTCTGATATCCCTAAGTTCGAGGGCCTTAATGGAGAAGATCCAACAAATCACGTCCGGTCTTTCCACATGTGGTGTTCCTCAAATTCCATTACCGATGACTCCATCCGTCTTCGTTTGTTCCAACGCACGCTTACCGGCGAAGCTTCTAAATGGTATGTCGAACAGGCCACTTCTTCCCATACCACGTTCGAGACTCTTGCCCAAGCCTTTTTGTCATACTTCCAGCTCCCTCTCCGATACGACACTGGCACGGAGCTCTTGACTTCATTTAAGCAATCCTCTTCCACATGCCTTTTTGCCCATGTTCAGGAATGGCGACGAAGACGGAGCTTATGTCGAGCCCCTCCCTTTGAAGATCGGGTTTACATGGACTGGTTCCTTCGCACCCTCCCGTCTCCCATCGGCAAAGATGTCGCCTCTCACTTTCCTCAAACTAAAGAAGCTGCCCTCCAAATAGCTTTAAAATATGACCTGATCTACGCTCAATCTAGTTATGTTTATACCGTCCTTCCTGACATCCCCAGGCCCGGTGGCGCCAACGCCCCGGGGGCATCTCATTCCGCCGACGGTATCGTTGGATCTCTTTCCCATCCATCTGCTCACCCTCCTACGGGCTATGGTCCCCCTCAGGGAGGGGCCAGCACCTCAAGCACTCTTCCCCCTCCCGGCAACATGTATCCAGGATACGGCATGCCTCCTCCTTTTGCTCAACTTCCTGCTTACCTCAATGTCGCCCAACCCAACCCTTACCTTTATCCACAGCCTGGTGCGCCAGCTCCTCCAGCATATGCGCTTCCGCCTCCCTTTCCTCCTCACAACCCGCAACAGCACTTACAACCCCCTCCAGGGCAAGTATTTGCACAGCAGGGTGCGATTAATCCCCCTTCTTCTCAAAGAAGGCGGAGAGGCAACCAGAACCAGTCTGCCCCCAGTAACCGAGGACCCAATTCTGATGTGGACCCTAACACTAGCAACCAGCCACAGGGCATTCCGCCCAGGCCGGACAGGCCGCTTCGTGCAAACAAGCCATGTTCGTGTTGCGGCGTTTACGGTCACTACACTCACGATTGTCCTCTCTTACCCCAGATGCGACAGATGTGGGAGTCTCAAGCCACATTGCGCGGACAACACGCCTCCCCTCATGCTCCTCCTAATGTGGCCACTACCCAGCCAGCTGTGTTCACTGATCCTTTCCCTCAACAGGGATTCGTGGCTACCCAACCCCCCGACAGCCATGTAGCCACCCCCTCCTCCATTTCTGGTTCCTCTGATTACCAGATCCTTATGATACACTCCGATCCCTCCCCTTCCGTCGACATTCACCTTCAAACTCGGTCTCGCCAATACCCCAAGCCTCCTGCTCCGTCTGCTCCCGAGCCTCCCTCTTCAGGTTCTACAGAGCCTCTTTCGACATCCAGTGGCCCCTTACACATCCCTCAACCCAAAATTAAGGTTCATCCAAAAATTCCAAAGGGCCCATTGCGTCGAAATGCTGCTTCCGGTCAAGCCGCTCAGTCATATAGTATAGTAGATGATTTGGCGCAATCCCCTGCTGCCATTTCCACACTGGAACTCCTCCAGTCGTGCCCTTCTCAAAAGAAGGCTTTACTATCTGCCGTGGGCGCTGTTGATCCTGCTGATGACCAAATGATTGTTTTCGACGCCACTCAATCGGACCATCCCCCTCTCCCTCCTTCCGTCGCTTTCCAAATCCCCGTCAAAATCCGGAACGCCACTGTGTCCCGGTGTATAATTGATGAGGGGGCATCCACCTGCGTGATGTCCGCTTCGGTTTGGAAGCAACTCGGATCCCCTGAGCTGGCCCCTTCCACGATCACCCTTCGAGTGTGGGACGGTCATGCCTCCCAGCCTATTGGCCTGTTTCGTAACTGTCCCATCACCCTCGCCGGTAAGATTGTTTGCGTTGACGTCGAAGTCATTGACGCCCCTCTAGACTACAACATTCTTTTGGGGCGAAGCTACACCTATGCCATGTCTGCTGTCCCATCTGCGGTTTTCCGCAAGATGTCTTTTCCACATAATGGGAAGATAGTCACCATTGACCAGCTATCTTATCATGAGCCGCCATCTCAGACCTCCTCCGAGACGACCATCTCTTCTGTAGCCAACAAGCAAACCATTGATTCTTTGACCAGTGTCTCCCCCGGCGTCTATAAAGATTCCACCCTGCTTGGTACTTTTCCTCATCTTCCCCCCCCTCCTGTTACTGATCCCAGCTTATCAAATGTTTGCATGATGCAATCGTCTCAGGCTGCCCATAAGCGGCCTGCTTCGGCTAGTCAGCAACCTCCTCCCCGCCCTCCGCAACCCGCTTCTAGCCATTCCTTTCAGCCACCTGGACCTCCTCTTTCCGGCCCTCCCCCTTCAGCTGGTCTCCCCGAACCTCTCTATCCTCCAGGCTCGATTCCCCCTGGCCTTAACCATCTCGGAGCCGTACCTCCTAGTCATTACCCTGCTGGACAGATCCCCTTCCTGGCTCCCCCTCCCGGAGTATATTCTGTCCCTGTCATGGCCACCCTCTCCCTCCCTAACTTGACCTTGGGCATTCCGGTTTGGTACCTTGACCCCCCAGCCGCCACCCCCCCTGGTCACCCCAAACCTTACATGGCTTTGACACTGGTTCAACCGGTCCCCCTCGCTTCCTCCATAGCCACTGTACCCCCAGCACCTCCACAGGACCCTTCTCCTGTTGGGTCGGCTCCCGGGAAGAAAGGCAAAGCCCGCAAGGGGGCAACCAAAGACCAAACCACCACGACCAACCCGGCTCCTTCTCCACCCCCAAAGCCTTGTGCCTTATGTGATGTCATTGTTCATGCCACCCATGCTTGTCCCGAGTTACCTCGTATCCGACCCATGGTAAACTTCGCGTTCCCCGACACTACGGTCCCTGAAACTCCCACTCCTTCTTCGGCCGTCCCCAAGAACGCCAAGACTCTCCGCACCAACAAGCCTTGTGCTTTGTGCGGTGTCCATGGCCACTACTCCCATTATTGTCCTCACCTGACACATTACCGCGCCTCCCTTGAGGTGATCCGCGAGTATGAGGTTGAACAAAATCAATCTGCCTCTCCCATTCTCGCGCAGTATGCTTCAGGCCAGCCTGAGGATCCCCCCGCTCCCATCAACATCCCCCCCCCTGATGTTCAGATGACGGAGTCTACAGTAACCCATTACCGTGCCTCCCTTGAGGTGATCCGCGAGTATGAGGTTGAACAAAATCAATCCGCCTCTCCCATTCTCGCACATTACGCTGCAGGCCAGCCTGAGGATCCCCCCGCTCCCATCCACATTCCCCCCCGGATGTTCAGATGACGGAGTCTACAGTAACCATTCTTTACCTATCCTCCTCTGCACGCCACTCGGAGCCTAGCCCGCCTGCATCCTCCCCTGTTGTGTCCCTCGATACTCGAGATCACTCCACTTGTGTCTCTGTTGACCTCCGCAGCCCGATCCTTCGCCATGTTTCCGTTAGCTCTCATACACCACCTTGTTTGAGTCTTGATCATCCTGCCCCTTCCTCCTGCCATTTCCGCTCAATGACTTCTGTACCCTCACGCTGCCGTCATTTCCTTTCATCCCCTCATTTATTGTCTTGTCACACCATTTTGCAGGACCCCCCGTCCACACCCTTTATCGGTTACGCCGATGGTGCAAGTCGCTACTCCAGGAATCTTGCCTCGGCAGGGTGGGCCATCTTCACCCCCTTACATCACCTCGTTCTGTCTAACGGGGTATGCATTGGTTCTGCCACCAACAATCAGGCCGAATATGATGCAGTGCGTGGCCTATTAGCTGATGCCCTCTTGCATCGCATCCGCCATCTGCACGTTCGTTTGGATTCCCTGCTTCTTGTAATGCAACTCAATGGTGTTTATCGTGTGCATAACCCTGTGCTGTTTAGACGCTATTTACGAGTAAAAGTCTTAATACGTGCGTTTGAAACTATAACTTTCAACCATGTACCCAGAGACCAGAATCACTACGTAGATAGTATTGCAAACCATGTTCTAGATTGGCATTTATCACACACAAGTCATACAAGACAATAACATTAAATCAACCATCAAAAGACGATGCATATCCATAATATGTGTCGCAAACCATATATTGATGAGTCCATCTACTCTGATACACATGACATGCCCATAGCATGTTCCAAAAACTGGGGGCACCATACGCCCCCCCATACATATACATACGACATGCCCATAGCATGTTACAAACAAAAACTGGGGGCACCATATACCCCTCCATACATTCTAGGGGGCACCACCTGCCCCTACATACATCAGAAGGGGCACCATATGCCCCTAATCACTATCTGGAGGCTCCCGGGCCAATGGCTCTGCCCCTGCAGCATGTAGATCCCGCATAGTTTGACCGGCCAGCGCCATGCGCCGCATGATACCTCGCCACTCCGAGGGGAGACCAACACATGGCTCTATGTACTGGTCGTCTAAATCCTGCCACCCGCGCTCTGATACTCCGGTCAACAGCTGCTCACATCTACGGCGGATGTCCTCCAGTAGGGCGGCTGCACCATCATTTTGCGCTGCTCTCGATCCACTCGGACCCGTAGCTCCAGACGTTGCCGGTCGTCCCATATATCCGGCCGGTTTTACCGGTGCTATATCTGCATACCAAAAGTCCCTGAATCAGTATCATTATTTACTATTCAAAAAACTTTAACATGCCCACATAAGAATAGCAATTTGTCACTTACCATCGGGCCCCCAGACTCGACCAGACGGAAGTGGCAGATCCGGATCCCCACAGTAGCTCATCCCACTATAAGGGTAGTCGTCTATGTACAGCGGCATCTGATCCCAATGGGCAAAAAACTCCGGTCGAAACACTCGCCCGACCGCCCCTCCTCCTCCCCTGCAGAGTAGTCGTCCCCAACGGCGCATCTTGGGCTCTCTCGGGCCCCCATCTGGAAGCTGCACACGAGGCCTCAAGGTCGGGATCTTCTCAAAGAAGAAGGCGCACAATAAAGTCCCATATGAGCAATCATGATTCACCTGCCGCCTGCATAGCGACAACTGTCGCTTTAGCGCCACCAGCATCATTTGGGCCCACCCAAAGTAGGTCCCACCCAACACACTCTCCACTAACATCATCTGCCCACCGGTGATGTGATGGAACGCCTGGCTGCCCAGGATTCGCAGCACAGCTGCGGCCACTGCACGGGTTTCTAGCCTCTCTAGATCCCCGACCGATATTCGAGTCCCCTTGACTTGAAGACCCGGTCGACAATGGAATTCCACAAACTCCATGATATGTCGCCCCCGCGGCAACACTGGCTGCGTGTCTCCCACTATCCCCAGTGGTGGGAGGCCGGTCAGGAAGTACACATCCTGGACCGTCAGTTCGATCCTGTGCCCTTGCACTACAAAGATCTCCTGATCTGGATCCCAATAACTGATAATCCGGGCCAGTAATGGTTCCCCTGCTCTCATCAGCGGGTTCTCCACAAACTTGAGAACCCCAAATCTGGCCAATACACGACGAACGCCCTGATCCGCCTGGATCTCTGTCCGAAGTGTTCCCAGATCCCTCTCTCTCCAGTTGACCCGCAACTCTGCCATACCTGCACAAACACATTCTTTTTGTCAGGGTATAGATCGGGAAAACCATAACCACACACCAAAACCCAACTCCCAGCCATAAAACAGCACCCAACCCCCCTCATCTCCGAATTCTGGGTTTCGCTTGTTTTCTGAGACCGGAGTCGCACTTTTGCCCCTAAAACCTGCGAATGGTGTACCCTTTGCCCCAAGAGCGTGCGACATTCTGCGAGAATGAGGGGAAGGGAAGTACATTTACGGGGTTTTGGGCCCTAAACTGCAAATCTAATCCACCAAAATGTAAGAGCAAGGTTAGGCCTCTTACCTCCAACTGACAGATCTCGAATCCAACGGTCGGTTTGTCCGCTACGTTCGCCGCAAGATTTAGGGCCTTCTCTCCTCTCCACATTCACCACAGCAACAATAACAAATGAATGATTTTGGAGGGAAAACTGCCTCATTAAAAGAGAACCCCTGTTTCTTCTTTCGACTGCTGCGACCACACCGTAGCCCCGTTCGACGAACCGTCAGAACCGCTGGTCAGATCTCACCGAGCTCTCAAATGGGTTTTTATTAGTTTTTGGTGATTTGATAATTCACCCGGACATATTTCGTCCACGAAGGTTCACTTCACCGCTCCTTAAAATCGAATTTCCTCACTTACGACACTTGTACTTGGGGCACCATATCGCTCCCTTACTCGTCCATGTTCGTGTCGATTTTCGTCATGAGTGCCCACCTTGTACTCATGCTTCCATGGCCCCCCATTGGGGCCTTTACTGTGTGGCAGCACTATCAAGTCGCCCTTATTTAGAGCATCCAAGTTGAGTCATCATTGCATTCATGGAGTCTATCCTGCGTCCCTTTACATCCCACTATAGCCCTCCATTCTTCTTTGCTTGGTTCCTCTCTTGTGTCGCATATCATGACCTTCAGCCCCACTGTCCCCTGTCCCTTCCGATATTGTGTCAGTCGCTGCCATGTCATTCATGCCCTTTATGCTCTAACAAGGGAAGTCGTCCATTCGCCACTCCATCCTTCCCATTTCCACTATCATCATTAGTGTCAGTATGTCTGTCGCTCTATTGTTCTTCTCTCGTGCCTTAGTTGAGGATCTCTCATTGCCTCACCTACGGCGGACCTCCTTCTGTCGACATCAGCACATTTATTCCAGAAGCAAGGTCTAGAGGGCGGTGTACCTTGGTTCCGGCTTCCACTTTTGTTCGGTGCCTCGGATCAGGCAGGGGGATCTCTCACTTCCCTTTGACTTGATTGCTTCTCCAGCTCCTTTCAGCATGATCGAGATTCGTATCCTGGACAGTCCAGTGACCCAGCAGCAGCTCTTGATGATTCCCGGGCGTGTGTGAGATGTCTCAGCCCTCATGAGGGGGTGGCCCTGCAGGTAGCCCCCCACATGCCCGGATGACCTCTTCATTGCAGCCTTTGATGCCGCTCCAGATTTTGATGATGTTGGCCTTAGCCACTTGCAGCACCCCTATGATTTGCATGTATCAGTCAGATTTTGTGAGCCCTTCCCCATTTACAGGGGGCATTTGGGTTGTATTTATCTCATGTACTCAGATGATATTGTACTAGTCCTGGCTGTTATCCCAGGCACAGCATGTATGTGAGACTATTCATTGTATTTTTATCTGGCTCTTGATTATGCCAGTTGTACTCTATGGTTCGGTCCCTTGTTCACTGGACACACTATTATTTTGTACTTTGTCACGGCGGGCATAGGTATGCCTCCCCCGCCGCCTTCAGCACAGGTACCCTCTCATAACAGAGACTTGTTGCACCTGCGAGTCTCGTCTCCTCAGGGTCTCGTCCTTCAGCACACTATCTACCTCACATTTCTCTCTCTGACATCCCTTTTTGCTGTCTAGTGATTGTGTTCTTACAACGTACTTCGGTCATACGATTTGCTCCCGACACTCGCACGCTGGGGGGCAATCTGTTACACCATTTTTTGGTCATCTAACCTTTCATCATTAGATGGACCCAAGTACACCATGTAAGACCAGTTTTACCCCAAGTAAAACTGCTTTCACTATGTTAATTAGGAAACCCCACAAGGGAATATTAAACAAACCCATATTTGTTTGATTTTCCCCAAGGAATAATTAATTAAACCACAATTTAATTATTATTCCCAGTCATGTTTAACCCAAAAACAAAGAAATTAATGAGATAAACCCATAGTTATCTTATTATTTTCTAGGAATAATTATTTAAATCTTATTTAGATAATATTCCTTGTTAAATATGACCAAATCAACCACCATTAATTAAATAAATCATTAATTATTTGATTATATCCCAACCACTTCCTTAAAAAGATAAATAAATCATTTATTTATTTATTCTTCACTAATCAAGGGATTTGACCCAAGTCAAACACCCTTTCCCTCCAACAAATAATAATAAAATATTCCATAGAGATGGATCTAGATTTGATTAACATTATTTTAATCATGCACCAAGATCTAGAATGACCCAATATTTTGTTATAAATAGGAGGGTTTTCCCCATCATTCTTCACCTTTTTTTGCCTACTAGATCATTCTGGATCTATACACTTGGTCTCATTCCTACCATTTGCTCCCATTGAGCTCTATCTTCTACATTGGGTTTTCTACATCTACAAGAGAGAGAAAGCTTAGATCTGAAGTGCTGAGGACTACAAAGAACCCATCCCATTGAGGAGATTTGGATACACCTTCTTGTTTCCTCCCAGGTGCCCTGTAATATAAAAATTCATTCAAAAATCGTGTTCTTGTCTTGTCTGTTGGATGCATGGAGCAAACTCTTTACTTTACCGCTTAATGTCTTTCCATTTATAGATCTGTTTGTTGCAGCACTTTAACTACTAATTGCAGATCTGAAGATGTTTTGCAGCCATTATTGTTGTTAGGGCTATTAGTTATGCGTAGCTAAAGTGGTTCTTTTTCGTACACTTCGACGAAGAATTCATACTAACAAATCATTCAGACATTTGCAAATAAAATTTAAACCAGCATAAACACATTACAAGCACATAAACATCTTATTGAGACAGCAACCTTCCATTGTATTAATCTCTTGGCCAAACACATGATTACATGGCATTCTCACTGATAGCTTACAAATCTGATATAGATGGATTTCGGAACAGAAAGGTAGAATGGAGAAGATGAGGAAACATAGGAAGGATATGCATGATTCTTCCACAATCGCTCTATGTGTCTTTCCCTGTCTCGAGCCTCGCAACCTCTTCAGCATCCCCTTCCCTTTTCAGCCGGGTGACTGTTATTTATTCACCCGCTCTCGCAACTATCAGTTCCTCTGTGTCTTTACTTCAGCTTCTCCCAGCTTCTCTCATGTTATCTGCGTGTTCCTCTTTCTGTCTTCTGCTATGTGTTTCCTTCATCTTCACTTGTCCCTGTTCTATCTCCGGCTATCGCATGCTTCCGCGCTGCCTTGATAGCTCCGTGACTCCTGGTAGTTGCGGTGCGGTCGTGGTTGCCATGTGTATTCATACCGCAACTCAAAAAAGGTCAAAATTCAAAATGTCTTAGCCAAGATTTCAAAACTTAAACAAAAACAAGGGCCCCAACAACATCTCTAGCCATCTACTATTTATTAGTGGGTGTGATGACTTATATAGCAAAGCATTTGTCAAGAGACAAATTTCCATACCATTTTCTAAAGCTGCAGTGGGGTAGACTACGCTGTGACCACTTGGGAGACTATTGGTACCTTCTAGCACCACATAAAACCTTTATTATTTCTCTCATTATGTTGTTGATCATGATCCTATTTTATGACATTGTTCTTGCCTCTATGAGGAGCATGATTAGAGGAAGAAAACATGAAGTGGGTGTGTTCTTGGGGGAGGAGAATCCGCACACTTACTGCATTGCATGCTCTGAGGGGAGCATGGGAAGAGACATGGCCTCTACAACAACATATTTATTTCTTAATGAGGAGGGCCATGAGATGGATAGGGTGCCATATGATGATGATTTCTTGTCCATCATGCATATGATGGTTTGGGCCAGCTTGACTCACAATGCTGGGAGAGGGACCTTTGGAGGTTTAGTTTCCTTCTTTCCATTGGAGGGAAACCTTATTGCAGACCAAGATCATAAAATCCTTTACACTTGTCTTAAGTGGAGAGGAAGACAGTGTGGGGTAGGCTACTATGTCTACCATGACCAAAATTTCAACCCACCTACTTTGTCGGAGCTTTAGGTGGAGAATGATTTGCATGAGTTACCATTTTGGAGGGTGACTCATTTTTCTTGGTTGATAGCTTGGGGAGGATAAATTCAAATGGGGATGATGAATCCAAATATATATAAGCCTTCATGCCCCAATATGACCTTCAAAAAACCCATTGTTACCTCCATGGATGATCCACTATCACATAATGCCAGCTATTTAGATAACTTACACACTTGGGAGGGGTAACTTGGAGATATATTGATGATACAAAACCTTGATCTTTGGAGTATTTCATCTTATGAGGTTTCTGTAGGGGATAAGAGGATTATCTTCAGTCCTATCCTTGCAGTTGCTTGAGGAAAAGCAACATTTGGGAGGGGAGGACTGTAATATTCCAAAATTTGCACACAAGCAAATTGGAATATTAGATTTTGATGCTTTCACCTAGGAGAGGAATAAATGGGTAAGGAGGCTCATGAATAATAAAAATATAAATAATTTTCACCTTAATAAGGAATGGGATCACTTCAGGAGTTTAAATTTACACTTACAAGTGTGAACAGAGGTAAAATAGATGAGGACATAGTCAAGTTTGACTAAGTCAACATCCATTCTTGAGGAGGAAGAGATCACCTAAGTAAAAAAATTCAATTTGAACAAGGATCAGCCGAAGACACACATATGTAAACTAGATTGAAGGTCTATAGTGTGAAAAGAGCCATTGGGGGTGGATTATTTTTAGTTGACCAAAGTCAACAGCGCAGCCACAAGGGGAGGGAAGCTTGCTAGGGCAATGCAGTTTTGAAAGAGGAAGCTTCATGAAGAAGTCACCTCAACATTTTTTGGGGCCCGGGATAAGGAGGCCTGCCAAATATAGAAGGAGGGCATAGCATCAAAGGAGATTCATTCATGTATTCATCTTTCTTGGTTAGGATACCAATTGCATACTTCAGTTGTTTAGCTAGAGTTGTTGCACTGCTTAGTTCAAGGAATTCTTGTGTATGAATTCCATCCTCTCTTTGGATCAGCTTGCTTAAGGGATCAATATATAAGGATCTGAGCTTAATTTTAGTACTTTTATTGGGGCCATTCATTCATATTCAACTACAACATAGTGTCCTTCAGAAAACTGCGTCCTTCATGTAGAGGCAGCAATAGCAGTGTTGCATCCTTTGATTTTATGTTATTTCTTGAGGAGGAGGTGCCTATTTCCCTTCAGGAGTTTTTTTAGAGAGGCCTTCAGACCTATTTCTATATTATTCATTCATTATATGATTTATTCAGCCAATATTAATATAGATTTGCAGAAACTGTGTTGTTTTCTATAGTGTTGCTTATTTCATGCATTTTGCTGGAAACCTTGCCGGATGTCTTGTTTCACTATATAAGCTTGTAAACTTATATTTCTCTATTTTTTTGGTTAATTAAGACTCATATTAGAGCTCTTCCATAATATTTTGTAGAAACCCTCATTGGAATAACGCATTTCTTACTTTAGTAGTTGCTACACGAGGTTTTGGCTTATTTTAGCTGCATAGATTCGGGAAGATATGTTTATATGAGCTAGAATCATTTCTTTCACCTCTAATTATACATATAAGTTTTATATAATGTATTATAAGGTATGCAAGTACCACTCTAAACTTATGTAGAATTATTTACTGAAGACAGCTATTTTATGCTCGGTATTACTGCATTTCCCCACCCAGGAAGGAGAATATCGGTCAAGATCTTGCAAAGGTTCTTATATCTGCTAGTATGATGTTATTTTACATCTATTGAGCTGCTCCACATTTCCAAGCTCATAATTTTCTGAAGCTCCACATTGGTAATAATTCATATTATTCCCAATAATGTAGTTGTTCCAATTTTAAAACATTACAAGATTCCACGGCCATGCCTTGATCGCTTGCGTGGTCAAGGAAAAAAATTGATAAGGTTCTGTACAAACCCATTTTCTACGGACACCTGCCTAGTCACACTGAAATAACTAAAATCTGGATGCTCTGGGGCCTACCTAACTCTAGTAGCGCGAATCGTGGGTGCACAGGCTAACCACAACAACAAGAAAATCTCAGCAACAACCTTTGACCTCTCAAACCCTCAAACATTCAAATGTCACAAATGAGTTGAAATGAGCCATATTAGCCTATATGTCACCCTTTTCAAATTATTTGAAGGACCATAATGAGAACTCGGAGGACCTAATTGTTTAACTGAAAGAAACACATTGATCAACACCTCATAACACCCAAAGGATGCTCGACAAATTCACATCTCCGAAAAAAAAAAAAAAATCAGTTCCACCAGGTATTCCATCTCTTATCCTCTATTCATTCACCACATGCTGTCAATAATATTTGAATGATAAATATGCTTTCACTTGGGGTATTTTTTTGCAGGTGTTGTACATCACAAGAAAGCAAATATTGCCCTAGTCACCGAAGTTTCTAGAGTAGGTATCATTCTATCCGTAAGATAGAGTCATAGAGAAAATTTTCATATCATGACATCATTTCTCCATAATAAATCAACCATGTGTCCCAAACAACTGACCATGTTTATCATATCCCCACCTTGCACGTGATGAACATCCTCGTTGGTCAGTGGATCCTCCCCCTCCATGGCATTCATCACTCAAAGTAGACCATGCATCCAAAATAAGATGCCATGGGCATACTACCTCAGTCCGGGAAGCACTTCATGCCAATTCATCCACCATGAATTATGTTATCATTCTATTATTTTAATATTGGAAATAATAATCTTAAAATTAAAACATAAAACTACTTTGGAGCTTAGGATCTAGCCCTCCTAGACTCAGAGTGGGATCTCTCTGTAATATTTCGCTTTTTTTTTAATGTTTTATGATATTATGATAGTTAAACTGATTGTGAAGGTTTCTCTTTGACTAATAGTTTTGGTTGGTTTAAGGGATATTTTTAAATTGTTGCCATTGGGCTATGGATTCATAAAAAGTTGGGTTGTTGCATAAAATTTTCTAGAGCCATTGAAAGACAAGCTAACTGTATTTACTGGATCTCTAAAACATAGTGAATTTTGAGATGAAAGAAAAATGATTTTAGTAGCGGTTAAAAAGAAATCAATTATTTTTTAGCCAGACCTCAGAAGAAAAGAATTCATATTGTAAATATAGCCTCAATTAAGGTGCTCTATGCAACAAATCTCAATCTTTAGATTTTTTTTTTACTATTAGAAATTAAATGATACCTTGAAAGAAATAACCATGGAAAAAATTAAACAGGGTAAATAAAAGACATCACCAGGAAAATAACACTTAATAATCTTCCAAAATGGTCTTTTATTATTGATGCTCTAGCTCCAAAATTAAAATGCTCCAATAGAAAAATGTTACAATCTATGTATAATGTTCCCAACTTGGGATAGCTAGCAAGGCATGACTGGAAAACGCATTTTCGAGTAATGGCTCATATAGGATTTGAAACCAGGACCTAGATTCCTTAGATCAATGTATCTAAGTCTCAAATCCAAGAGATGGCTGCAAAGAAATCCCTCTAAGGTGGTTAAACACGTCTACCACACTTAGATGTCCTCAAAAATTGCTCGATGAAGTGGATGCAACAATGTAAGCACAAGAGATGGAAAGACAGTTTTATTTTAAAACCATGAGCATATGAAGATCTGAATATCCAATGAATAATGTATAGCAGAAAAAGGAGTACAATTTCTTGAGGAAACATCCACTCAAGATAGGAAATGCAGGCCTCAACAAGACATGTACATGAAAGTAGAAGAGCACTTTTATTTCTGCATAAACCCAGGCTATGAGGACATAGTTTATAAGAGGTACTACTCCATATTACATAATAAATGAAATACATGAAAATATATGGCTCAAATACAATAGGGTAGCAAAGCTCTAACCCTTATAAATAATAATACATCAATCCTCCGAAGGATTGGCTAAAATATACAAAATTGGAAAAAATGCCAGAGTTACTGGGCAGCAGCTGCAACTCAAATATGGAACTAAGTAGAGAAGGTTGAATATGATGAAAAATATGAATTAGACCTCCTCCAATGGATCTCCTAAGTTGAAGGCTGATCCTTAAACTTGAGATCTCACCCTCCAATCAATCTGCAAACCATCACTGCAAATACTCGATGAAAATAATGCAGTCACTAAGAGGGACTGCGTAGTAGGTGGAATATAATACTATGGCCAAGTGCCAAGATCTAAAATTTAGCTTCAAATCTTCCAATCTGATCTCCAAAAGGAAAGAAATACTCTCCCTCTAAAAAACAAGAGATGGAAGAGGTGTTGTGGAGTCTCCACTACAACACCCTGCAACACAGAATTATGTCGCTGCAGCAATAACATTGTCCTGGAGGAGGATGATTTGGCCTTGAGCCAAGGAGTGTGGAGAATGAAGAACAACCCTTCAAGATTCCTCTCAAGAGGGTGAATAAATCCTAAACAGGAATTCCCCGGAAATTCTTGCTAAGCAACAAAGAATGCACAATTGTCTACATAGACAATGAAATCAATACTTCATAGCATGAGAAACAATGGTTTCCTTCCCCTCCTTTTAAACACATGAGAGCTCCCTCTCCATGGGTCCCACTCCATTAGGGTTTCTTCCATAAGGGAGTATTCCCTCCTTTATCTCTACGTTGTCCCATGTAGTGCTTTCCAACTCATACCCTGTGCTGTTTGACTTCGTTAAACTTAACAAAGCCTCTTTGCAAAAGTCTCCTTTCACAAATGAGGTTGTGAAATCTAGTTCCATGGATGATCCCTTTTCATAATAGAGGGATTTTATTCATGTTTTTATTTTCTTTGGGCCTCCTAACCCAATTATTCAACTTATTAGTGAAATTATCAAAATCTAATGTTCCAATTTGTTGAAGGAAAAATCGGGAGCATTACAGTCCTCCCCTCCCAAATATTGCTTTTCCTCAAGCAACTGCAAGGATAGAATTGAGAATTTGACCCCAAGTCATGGAGACTAAATTTTTTTGGGAAAACATCTTCCCAAAATGGATTCTCCATCCCCAAGAAATCATCTAGATAAAATGAGCCACCTCTCCAACAAGGCAACTCCTGAAAATATCCTTTCACCTCAAGCTCCTGAAATGAAGGTGGGTTGAAAATATGAAAATGGTAAGCATAATATCCTACCCCATACTGTCCTTCTCCCCACTCATGATGAGTGTAGAGTATGTGTTGATCCTGGGCTGCAAAATTATGTCCCTCAAATGGCAAAGTGAGGAGAAATCCTCCAAAGAGTCTTCCTCCAACATTGAAGAACAAGATGGCCCAAAACGTTTCATCCATGATGAATAGGACATGATCATCATAGAGTACCCCAATGAGAATTTTTCTGCAAATTTAACATAATGATGCATAATACAAACAATATCTCAAAAGGATACAACACAGTATCATCCACTGCAACTTCAGAAAATAGTATGGCAAGTAGCATACAAGAATCATCCCACATATTAATGAATAGTCAATCACTGAATGTGCTATCAATACATGACCACATACCTTCCCATGATTATACAATGGATGAATATAAATCTCATGGCCCACCTCAAAAGAGAACAAACCTGTGTCTGTGGTGGCCATACCTCCTCCCATGCTCCCATTAGAACATGTAGTGCAGAAAATGTGAGAATTTTCCCCACTCAAGGACACATCCAACTCATGTGCCGCTCACATAATCATGATCCCCATACAAATAATATCTGTATCAGCCAATTATTTCATGATCAGCAAAAAAATTAAGGAAATACTGATGGGTTCATGTGGTGCTTGAAGATACCAACAGTCTCCTAGGTGTGTACAATGCAGTTTTACAAGTTGCTGCTTCAGAAAAGTACAAGGAAAAATGTTTCTTTTTACATGGTTAATCAGGCATGTATTCATATGGTACATGTGTGAGTGCAACAACTAAACATACATGTGATTATAAAACATTTTCCCAAGGCCACATAATAGATGGCTGCCTCCATCATATAGATTGGCCCAATAATGATTATGGAGCAATGTGACAAGCTTGCCCTCTTGTGAAGCAATGCACTTCATAGTAATGGTAAGAGTGTGAAAATTAATGGATGTATAAAAAAACTCCTCACCACATGCTATAAGTAATATGGTACATGGGTTCATGAATGAGTTCTCCATAATTTTTTTGCATGTTATGAAGAATGAACCATGTGCAGCAGGAAGAGAATCCTCCTCATGCTGGGGAACCCAAGTCAAGAAGAGTATGCCATAGTGATAGATGCCTCTATCTACTACTATATCATCATCACCTCCTCCTTGTTCACCAAGTTCATCTAAAGTGAAGTGATCCTGGGGACACTCCATCCATAGATCTTTGCTCCAAAGTAACAGCCTTGTGCGCTCATGCAAATAAGCTCCTATCAATACAAAGCTATGTTCTTTGACATGCTCCTTGTCAAAGACTCCTCTGATAATGCTGCAACAATTATGGAATAATCAAAAATATGGAAGTTCTTCCAAATAATCAAAGACCAAGGAGATAATTCCATATCCTCCTCTTGCAACATCATGCAAAGTGTGAGACAAAATCTGCTCTTTCTCTCCTAAGAACAAGCAAAGCAACAAAATATTTTGTTGCCTCCCCATACTTCCATCATACAACTAATGTGATGAAGACACAATTAATGATATGAGTATCACATCAACACCATGCATCCATACTCTATTCTTTCCAATGATGCAAGTATCATATCATCTCTCCTCCCTCCTACTCTTAGGAAGAGTGTATGCCAAGTGATGGAAAAACTCTTTCAAGAGTAACCAGCGCAACCCAGCCTCCTGCTACCCAGTGTCATAAATCTGCAAGTAGCCTCCCAGCTCCTTTCTCATCAACCACATCCACTCAATCACTTGTGGATGCTTTATCCTTCTCTTCATCTTGGTACTCCCCCCATGAGGGCTAACATTCTCCCAAACCAAATCCTTATCTTTGCACCTCATGGGATTTTGAAATGCAATATTCTCAAGGATCAATGAGACCCTATAAGGAACCAAATAGTTGGTAGGAAAAAACCTCCCATCATGATGTGTATGGATCAAGAAATTTTGATGTTATCCATCCTAAGATGTCCTCCATATTCTATCTGCTCCCATGAGAAAATGAGGAAAGCATTTCACTCCATGGTGTGCTGAAGTGCACCTCCAATGAGATCTCCCTCTCAACAATAGTCTTCCAAAACCAATGAGGTCTTGGATATTATTGAAGTAGAAGTTCCTCTTTGAGCTAAGAGAAGCTCATTGAGAAAGTTTCATCTTGAAACGAGAAAGGGTTTCTCACTCCAAGATGTCTACCATCTTCCTTCAATTCTTCAAACCCCAACTTCAAGTGTGATGTACAATCCAACAATGGCTCATGAGAATGATGGTTTGATTCCTTATTGAGTGTTTTCATGTTGCACAACGCAGTGCAACCAAGTTTCTCTGTGGTAGCAATGGGATTTGACCTTTGGTCACGTGAAAGTAAATCTCCACATTCATCAAAATAATTTATTTCAATAATATAATGTGGAAATATTTTCATACCTTGATGATGTTTGGGAACTTCTTATAGGGCTGCAATATTTCCTTCCTCCCAAGTTTTGGCTACCTCAACTGTTGATGCATGTGGTTGTCCCTTCATGAGTGTGACAGCATTAGGACAAAGCTCCTCAAGTGGTGGTGAGGACTTTTCCTCCTTTTCTCTTTCTCCATCAAAGGTTTGGATCAACCTTTGAGTGAATTCTGTAAAAGTCTTCACCCTTGCATGGCTCAAGTGGTTGCACCACCAAACATAGGCTTCATCCTCCAAGTATAGGGCTGAGATTTCAACAGCTTCTTCTCCTACTACAAGATGTAGTAGGAAAAATTCCTCCAGCTTCCTCACCCAAGTTCTTGCTATAGATAACCCAACAAAGGTGGACAACAAAAATCTATTTCCTTTGATTTCTCTTCTGCTGCAAGGTCTCTTCTCTTCCTTCAACTGGATGAAATGAGGGAAATATAGAGTCTCCTTGAAGGCTCTAGGTTGAGATCTATACTCAAAAAGGTAATCATTTAGAGTATAATAATCCAAGTGTCCTTCATGCTCAATGTCTTCTTCTTGATGAGAATAGGAAGTTCATGGTCCATCCTCTTCTTCTTCTTCAATATTCTTGACCTCCTTGGAGAGTATCTCTCTTGTTCTGAAAATTGATGAGAGAAATATCATATTCTTCAACATTATGATATTCTTGGGCTTAGACTCACCGACTGAGCCAAGAAATTTTCTCTGATACCACTCTAATGTTCCCAACTCGGGACAGCTAGCAAGGCATGACTGGAAAATGCATTTTCCAGTAATGGCTGCTACAAGATTTGAAACTAGGATCTGGATTACTTATATCAATGTATCTAAGTCTCAAATCCAAGAGATGGCTGCAAATAAATCCCCCAAAGGTGGTTAAATAGATCTACCACACTTAGATGTCCTCAAAAAGTGCCCGATGAAGGGGCTGCAACAATGTAAGCACAAGAGCTGGAAAGACATCGTTATTTTACAACCATGAGCATATGAATATTTGAATAGCCAATGAATAATGTATAGCAGCAAAAGGAGTACAATTTCCTGAGGAAACATGCACTCAAGATAGGTAATGCAGGCCTCAACAAGACATGTACATGAAAGTAGAAGAACATTGTTATTTCTGCATAAGACTAGGCTATGAGGACGCAGTTTATGAGAGGTACTACTCCATATTACATAATAAATAAAATATATGACAATTTATGGCTCAAATACAATAGGGGAGAAAATCTCTAACCCATAGAAACAATAATACATCAATCCTCCGAAGGATTGGCTGAAATATACAAAATTGGAAAAAATGTCAGAGTTATTGGGCAACAGCTGCAACTCAAATCTGGAACTAAGTAGAGAAGGCTAAAGATGGTGAAAAATCTGAAGTATACCTCCTCCAATGGATCTCCTAAGTGGAAGGATGATCCTTACACTTGAGATCTCACCCTCCAATCAATCTGCAAACCCTCACTGTAGATACTGCATGAAAATAACACAATCACTAAGAGGGACTGCGCAGTAGGTGGAATAGAATACTATGTCCAAGTGACAAGATCTGAAAATTAGCTCTAAAGCTTCCAATATGATCTCCCAAAGGAAATAAATACTCTCCCTCTGAAAAACAAGAGATGGAAGAGGTGTTGTGGAGTCTCCACTGCAACACCCTACAACACAAAATTATGTTGTTGCAGCAATAACACTGTCCTGGAGAAGGATGATTTGGCCTTAAGCCAAGGAGTGTGGAGAATGAAGAAAAACACTTCAAGATTCCTCTCAAGAGGGTGAAGAAATCCTAAACAAGAATTCCCCAACAATTCTTGCTAAGCAGCAAAGAATGCACAATTGTCTGCATAGACAATAAAATCAATAATCCATAACATGAGAAACAATGGTTGCCTTGCCCTCCTTTTAAACACATGAGAGCTCCCTCTCCATGGGTCCCAATCCATTAGGGTTTCTTCCATAAGGAAATATTCCCTCCTCTATCTCTATGTTGTCCCATGTAGTGCTTTCCACCTCATACCCTGCGCTATTTGACTTGGTCAAACTTAACCAGTCCTCTTTGAAAAAGTCTCCTTTCACACATGAGGGTGTGAAATCTAGTTCCATGGCTAATCCCTTTTCATAATAGAGGGATTTTATTCATGTTTTTATTGTCTTTGGGCCTCCTAACCCAATTATTCAACTTATAAGTGAAATTATCAAAATCTAATGTTCTAATTTATTGAAGCAAAATTTGGGAATATTACACTATGGTCCAACCCCTAATACTGAATAGAAATGCAGTATTTAAACTAATTCCTAGTGATTTCCATATCAACATAGGAAATCTGATATTTGCTACAATGATAACTGAAAATTGACAAATATGACCACCACGTGGAAACATTAGAATAGCTGTGACAATTGGTTGTAATATTCATAAAGCCGTTACTATGTTTTGTATTTCATTGTTGTGTTAGAAGATCTCAGGGTGATATGCTGAACTGATACTTTGGTCTATGGAATTAATTGATGAACTGAGTTGGTTGTTCCGCTGATGTAGTAAGTTGTCATCCTTCCTTGTAGTCACAAAATTTTTTCCATATTTTTGGATTCAAAATCTTGATTCTAATTAGCTTCATGTATATTTCATGAGTCTCTGTGTATCTCATGAACGTTGGCCTTAACCAAAAAATTTTCTTAATTTCATGTTGAATGCATAGGTCTTTATCCATAGCCTCTAGGAAGGCTCTTCCAGTCATTGAAACTTTGATTCCTGCAAACTTTTTGGTGTCCTTGGCAATATCCTTTATCTTCTTGAAATAATTTGGCCTATGCTTGAGCTTGTCATTTATCACAAAAAGAGACGGAAGTCCTAATTTTATTAGTGGTTCAATTCTATTGAAGAATTTGCTGACACCAATTTGTAGTTGATGACACTTTTCTTCTACCTGTGTGACCAAGCTCTTTTGTTCAGTACCTTCTTGGCTTCCAAAATGGTTGTTGTTCTATCCTTCACCCCTACTGGTTCCAATTAAAAACTGCTCTTAGAAGTTAAGAACTTAATGATATTATCTTTTGTTTCAGGCATTCCTGTCAGCTCTATGTTGACCTTGTATATGGAAACACTCACTAATCCAATTAGATCTCTCTGTTCAAAAAAATTTCTTGATGGATGGCCATATCTCATTCATGGCTGGCTCAATAATACCAGTCCAAATAATTTTCTTTGCCTGTCCAATACTAGTTTCACTCTCTGCCTTAATTAATTTCTTAATTTGTTTATGAGCCCTCTATATCTCAATCTCATGGGCATTTTCTGATATTTTTTCAAATCCTTGAGAGTGTTTATTTTTTCTTCAAGCTTTTTAATCTCAGCTATTTGAAGGGTCATGTTCTCCATAGATTTTTCTAATTGATATACACCACCTGATGTGCCTGTTATTGATGGTGTTTCTGTAGGAATAACTAAAATTGGGACAACCTCTAATGGCATAATGGTCATTTCTGCATTCTCCTTTTCTTTCACTACTTTTCCATATAAGTATCAATATTTTTTAACTGTGGAGGATTCTCCATGATGAACTTCATCATCTCATCCTTTTGTGCTTAATTTTCTTCAATTTCCTTTACCAGGGGGTCTTCACTTGTAGACGGTTTGAGATTTTTCCTGAGGGCTGCTACACCAGCATTCTTTTTCTTCAATATTTCTACAAAAACCTCCACATTGGTTGGGTCATACCCAATATTCACTATGAAATCATCTAATGATTTGATTCTTGTGTCTTTGGAAAGAGAAGATATCTTCTCCAGATTTAGCTGAGCTTGAAAGTTAGACAAAGATACCCGCAGTTTGGATAAGCTCATGGAAATGCTAGTCAAGGTGGGGGAAATCATTTCTCTAGTTTTCTTATCCATTTCCATCTAATCCATTATATGCATATCTTTTACATCGAACTCAAAAGAAGTGTGCTTGTATTCTGCAAGTTCTTTGGGCTAAGAGATATGTGTTTGTAAGAAGGCAATTCTCATTTTCCCTTACTCCGAATCAATGATTGATAAAATCCTACTCAGTGTACTTCTTGTCTGTTTCTAGAACTGGTTGTAGGTTCTTGTTTTGAGAATTTCATTATTCCTCTTAATCTCTCTGAATGTATCAAATATGTATTCCTTATTCCTCCCTATATTGGAAGTGGATGTGGGAGTTTGTAAGTTCTACTGCTGGAAAGGAATGGTGGCTAAAGATGTGGAGAAAATGGTCTGGCCACCTGCTGGAGATGAACTTGGAGAGTCCCCTGATGGGGATGACTATTTGTTGTTCTTTTTCACTGTTGTGGTCTATGTCCATGTGGAATCTAGCTCTTTTTCTATATTTCATCTTAAATTATCTACTTGATGTATCAGTCTACATACTCTTGGCCTCTTACCTATTGTTTCTTTCTCTGCTTATTTTCCTTTATCCTCTTTTTATTTTGTAGTCTTATTTTCCTGTGGAGTGGGGGTTTGAATGTTGGAGGTGGAGATCACCTATTCGTCAGCTTGTTGTAGTGTATTTTTTGCCCACTCTTCTTGATTCATGTATTGTTCTATCTTAGGCTTGTGTTTATGGATATATGGTGTTGATTTTTTCTCCACCCTTTTCTTGGAGATGATCCCCAATGGGTCATAAGACTAGGTGAGACTATGATTTAATTTCATGCCCTTTAGCATCTTATCAACCTCCTCCCCTGCTACTTTGATATTACAAATAAATGGGCCAATTTTGGACTTCATCCTAAATTGGGATTTATTCTTGGCAGAGATAAATTAGACTTCATCTGCATTGATCATTTGTCTTATGTATTCCAAGGCAAAGATCCTCATGGGGACAAACTTTGGTAGCTCGTAGGGGGGGAAATCACATCCATATATTCTAATCTCAGTATAATTTTGGTAGAAGTGCCAACATCCTATTCTCACTTCATCTTTCAACTACATAATCTTCTCGATTTCCTCATTTATCCTTGGCTATGTTGTACTGTTGAGTATATTCATTGCTGGATGTACAAATGAATAAAAAAAAAGATCTTATATGTATAGTTCTTCTGCTCCTTCATTATCAAAGTGGTAAAAAAGATGATTTATTGAGGCTGAGAGTCATCATTGAGTTTTTTAATTCCAAATTGGAATCTGCTGGCCTAAAAATAAACAAACGTATATACCAAAACTAAAGTCTATTTGAACACTTCCTCGTTTGAAAATTTAATAATTGATTATGGATGGCATCAACAAGGAATTGGCCAATATTGAACATGATTGAGGGCTTAGAATCTCATGAAAGGATAGACATAAAATATATTATGGTCACATATACCCACTGGTCTATATGATACCCTAGCTAATATTACGAGACAGTAACAATATGTTGGGTCCTATTAGGGAAAATGGATGAAGGATATGGGGGATTCTTTTTTGGAATAGGGGTGTTAGTGCTCAGACTGAACCTCGGGCTAAAAAAGGAAATCCTGAGGTAACCTCAAACCAAAATTTATACTTGTTATATCGCCCTACCAAGTCATAGAGGGATCTCTCGATAGAATCAAAACCAAGAGGGTTGGATGAAAAAGGTTTTAGGCTAGCTAAGGAGTACAAGGGGTTTTGATTTTGATTTCAGGGTTGGGCTCACTAAACCGGGATTAGGTCAAGGGGAAAAATTAGGGCCAAGAGGATGAAATTGTAATCTATTTGATGGGGAAAGGTATGCAAAAGTTTTAACATTCAAAACTGGATTAAATGATATCAAAATACTAGTGAGGAGCTAGGGAAAGCATCTGGAATGTATTTTCCCTAAACTAAGGAGAATGAACACATTATTCTAAATTTCCCAAAATAGAGCATAAATAAATATGGATTCTACCTTTCAACTTGAAATCTAGTATATTATATAAATGAAATTTTTTTTGAGTTAACAATACATTTGAACAAATTGATAACAGAGAGGAAACTATGTCTAAAACTCATACCGCATGCATCCCAAGAAAATAGCTACAATTTTCCATTAATGTCCAAGCCAAAATGATACTTGATAAATACAATCTTTCAAACTGATGCCAACCATTAAAATGACTAAAAAAATACACCTTATAGGCATCAAAAACACTTCCTCTCATCCTCAGTGGTCGAATTCATGAGGTGACGGAGTTGTTACATCAAAAGTTTAACTGAAAGCTAGAGTCTAGGATGAGGAAAGTGATTCATTCCTATCTTTTAGAACTAATACATTTGAATTCAACTAATGAGTTACCTAATTTATCAACCTTAGGTAAAAGTAAAATATGAAATTTTAATTGATAACTTTTTTATTTACCCAAGTAAAAAGTGAAAAAAAAGTGAAACTTCAAAATTTGATGAAACTTGTGAAAATGTAAATTTCCTGGTAAGAGCACAGCGGCATGACAGAAATATTGACCTATTTTGTATGACACTTTTGGAGGCCTTCCCCTTCTTTCAATCAGCTCCATGATAGCTCATTGGCAAGGTATCTGAGTCTAGTTTCCAAATATTATTTCAATTTCCAAAATGGTATCCATATTCCTTGTCAAAAACCTATTCTCCCAAGATTGGTAAACATGCAGCACAAGGGTCAAAAAGAGGGCAGAAAGACGATTGTTTGGTGGTTTTTTGCCTCTTTGAGGGACCAGTTCTACTCCAAATCTCCTGAAACTTGCTAAGGTTTATGTACTCATCATTATGAACATGAATATGCTGACCATTTTCCATTTGGATCTCCCAAAAAAATCACAATGCCAGCGGCACTGTGTGTTTAGAAATTTTTTTGCATGCTAAACTATCCAAAAATAAAAAAATTCACAAGGTTACCAAAATATGAAAAAATTTGTCAAAAATGTGAGGTCACTTGTTGTTTAAGGGTTTTATGCATGAAGAGACACCTTAACAAGTATATCTAACTTTTGTTTCTCCTTTTTTTTGGTCAAAGCCCGAATCTTTGCATGGGTGCATTTGAGCTTGGCCCTTGCAATCTTGTTTCTCGTGGCCTAGGGTTTTGCCATCTTCCTCTGAATGTCAGCGTCTTTCTTTTCCTTCTTTATCAGGTCCTCTGGATTAAAATTGGCTCTCTAATGCCAAGCCTCTCTCTCTCTACTAATATCTATGGAATGAAACTCATTCAGAGTAAGCTGCTCTGTAATTCGGCCTCTTTCTTCATTTCCCGAGCTAAATCCCTCTTTAGCCCAAATTTAATTGGTCTCCATCTCTGAAGCTGATCTTCCTCATCA
The DNA here is from genome assembly GCA_034641835.2 of Pinus albicaulis. NCBI lineage: Eukaryota > Viridiplantae > Streptophyta > Pinopsida > Pinales > Pinaceae > Pinus > Pinus albicaulis. Next base: position 216,276,505 of record CM076576.1, on the reverse strand, counting down.
TCACTCTCATAAAATTTTCCTAAGGTCTCTTGAGCAAGGCCTTTTCCTTTCCTTCCTCTCTTTGAGCTCTAATTTTATTGACTTCACTGATGATTTGCTTAGTCTTCAGCTGCTGATTTTCTAGCTCAAGGAAATCAATCACGTACTGTGCTCTATCAAGATTATCTTGAAGCTCACTAATCTTGACCTCCTTGCCTCTGATCACTACACTAGTGACTCTATCCTCATCCTCCTCATCAATCTCAATCAACGTAAAATCCTACTCAATTTCATGTTTGTCCTCCTGCTCAACAATGATAAGCACTGTAGATTTTTCCTTTCCCTTGTCTACCGGTTTTACTAATGAAGAAGGCATGGCCCCCTTAGCACTATGTGAAGAAAACACATGCTTCTGGCCTCTATTGGAACAAATTCCTCCAAAGGCTAGGAATTGGGACATTTTTGAGTATTTTTGTATAGTTTTGGCATATTTTAGTCTAGCACAGGGGTTTTGGGGTGGGTCAAAGCCCCGAAAGCATTGTAATCAGCCAAAGGTTAGACCTAGAGTCCGCAAACCACAGTTTGTGGATGACATGAAAGATTAGGCTAGATCATTATAAATAGAAGGAAATTTTGAGTCAATAGGTAGGTATGAATCAATATTAGTGCAAATTACGAGTTAGTATATATGTCTCAGTTATTGGGGAAAGGACTCCTACTAGATGTGTGCATGGAGATCCTCAGTCCTGCTATGTGCACAGGTTGGGTTTTGGGTATTGTAAAAGGATATGAAGGATTAATGAAAGTAGAAGGTTGTGGAATATCTGAATCTGTTAATGTGAATCTATGATATATGCTATGTTATGCATGTTTCTGTGTTAAGCTATGAAAGTAACTGTGCTATTTTCTTATGCTGTGTTGACATCTAATCTGGATCTCTCTCTTATACTTTATGCAAGAATATCCATGATAGTTGCGTTATTGTTCTGTGGATTTATGATCTGTTGATTACTGTGATTATAATTGGTATTGATGCAAAGGGATCTATAGATTTGGGTTATAGGATATACGATCTGGTAATTGTGAAGTCGAACGTAGCTCAGCTTGATTTGCCTACCTTCTCCTAGGGTGTGAAAACCTAGTTCTAGCGCCCTCCCATACTGATTCAGGTGAGATTTTGGCCTGCGCAAGCAGGCCACTGCTGAAAGGGCCAATATTATAGGGGTTTGTTGGCAAACATTAACCTCCAAACCTGAGTCAGGACCCCCTGAGACAAAAAATGGTTCTATTGCCGAGACTAGGAGCATTTGGAGAGAGGGATTGGGTAATGCCAAGGCCGTATTGGAAACCTGAAAGAAAAGAAATTGATGACTGGTTTGAATAGCAAGTTCACGAACTCGTAGTAAAATAAAACTACAGTAAGAGGTTGACCACCGAAGAGTGGAAGAATAAGTATATTTTCATGGAGATCTATGAGATCTTCTTTGTAACAATTACGATCGAGCTCCAGGAGTGGCTGACAAGGTTGGTTGAATTTCAGAAGTGTTGGAAGGATGAGTGGGTCACACAGTGGACCCTTGAATTAATCTAGCAGTTAGAGAAGACTGATAACACCATCACTCACATGATGGACCACTGGGTGGACAGTGTGTTAGGAGGGTTTGTGACAGAATTTTCCATCAATCAGTTCGTCTCCTACTCTAAAGCAGACCGAAGATTCTTCAGGGGTGTCTGGGGTATGTTTATGAAGAGCTTACCATTGCTAATTAAGATATTACTGTGTGAAAAGAGTATTATATGTAGCCACACCAAATGAATGACCTCTAATATGGACGGGAGTATGAAACGAAGTGGAAAATACTATCAGACCAACCAAGAAGGAGATATATCTGTCTACGATCTGGTAAGAGAAGACAATGAATAGATTTCTCCAGCCACACCACTTTCCAACCAGCATAGGGTTAAGAATTCACCTACACCTCCGCCACCGCCAGAAGACAACATGGTTGCACACATCAAGTTTCCTACCTTTAAGGGCATGGGATATGAAGACATGGATCAGTTTTGGTTTGTTGTAGGATTGGTATGGACTGCACAGAACATAGCTAGTGATGTGGTGAATATGGCATAGCTATCCCATGTCCTTGAAGGAAGAGATTTTGACTATTACATGGGATACATAGGCCAGCATGCGAACACAACCATTGAAGAGATTAGGAAAACCTTGAAGCAACAGTTCAAGAAGCCTAAGTCCTACTCTCAAATAGTGGTTGATCTAAAAAATTTCAAGTAGGGGCCTTCTGATTCTATGTGGGAGGCTGATCAACTACTAAAGAAGGTGTCTAGAGAAGGAAGACTTCATTATGATGACATAAATCACACATAATGGTTCATTGCTATGCTGCTGCCTCACCTGTGTGTACGTATGGGTCACCAAACTTTTGAATCACAGGAAAAAGCTTTGGAAGGCGCTATGAAGTTAGAAGATGTGCCCAGAGATGATATCCAGTTGGGCATCCAATAGATCCAAGGACAATTGGAGGCGATGCACATGGAGATCTAGAATCTACGAAAGGAGCAAGGAGCAGAAGCTAGCCCCGAAATATGGTGCATACGGTGCAGGACGAATGGTCACACCAAAGATAACCACCCTCTGATAGCAGACTATATATAGGTCAGGGGACCTAGTCCATTATGCCCAAAAGAAGTTGTAGGATCAAGTGGGCCAGCACTATGGTGCGATGATTGTCGCATTGTGGGGCTGCATGACACAAACCACTGTCCCCACCTTGCTACATATGTTGTGTAACCAGCTTCAAAAACAGAAGAAAAGAGATATCAACGCCTTAGAAATAAGCCACTTCGAGGGGGCAACCTCCAATACATTACATAAATGAACAATTCTTGGATGATACAATTTACAAAACCTCCTTTCTATATATAGGAGTCCATGGGGCCATAATGTAATCCTAGTGGGCCACAATGTAATCCTAGCTGACCTAACAATAATAATTTAAGGGCATAATAATAACAAAATGGGGGTTACAATGGTACAATAATAACCATAAGGGGGTTACACTAACAATAATAAGGGACTATACTAGTGATATAGGAACCTAACATGCCCCTCTCCTTCAAAAAAGTGTTGTCCTCAACGCTTGAGTAGCTCCGGGTGCTTCTATATAAAATTCTCATCCTCCCATGTAGAATCTTCAGTGGGTAAGTTCTTCCACTTGATGAGATACTCTGAAATTGATCGATTCCGTAGCTGTCGAGTTCTTGTTTCCATGACCGCTTCAGGTTCCAATATGATTTTCCTTCCTCATCAAGTTCTGGCAATATTGTTTGAACTGGAAGATTTTCACCTATAACCTTCTTTAAGCATGAAACATGGAAAACTGGATGTACTCGCGAAGAAGCAGGAAGCTCCAATTTGTATGCCATAGAACCAATATTTTGCAACACCTTGTAAGGACCATAGTACTTCGGTGATAATTTATTATCCTTCTTAGCTTGCTTGAGGGACATTTGTTTGTATGGTTGTAGCCGTAAAAATACCCAATCTCCTACATCAAAACTTCTCTCATTGCGATGTTGATCTGCCTGTTGTTTCATTCGATTTTGTGCCAAATTCAGGTTATCCTTTAAGAGTTGGAGAACTTCTTGCTGATGCTCGATGTGATCTTCCACTGCTTGAACCTTCAAATTTTCCCTTAAAGATGATGTGATCGATGGTGGATGATATCCATAAAGTGCCATAAATGGGGTCATTTTTGCTGCGGTATGGAAGGAAGTGTTATACCACCATTCAGCGAGAGGTAACCACTTGACCCATTGTGTTTGTTTATCAGATACAAAACAACGAAGATATCCTTCCAAACATTTATTTACTATCTCAGTTTGACCATCGGATTAAGGATGATAAGATGAGCTATGAGCTAATTGAGTACCCAAACAAGAAAATAACTCCGTCCAAAAATTTCCAGTAAAAATGGGATCTCTGTCGCTCACGATAACCCTTGGGCTTCCATGTAGCTTTTGAATTCTATCCATAAATGTAGTAGCAACTGTACTTGCTTTAAATGGATGAGATAATGCACAAAAGTGTGCATACTTGGTAAGTCTATCAACTACCACCATGATGACACTCTTTCCTTCGGACTTAGGTAAACCTGTGATAAAATCCATTGAAATCTCCTCCCAACGTTGACTTGGAATGGATAAAGGTTGTAGAAGTCCCGGGGTCTTAATTGTCTCAACTTAATTCTGCTGGCAAACCAAACATTCCGCCACAAACTTTTGAATATCAGATTTAAGGCCATCCCAAAAAAATTCTTTCTTCACCCTGTGGTAAATTTTAAAAAATCCTGAGTGTCCTCCTAAAGGAGAAGTGTGCAATTCTAGAAGAATATTTTGTTTTAGTTGGGAATTCTTACAAAGATATAAGCGATCTTTGTACCATAAGGAATTATTTTTCCAACTAAATGTATCAGATGTACTAGGATCTTGCTGCAACTTTTGAATGAGTGTCCATACATCTTTGTCCTTCTTCCATTCATCTCTTGCTTCCGTTATCCAATCTGGTTGGATAATAGAAATGGCACAAAGCAATGCTTCCACCTCTTCATTCTTTCTTGAGAGTGCATCTGCAACAACATTCAGCTTTCCTTTTTTGTAGATTATTTCAAAGTCATAACCCAACATCTTTGTGACCCATTTTTGTTGTTCTTCCGACGATAGTATTTGTTCCAAAAAGTGTTTAAGACTATCATGATCAGTTTTTACCTTGAAGTGTCTTCCCATTAGGTAAGTTCGCCATTTCTTTAGTGCATGCATTATTGCTAACATTTCCTTCTCATAAATAGGTTTTTGTAAATACTTTCCTTTGATTGGACGACTTTCAAAAGCAATGGGTCTTCCTTCCTGCATTAAAACTGCACCAATTCCATTTTCTGAGGCATCACATTCCACAATAAAGGTTTTTGTGAAGTCTGGTGTAGCTAAGACCGGTGCTAGGCACATTGCCTCTTTAAGACGTTCAAAGGCCTTAGTTGCTTCAGGAGTCCATGAAAATGCATCTTTCTTCAATAATGTTGTTAGAGGTGCTGCTATTCTCCCATAATTCTTAACAAACTTGCGATAATACCCTGTTAACCTCAGAAATCATCGCAAATTCTTTATGGTTGTGGGGACTTTCCATTCCTTAATGGCTTTAATTTTGTTAGGGTCTACTTTAACACCCTCGTGAGATACAATATGACCCAGATATTCCACCTCTTGTACTCCAAAGAAACATTTGGATTTTTTCGCATATAATTGTTTCTCCTGCAATAGTTTGAGCACCCTGTCAACATGTTCAACATGATCCTTCCAAGACCTGCTGTAGATTAGTATATCATCAAAAATACTAGCACAAATTTTCTAAGGAAGGGTTTGAAAATGGAATTCATCAACCCTTGAAATGTAGAAGGTGCATTGGTAAGGCCAAAAGGCATGACCAAAAATTCATAATGACCCTCATGAGTTCGAAATCTTGTTTTTGGAATATCTTCAGTCTTCATTCTAATTTGATGATATCCTGAACGAAGATCCAACTTGGTAAAATAAATTGCTCCATGTAATTCATCCAATAATTCATCAATCACAGGAATGGGAAATTTGTCTTTAATGGTGAGCTTATTGAGCTCCCTATAATCCGGACACATTAGCCATGATCCATCCTTCTTGTGTACCAATACTACAGGAGCAGAGAAAGAACTTTGACTGGGTTGAATTATACCCGCCTCTAACATTTCCGCAATCATACGTTCAATTTCGCTCTTTTGGAAGTAAGGATATCTATAAGGCCTGATGTTTGGAGGAACACTTCCTGGAATCAAATGAATAGCATGATCATGATCACGAATGGGCGGGAGTCCTTTGGGAGTTTCAAACACCTTGGAATGATTGTCCAAGACTTGTTGGAGATTTGCAGAAATAGATGATTTTGATGTCGGGACTTATAGAGAGCATAATTGTGCAATTACGCCTCGTTGTTCTTTCTTTAGAAGCTTTGTCATGACATTAGAGCTTATTATCCTTCATGGCTTCCCCGCAATACCCCGTAATTCGACTTCCTTTCCTTCTAAAAAAAATTTCAAGAAAAGTTCTTGAAAATTAAAAGCTACCATCCCCAAAGATTGTAACCATTGTACTCCTAGTACGACATCAGCACCTCCCATAGGAATGGAAAGCATTGGACTAGTCAATACATATTCCCCCATGGTTAGCTTGATATTATGGCATTTCCCAGAGAAATTTATAGTTCCTCCATTTGCAACCATCACTTGGAATTTTGGTGGTGGGTATAGGAAACAATTTAATTCCTTGGCTACCTTACAATGAATAAAATTATGGGTGCTACCTGAATCAATCAACACTATTACCTTTTTCTTCTTGATTTGTCCTACTATCTTGAGAGTTTGAGGAGTGGTAATTCCTGCCAGTGCATTACATGATATGGTCGGATTCATTTATTCCTCTTCTATGGCTGGTTCATGGTGTGTATCCTCTTCTTGTTCATTTTCTTCTTCTTCTTCACAATCTATGTAAAATAATTTCTTTTCAGCACACTTATGACCTTTGGTGTATTTTCTATCACAACTATAGCAAAGCCCTTTTGCTCTTTTTTCTTCCAATTGTTGTGGTGTCAACCTTGTAGGTTGTGGAAATCTAGATGTAGAGACACTTCCTTCTTTATAGAATTGAGTGGTAGGCTTCCTTGTCGCCATAACTTTACATTCAACTTTTCTTGCCAACCTAAATGCCTTCTCTAATGAATCAAGTTCCAGAACACGAACTTCATGTTGGATGTTATCCTTTAAAGTTCCTATGAAGAGATCAATCCTGTGTTCCTCTGGAATATCAGTTACCCTTATATTTAATTTTTGGAAGTCCTCAATTTGCTGCCCCACTAAACCCTTTTGTTTTAGATTTATCAATTGGCTAAAGAAGGTGTTGCTCTTTGTATCCTCATAATGTGCTATCATTTCCTCCGTAAAAATTGACCAAGTGACAATTTTTTTATGGGAGCAAAGCCATCGATACCATACAAATGTATTTTGTTCTAAATGTAAAGTTTCAATGCATACCTTGTGTGTGTTTTGCACGTTATGGAGATCAAAATATTGCTCCATCTGTAGTATCCATGTTACAGGATCCTTTCCATCAAACTTCCTCATATCCATTTTTGGAATATGGCGGTTCTTCCCGCCAACATTAGAGTTTATGAAATCACAATTAACATTTATTTTGTTCTCATCATGAGGTTCTTCTACTATCTTTTCACCATTAGGAAACCTTTCTTGTATAAACTTTGTCAAACCTTCCATGTCTGCTTTTAGAAAATTCTTCATGTTTTCCATTTTCTCATCGATCTTAGCTTCCATGTCATCAATCTTATCTTCCATGCCCACTTCCATGCCATCCATCTTAGCTTCCAAACCAATCATCTTAGCTTCCACGCCTTTCTTCAAACCATCCATCTTAGTTTCCACGCCTTTCTTCAAAACTTCCATTTCATTTTTGTTGTTCTTTGCGAGAGCGAAATTTACTCTTGTAATTTTGATATGTCATGTTGCCATTCTTCATCTTCATGAGTCATAGTAGAGCCTTCTGAAGGCTTAATGGGTGTTGAATTCTTTTTAGGGGCCATTTTAGAATCCAATACTGATATCTATTCTACAATATGCCCTTGGGATCAATTTAACTTGATTATTCACACAAGACTTATGCAATTTGGAAAAAAATACACACCTTTTTCTTGCTTTTGAGGAGCTCGATATTGAAAATGGATTATTTCTATGATTTTAGCACTTCAATATCTAAAATTCGGTACCAATGTAGCCCTATTAATTATATTTCAAATTCCACAGGTCTGACCTGATTTGGATTCTCCAAGACAAAGTTGTGTCCAATATCCCACAATGACCTAATTATGGACTGGTTTAGTAGTTTGAACTTGTACGACTTGCCACGTGTCACTGTTTTGTCCTTTGTCTCTAAACTTGATAGCCAAGAAACGAAATTCTGTGTACTTGCAACCACTTTTTACGGCACTCCAATCTGATGCCCAAAGAGAGAGTTATTGAACTTTTCCCACGATCACCTCTTTGAGATGAAATTCAGGAGCCTGAAAAAGCACTACCTTCCACAGATCATATCTCAAAAAATATTGCGAAAAAAGCTCTGAAATTTTTTGACGAATTGCCTCAGGATTTTATCTTTGCACCATATTAATTTCAGACTTTTAACCTTCGTAAAAAAAAATTTATAGCGCAAATTCCCCGATGACCTGTTTAGGAGCCTGAAAAAATACCTAAATTCCACAGATGATATCTCCTCAAATGTTGCGAACCAAGCTTTGAAATTTTTAGACAAGCTTCCTCAGGATTTCAGCTTCGTACCTTAAAACTGTCAGCTTCTGAAACTTTGTAGAAAACAAGTTATAGCGCAAATTCCACGATGACCTATTTTGAGCAGCGAAACCCTAGAATCCAAAGCTCTGATACCAAATGTTTTGTAACCAGCTTCAAAAATAGAAGAAAAGAGATATCAACGCCTTAGAAATAAGCCACTTCAATGGGGCAACCTCCAATACATTACATAAATGCACAATTCTTGGATGATACAATTTACAAAACCTCCTTTCTATATATAGGAGTTCATGGGGCCATAATGTAATCCTAGCCGACCTAACAATAATAATTTAAGGGCACAATAATAACAAAATGGGGGTTACAAGGGTACAATAATAACCATAAGGGGGTTACACTAACAATAATAAGGGACTATACTAGTGATATAGGAACCTAACAACATGTGTCCTAGAAGTAAAGCAACAATGGCGTAGGTTTTGTAGGTTAGTAGGACATGATGAACAGAACTGTAAGATGTATGATTAGATGATTGATCGAGGGAACCTATATAAGGTACAATCAGATATTTCCTCAGCAAGATACCTCTTGAGCACAGGTGACTCCCCAACCAGGGGCAAGGGAGGTGGAAGACGTGGAAGCACAGGTCAGGGAAGAGGGAAACTAATCTGTTATAATTGTGGAGAAGTAGGACACTTTTCCAGGGACTGTCCAAACCCTACAAGGCAGTCATTCTGGTATTATAGATAGCTGGAAAATGCGATTGAAGGTTTCCAAATATTGATAAAAAATGTGCAGGAGAAGCAGCCGACACCTACGCAGAATGTGCAGAGGGTTAAGGTTGAACTACAAGACAAAGATCCAAGCATGAATGATGTAACACATAGTGGGATGGACACCAGGGGGCCTAGGGAGAAGACTGTGACTGAACCTCTGATCCAAAAATTAGTTATCAAGCAGGAAGGTTTGGATCTAAGAAAGGAAAAAGAAATGTTTATCGCAGCTCACAAAGAATTCTCTGACGTAGGGGCATCTACTCCGCAACCGCTAAGAAACCTCAAGGAAAATGAGGAGGTTAAACCCTTTTTACAAGCATGTATGAAGCTTTTTTGCAACCCAAAGGCTATGGAAAATATTTAGGCATTAATAGATAGCTACATAGCACAACCTAACCCCCCTCCAAAAATCAAGGATGTACACAAACTATAAAGATATAAGAAACACACTAGTAGGGAGATGTGGTTGACTGCACAGATCGATGATTATGAGATGGATCCAGTTATTTTGGACCTAGGGTCAGATGCGAATGTATTTGTTAGTATGAATCCTTTGTCGAAGTGTACGAAAAAGGACCACTTTAGCTACGCATAACTAATAGCCCTAACAACGAATGTGGCTGCCAATATCTTCAGATCTGTGGTTAGTTGTTCAAGAAAATAGTTGCAAAAAACCAGATCTATGCATGGAAAGACATTAAGCAGTAAAAATAAGGGTTTTCTCCATATACCAATAGACAAGAAAAGAACAATTTTTGAAATAATTTTTTTATTAAGGGCACCTGGGAGGAAAACAAGAAGGCGTATCCAATTCTCCTCAGTGGGATGGGTTCTTGGAAGTCCTCAACACTTCAGATCTAAGATCTCTCTCTCTTGTTGGTGTAGAAAACCCAATGCAAAGAATAGAGCTCAAAGGGAGCTCACACAGCAAATAATGGAAAAATGTGACCAAGTGTATAGATCCAGAGTGAGATAATAGGCAAAAAAAGGTGAAGAATGGTAGGAAAACCCCTCCTATTTATAAAAAAATATTGGGTCATTCTAGATCTTGGTGCATGATTAAAATAATGTTAAGCAAATCTAGATCCACCTTTTATGGAATATTTTATTATATTTGTTGGAGGGAAAAAGTATTTGACTTGGGTCAAATCCCTTTATTTGTCAAAAATAAATAAATAAATGATTTATTTATCTTTTTAAAGAAGTGGTTGAAAGATAATCAAATAAATAATGATTTATTTAATTATTTGTGGGTGATTTGGTCATATTTAACAAGGAATATTATCTAAATAAGATTTAAATAATTATTCCTAGAAAATAATAAGATAAATAAAGGTTTATCTAATTACTTTCTTTGTTTTGGGGTTAAAAATGACTGGGAATAATAATTAAATTATGGTTTAATTAATTATTCCATGAGGAAAAACAAACAAATATAGGTTTGTTTAATATTTCCTTTTGGGGTTTCCTGTTTAGACCATAAACAATATAATAAATGTGGTTTATTAAGTTATTTAACATAGTTAAGGCAATTTTACTTAGGGTAAAATTGGTCTTACATGGTGTACTTGGGTCCATCTAATGATAATAGGTTAGATGACCAAAAAATGGTGTAACAGATTGCCCCCCAGCGTGAGAGTGTCAAGAGAAAATCGTATGACCGAAGTACGTTGTAAGAACCCAATCACCAGAAAAAAAAGGGAAGTCAGAGAGAGAAATGCAAGGTAGATAGTGTGCTGAAGAACTAGACCCTGAGGAGACGAGACTCGCAGGTGAAACAAGTCTCTTTTTATGAGAGGGTACCTGTGCTGAAGGCGGCAGGGGAGGCATACCTATGGCCGCCGAGACAAAGTACAAAAGAATACTGTGTCTAGTAAACAAGGGACCGAACCATAAAATACAGTTGGCATAATCATGAGCTAGATAAAAATACAATGAGGAATCCCACATACATGTTGTGCCTGGGATAATAGCCAGGACTTATACAATAATATCTAAGTACATGAGATACAAATACAACCCAAATTCCCCCTGTAAATGGGGAAGGGCTCACAAAATCTGACTAATACATGCAAATCAAAGAGGCGCTGCAAGTGGCTAAGGCCAACATCATCAAATATCTGGAGCTGCATCGAAGGCTACAAGGAGGAGGTCATCCGGGCATGTGGGGGGCTACCTGCAGGGTCACCCCCTCATGAGGGTTGAGACATCTCACACACACCAGAGAATCATCAAGAGCTACTGTTGTATCACTAAACCATCAAGTATACGGATCTCGGTCATGCTGAAAGGAGCTGGAGTGGAGAAACAATAAAGTCAAAGGGAAATGAGAGATCCCTTTGCACACGTCAGGAGCAGAGCAGGTGGAAGGCGGGCAAGATTTCTTGCCCTCAGACACAGCACCGGAATGAATGGCGATGTCGGCAGAGAGGAGGTCCGCCATAAGGAGTGAGGCAATGAGAGATCTCAACTAAGGCACGGCACACTGAGAAAAAAAGTAGAAGCGACGGACGATGAAATCTTAATGATGATGTTGAAATGGAAGCTAATTAGCGAATGGATGACTTCCCCTTGTTAGATCATAAATGGCATGAATTGAAATGGCGGGGTGATGCATTCGAACATAGGGATAAGGGGCATGTTGGTGTGGAATTTGAAGGTCATAATGTGCGACACAAGAGAGAGACCAAGCGATGAAGGATGGAGGGCTATAGTGGGGTACAAAGGGACTCGGTATAGACTCCATGGAGGGAATGATGACTCAACTTGGATGCTCTAAACAAGGGCGACTCGATGGTGCTGCCACACAGTAAAGGCCCCAATGGGGGACCGTGGAAACATGAGTACATGATGGGAACTCATGACGAAAATTGACACGAACGAAGACAAGTAAGGAGGCAAGATGGTGCCCCAAGTACAAGTGTCGTAAGTGAGGAAATTCGATTTTAAGGAGAGGTGAAGTGACCCTTCTTGGACAAAATGTGTCCTGGTGAAGTATCAGATCACAAAAAACTAACAGATACCCATTTGAGGGCTCAGTGAGAGATTTCCAACGGTGCAGACGGTTCGTCAAACGGGGCTACGGTGTGGTCGCAGCAGTCGAAAGAAGAAACAGGGGTTCTCTTTTAATAAGGCAGTTTTCCCTCCAAAATCACTCATTTGCTATTGTTGTTGTGGTGAATGTAGAGAGGAGAGAAGGCCCTAAATCTTGTGAGGTGAGCGTGACGGCTCAGCCAAGCCGTTGGAATCGAGATGGATTAGCGTTGCCAGGTAAGGCTCCTATTCACCTCTTTCGGTTTGCCCATCTGAGCAAAGTTCATTTAGGAGCCCAAGACCCAAAATCTAAGTAACATACCCTCCTCCATCTCGGCGGATCACTTTTGGGGCAGGGAGTCGACAGGAAAGCGACGGAGGTGGGAAGAAGCTGACTTTTTGTCCCAAGGAAATTAGGCGCAGAAAAACTACGACACAGGAGATGAGGGGTTTTGAACATTATTAACACATAAATTTGAGTTGGGTTTTTTTTTGTGTGTTTTTGTTATGGTATTGATTTGTATCTTGGTGACAAAGATGATGATTTTTGTGCGGATATGGCGATAATGGGTTAGCTGAGAGAGAGAAACTTGGGTGTACGGCGGCATAGGTCGGCAGATCGGGGCGTCGTCATGTTGACCCGGGTTTGGGGTTCTAAATTTTTTGGAGAACCATTTGATGAGAGCGGGAGAGCCTTTGTTGGCTCGGATTATCAGTTACTCGGATCCAGAGTATGAGGTATTTGTAGTGCAGGGGCACAGGATCGAAGTGACAGTCCAGGATGTGTATTTCCTGACGGGTCTCCTGCCACTGAGGATGGTGGGAAACACGCAGCCAGTATTACTACGGGGGCGGCATATCACGGAGTTTGTGGAGCGACATTGTCGACCGGGTCTCCAAGTTAAGGGGACTCAGATACTGATCGGGGATCTAGAGAGACTAGAGACCCATGCAGTGGCCGCAGCTGTGCTGCATATCCTGGGCAACCAGGCGCTCCATCACATCACTAGGGGGAAGATGATGATTGTGGAGAGTGTGTTGAGTGGGACCTACTATGGGTGGGCCCAAATGATGTTGGTGTCGCTAAAATGACAGTTGTCGCTCTGCAAGCGGCAAGTGAACCATGATATCTCGTATGGGACTTTATTGTGCGCCTTCTTCTTTGAGAATATCTCGACCTTGCGGCCTCATATACAGCTTCCATATGGGGGCCCGAGAGAGCCCAGGATGCGCCGGTGGGGGCAGCTACTGTGCAGAGGAGGAGGAGGGGCGATCGGGCGAGTGTTTTGACCTGCGTTTTTTGCCCATTGGGATCAGATGTCGTTATACATAGACGACTATCCCTATAGTCGGATGATTTATTGTGGAGATCTAGACCTGCCACTTCTGCCTGGTCGAGTATGGGGGCCCGATGGTAAGTGACAGATTTCTATTCTTGTATGGGCATGTTAAAATTTTTGAATAGTAGATAGGGTACTAATTCATGTACTTTTGGTATGCAGATATAGCTCCAGTAAAACCGGCCAGATATATGGGACGACCGGCAGTGTTAGCCATCAGTATTTTTTACATGTTAGTGATGACTATATCTTCAGCTGAGTTTTCTAGAAACTGATTTCCTTATGTCAATATGTCATCCAGAAAACCCTCCCAAAACTTTTTTCGCCTTTCTACCTATTCAGTCCACCCCTGGCAAAACCAAAACCTCCTTGTCACAATCCTATCTAACCTCAGCCTTATTGGTCTGCCCATCAGCTTTAAAAAGCAAATCCACATCTGTTTCAATAGTCTCCCCTATGTTAGGAAGTGGCGTTTTAGGACATTTCACCTTTGGCAATCATCAAAAAGCCAAGAAGCCTCCATCTGCAGCAGACCTACCATGACTGATCCCTTAATTTGCAAATGAAGTTGACAAACAGCCTTAAGTCGCGCCACTCATATTCCTTAGGTCTCAGCATTACATAAAGCCCAATCTCAAGCTGACTAGTAGGTTTTTCACAGTGTTCTATGGTTTCTACAAAGGCAGGAAATATAACTTCATCTCAGGAGGAATTGCTTGATCTACACTTAGAGGAACAGCTGCTTCTAAATGTATTGTGAGCCTGAGATGAAGCTGCAAAACAAGAGTCACTCATCAGGACCTTACAGCTCTTTCCAGCATGAAAATCACAGTAAGAAAGGGTCGCCACTGTCTCAGCAAAATGGTAAATTGTCAAGGCCCAGAACCTCCTTCATTTACAAGCAGAGGGTTAGGGCGCCTCCTTCATACATAAGCAGAGGGCGCAGGCCAGTGTTGACTCAGAAAGTTGCAAAAGTCCAAGTTTGCCTTTACTAAAACAATGAAACAATATCTTCAGGTTTCATGAATATAGTTGATGACCATAACAGGAATATAGTGGAAATATGATAAAGCTCAAAGGAAAGGATATTTTGGCCTGATAAAGGAGCTCATTTCAGACTTGCAAACCATATGAATTGTTGAACTTTAGAAAGACCTGTCATTAGTAAACCTCCAAATCATAAGAAGCCTGTTTTGTTCAAGATCAAATGGAATAGATGCTGTTAGCCAATGCCATTACACAGGCAGAAAGAAAGCCCTTAGCTTTTTCAAATGCACTGACCTTCATAGTCACAAAGAGTTTTTGTCAGGTAACAGGTCATGAGATAAACAATCCAAATGATAATTTTCTCAGTCACCCTTAGAACAGTATCACTGTAGCTAGAGTTTTCTTCTAAAAAACAGTGATACTTGCAAGAAAAGATGTTAGGATTGGTGTTTTTCAAGAGGTTTTCTTACCACCACATTCAGAGAAAGGCTGTGTCGAACATAGTGGTCAAAAATTCTCCGGACACCTTATCTGATGAAGAGCCTCCTCCATGCATGAGTAGAGGGCCAAAGCTACTGCAGGGTGCTGAAACTGATTGATACAAGAAAGCAGTGGAAGGATACCAAAGACTGAAACAAGGTCACTACACAGATGAATGACAGTGTTGATAATGTAAAGGTACTGATACTCCTATTTCAAAGAACTATCTGTCAGGCTATACCTACAGTAGGAAAGAGGCAATATTGAAATATATGTGTGCCACTGATACCAAAAAGAAAACTGTCTCCTTGAGGAAAGGTCAAGCAACAAGACAATGTCATATACCAAATTACAGCTTTCAAATGTTTTGGTGCATTATGAATAGCCCTTCCTTGCTAAAATTGCCAAGAGAGGAAAACAGTGAACATAGTTCAGTTATGAAATGGTTCTGTGGGCAAAAAGAGGTAACACAATGATCAGAGCAAAATAATGACTATGTTTCAAAGAGTCCTGTTTTCATATTGCACAAGCTTGTCTTTTCAGATGGAGGAGGCAAGTGGTATTCAATCTTATGAATAGGCAGAAGAAGTTGGTTGTGGTGAATCACCACTGTTTATATGTTTCAAAAACAAACACACTTGTTATCATTCCAAAGGGCAGATTTAGCACAGAACTGCATGGAAAAGAGACCTGCAGACAAGACCTTTTAAAATGTTGTCACCAAGACGATTTCCCCTTTAAAGTTATTATTCACTGTGTTCCAAAGGTCTTTCAGCCTGTGATCATTGTGGATAGTTTAAAAGGAAGAAAGTGCAACCTTTATTTTGAGGGAAAAAAGAGTACTGTATACTACACCTACAAACAGAGATTTGAAAACCCACTATAGGTAAAAAATGAAGGAGTTGTCAAAGCAAAATGACAAATCACCTGTGTTATTGAGACACCGTAGCAGAAGTGGTGATGTTGGTTAAATTGTTTGTCAAAGTTTCAGCTCGGGATCAGAGTAAATATTTGGGTTTATATGTTAAAATGACGAACCCACTGTTTTAAGACAAAACAGGGTCAAAACAAACCAAAATTTCATTTCCCAAAGTTTGAGGACCGTTAAAGGCTTGTTTTGAATTGATATAAAGGAATGAAGTTAAGAGAGAGTATTGTCAAATTCAAAACTAAAACCCCCGTGCATCCACAGCATCAAACAAGCGAGAAAAACCGGGCGAAAATTCACAAATTTGCACTCAGAGGCGGCGCGACGTGCCTGGAATTTGGCGCGACGTGCCTGGGCATCATTTTACAAAGGCTTTCAACACCGGCGCGACGTGCCTGTAGGTGGGCGTGACGTGCCTGTAGGAGGCCGCCCGACCACACGACAGGCCGACCCGACACGTTCCTTTTGCGCGACGGGTTTTCTCCAGAGGTTGTCGCGCGACTTTTCCAAGCTATCCAGGGTTTCTTGCATCCTTTCAAGCTAGCATCCATCAAATTCGAGGTATTTTTATGAACTCCCATCGATTGCAAGGTGTTGATAAGTGAAAAAAATGTTTGAAAACCCCGGAACTTGCCATTTTTGCTAAAAACAAAAGCAGTTTTCCTACACAGTGAGATGAGGTAATTGCAATACGGGGTTTTATGGTTGAGAACCAGTTTGTTCATTTTCAAATCAATCTAAGGGCAGAGGTTGTCTTGTGAAGGACTGTGTTTTAAATTAAAAGAGGACTTTCGTTGCAGAAATACAGACCTAATTCTAATGAAGAACCTTTCACACTATCATCCATACATTTCCACACTACTAAAACAGTGAAGTGTACTCAGTGAGGGGGTTTGACATTTTTATTGTTTTGAAAGAGAAGACTCTGGTCATCTCTGTCTAAATAGCTTGTTAGTCTTCTAGAAGCTCTGTCATTTTACCTCAGCCCTGTGTTCTTGTTGTCTAGACCTGTGTATGGTGATTTGCTTGATGAACAAACAGTGAAAGGAGGACACACTCTTGCACAGGACAGAATTGTTGGATGTTTGAAAGTTTCCTTGAACAGGGAGTTTTTTGTGTTAAGGTTGACATCAAAGACTTTAAAAGCAGAGTAGTCAGTGGCATCTTCTCACAGTACACTATTTAAGCATATTGCTTTTCATTCACTATTTTCTCCCACTGTAAATTTGTTAAAAAGAGTTTCCCAAGGTGAACAGTATACTGAGGAGCATAGTTCGTGGATGGGTTTCTAAACTTTGGAGGCAGAGATACCAAAGTGGTAGGGGATTTCTCAAAACTTTCCAAAGGTGCAGAGTCATTTTCTAAAAAGGCAGAGTTGTTGGTGTTTGAAGTTAAGATTAAGACAGAAGTACAGGTATGATGTTGACCTCCTAGACTCACAAGCAGAGAGTATGTTTCCTAAAAACCACTGTGCATTGGTTATACATATAACTTAGGTCTGCTTATACCGAAAACATATTGTATCATGTTGAAGACTTATTGACAGAGATTTTCAAAAGTAAACAGCATAGTGAAAGACGGAGGTTGTTGATGTTGGATTTGACATCAAAGGCAGGGATATAGATGTGTTGGTGGACTTTTTAAACTCACAAAGCAGAGAGTGTGTTTCCTAAACCACTGTTGCACTGATTTTACACCTAAACTAAGTCTGCCTTTTTTCATTGCACTACATTGTATCATTCTGAAGATTGTTGAACAGAGTTTTTCTGAAGGTGAAACAAGGCCATTTTCTAAAAGGTAGGGTTGTTAGTGATTGGGCACTTGTTGATGATCAAGTTTACATTGAAGCCAGATGTACAAAGATGGTGATTGACTTCTCAAAATTCATGAGTGAAAGGTGTTTTCCTTAACACTGTGGGCTAGTTTTTCACCTAACCAAAAGGTCTCCTTTCTTTTCCACTGTGTGGTCTCTACAGAAATCTGCTAACAGAGGTATTTTTCAAGATGAATGATCTGAAGAGCAGGGTGTTAATTTTTGAAGTTTGGTTTTGAAGACACAAATACAAGTGTAAGCTGGCCTCTAACAAAGTCACAAGACGGGTGATTGTTCAAAACTGTGCACAGGGAATCTACAAAGCAGTTACCTCATATTTTACACATGGTAACATTGTTAAGAAGGTTACATAGCTGAAGTGTATCCAGATTTGAAGGACTGTTGTTAATAAGTGCAGAGGTGGCTTATTCAAGGAAGCATTATTACATTTTATTCAAAACCACATTGTCTAAACTATCCAAACAGTGTAGTGGCCAGTTTCAATCCAACAAAGCATTGTTCATATAGTGAAAGCAGTTTGCCTCTTCCAAAGCTTGTTTCAAAGTCAGAATGCCTCCAAAACGAGATCACAAAGGCGGACAACATAAGAGATATGAGCCTATCTCCATAGAAGAAATCAATGCTCACCCATCAGTGCTTTTCAATTTCCATGAAGTAGGCTGTCTTGATTTCTGTCAGAGGATAGAAGAAGTCAAGATTTTCTCGCCACTTACACATTTGTGCGCTTTGAGATTCAAGGACAAACACTTCCAGTTAGCAGGTCTTGACTTCAAAATCTCTCCAAGGTATGTATCCAAGGCTACCAAGATCCCGTATCATGGTGAAAAGTGGTTTAAACAAGCGCATCTTGATCTGGAGGATTATAAACTTTTCATCAAGCCGGAACATAGAGAAACCATCACCGCTATTTTCCCTTTCTCCTATCTTCTTGACATTTATGCTCCGCTGATGAAAGCCATAATGAGATATTTCACTTGTGAAGGGAGGTTTAGCCAAATTTTTGCCTATCATGTTCGCTTGTTGATGCATTTTACTAGAAGCAGGCAATTAAACATTCCATACTTTTTGTCCAAAAGCATAGAGAAAATGGCAGCTACTGTCCAAAAGAAAACTCCACCTCAGCAAATCCCTTCTCTCTTTCACCATTCCTTGATCAAAATCATCTTCTTACACCAGCTGGAGAAGAAAGGGGTTTCATGGGATTCATTCATTAGCCATGCCGATTTCGCCACTGTCCCTCCTATTCATGTGTCTCCTACTCAGCCTGTCCATCGCCCAGTGCCTTTATCTAGTAGGCCTACCCCTAAAAAACTCAAGATGACCACTGGGCAGCCAAGTAAACAGGGAGAAGGAGAGGGCAGTGAGCCACAGGGAGAAAAGGAGGATGATGAGCAACAACAGCCAGATTTTGAGGGACAGCAGCAGTTGGAAATCAGTGGACAACAGCTAGAGGTTGATGAACAGCAACAAATTCAGGAAGAGGGACAGCAGCTAGAGGTTGATAAACAGCAGCAAGTACAGGAAGAGGAACAGCAGCAGACAGAGATTGAAGAGCAGCAGGTTGAGCAAACAATTGAAGCATCTTTTGAGCCACAAGCTGGACAGGATGTTGAGGAAGGACAGCAAGCTGAAGCTGCCTCCTTGACAGTGACGAAAACTGTTCCTAAAAAGAGGAAATTGCCCAAAAAGGCAACTTCTAGCTTGCCAAGGAGAAAAAGCGCTAGATTGGCCTTCAAAGGCAAAAGTGCAGTTGGAGAAAGTGCCAAGCATGGAGGTAAATCAGCTGTCATCCCTATACCAAGCGATGACAGTGATAATGAGGCCCGCATCCTTGAAAACCTCCTCATTCACAAAGAAGGGAAAATTGAGGTGTTACAAGAAGATCTTCAAAGGGCGAGGAATTTCAACCATTTCTTGGAGGTTGAAAACAAACAAATGAAGTATCATGCAGCCATTCATGAGGCAAGGGCCATCAAGTACAAAAAGGAGGCAGAAAGGGCGCAAGTAAGAATTGAAGAGCTTATTGGCGAATTTGATGATGAAGAGGAGGAGGACCAGCCTAGGCGAAAGAGGCCTAGAACCATCGGGTTTAGAAGAGCCTTGGAGAAACAGAGAGCTGAAGAACAAGCTCAATTCGAAGCTTTTCCTCTCACTACCCTCCTTGAGCGGGAAATTGAGGAAAACAAGGAAGCATGGCTTGAGAGGGCTAACCAGCATTTGGAAACAAAGCTTGAGAAGGCAAACAGGGATCTTGAGCTACAGAGAAAAAGGACTCTTCACTTTCAGAAGCTAAATCAGTTTGCCAGGCGAAAATTGAAGGTAGCACAAGAAAAATTGAAGAAATTGAAGGAGAGGCGCCTAGCACGGAAAGAATCAAAAAGCACATCAGCCCTCGATATTTTGGCTTCAGCTTTGGAGCATGTCTCTATGGACCTTTGAGGGTCATGCATGCCAATTTTGGGCCTGTTTCGGAAACTTTTTGTTTTTTGGCATTTTTGGGGTTTTTCGCCAAAAACTCATAAATGCGCCATTTCGGTTTGATGAGTTGTCAAGGGAGGAGGATGATCCCAATGGGTTCCATAATTCCATGAGCAGGTCTCCAGCGATTTTCAGGGCATTTGAAGATCATTCGCCCCTCCAAATTGGCGGAAAACAGCCTCATTTTGCACATTCTGCCCGCCATATCAGCAGCCTGCTATTTTCTGGGTTTTTGCACACAGGTACAGTTTTGAGGGACTTTCAGAGATCAGATTGAGGTGATTCCACTTGCATTGGAAAGCAGACACAGAGAGCTTTCCAACGAGCCATCATGAGCCTCATTTAGACATCGGGAAGGCTTCCATTTGCATCCAGCAAGTCAGGGGACCTTTTTCAGGCATAAATATGAAGTATTTTTGCAATTTTTGAACTCCAAAAATCTGCTTTTCCCAAATGTGTGTTAGGCTATTTTTATCATGGGAAAATCATGTAAAGTCAATATAATTTCCGTTTTTAGCAGTTTTTTAGATATTTTATGGGATATTTTGTGCCTTGGGCTTTGCAAAGCCTCAAGGACAAGTTTAGATATTTTGACTTGGCCAATGGGATAGCTAGTTGCTCCATGAGGTTTTCCTCCCTCAAGCTTATTTATTCCATGGTTCTCATTGTAAATCAGAGGCTGAACTTGAAAGAAGAATTAATACATTGGTCATATGAGCTTTGAAGAATACACTTGAGTTATGATTTTTGGACTGCCTCTTGGATGCTTTTGAGGAATGATGAAGGATTGTTGATGGACTCCTTGACATGGTAGAATGGTATAGTGCTTCTTAATGTGTTTTGTCTTCTAGTTTTCACTCATAATTCATATTTCTTGCTGCTATAGATCAGTAAAGATTGATTTTGAGATATGCCTATGGAGGCACCTCAAAATCCCTGAATCTTCATAGCTTGATGTTTTCTTCTCCCTTAGTTATGCTAAAGAATTCTTAGCTGCTCTTTAGTAACCTAAGGTGTTGTTGCTAAGTTTTATTCATCAGTTCCATGTATGTTGAGTAGGATGTATGGTTTGCCCTACCTACCTATCAGCTGCCCATAGTTCTGTCCATAAAACTTTCTCTTTGACTGATTTGTTGATCATTTTGTTGAACCAAGGAGGCCTATTTTCGATCTAGCCCTTTGCCTAAAACTATGAAAACTTATTTTTCCAAGTGCCCAATGACTTAGAGACTATGTTTAGGCGTTCCGGCATAGTTCATGAGTTGTTAGTTTGTCTCATGTGTTTTCCCCAAAGTCTGATAGCCTTTTCCCGAAGTTAGAGGGTCTTATACCTCTATGTATGGCTGGAATGTTTGATTTCTATGTATCGATTAGCTTATAGTTATTCCTAGCATGATCAATGGCTTGCTATTACATGTTTATGTCTGCTATTAACTAGTTTGCACTTGAAATCCCTTGTCTTTCACCAACTTATTGTCCATTTAATCCATTTTTCCCAGAGATCCCTTCTACTGTGAATCAAATCGGCCCTACAGCAGCTTTGCATCATCACTTCATAGCTTCCTTGATCTGTTTGACCCCATAGCCCAATTTATCTACATCTTGTCATCCAGTTTATGTATTTGATCAGTTTCATCCCTCACAAACTTAAAAACTAAAAAAAAACCAAAAAACACACTTCATAACTAGCCTAATATCAGAACATCGCAAGTAAACACACCGACATCTTCTACACATATAGAGAGAGCCCTCTCTGAGTCCAGGAAGGCTAGGTCCTCGGGCTCCAAAGCTTGGTTTGATGTTACATCGTCATTTGGCTAGCCAATCGGCCAAATCACGGGACCCTAACAGGTAGCATCTTGAGATGCAGGTCCGAGTGGGTCGAGATCAGCGCATAATGAGGATGCAACCGCCCTTCTGGAGGACATCCACTGTAGATGCGAAAGGTTGCTGACCGGAGTATCAGAGCGTGGGTGGCAGGACTTAGATGACCAGTACATAGAGCCATGTATTGGTCTACCCTCGGAATGGCGAGGTGTCATGCGGTGCATGGCGATGGCCAGTCAGGGGATGCGTGATCTACAGGCTGCAGGGCCAGAGCCATTGGCTTTGGATCCGCCAGATAGTGATTAGGTGTGGGGCATGTGGTGCCCCCTAGTGTGTATGTAGGGGCAGGTGGTGCCCCCAATTTTGAGTTTTGTGTAACATGCTATGGGCATGTCATATGTATCAGAGTAGATGGACTCTAAACACCTGTTTTGTGACACATATTATGGATATGCATCGTTTGTAATGATTATGAATGTTATTGTCTTGTATGAAATGCGTGTGATAAATTTTAATCTAGAACATGGTTTGCAATACTATCTACATAGTGATTCTGGTCTCGAGATACATGGTTGAAATTTATGGTTTCAAATTCATGTATCAAGAGTTTCACTCGTAAATATCATCTAAACAACACAGGGTTATGCACACGATAAACACCATTTAGTTGCATGACAAGAAGGAGGGAATCCAAATGAACGTGTAGATGGAGGATGTGATGAAAGAGGGCATCGGCTAAGAGACCACGCATTGCATCATATTCAGCCTGATTGTTGGTGACAGTACCAATGTAGACCCATTTTGAGAGAACAAGGGCATGCAAGGGGGTGAAAATGGCCCAACCTGCCGAGGCGAGATTCCGGGAGTAACGACTTGCACCATCGGCGTAACCGATAAAGGTTGGGGATGGGAGGTCCTGCGGAATGGTGTTACAAGACAACAAATGAGGGGAGGAGATACAATGACGGCAGCGTGAGTGTTCATAAGACATCGAGCGGCAACTGTGGGAGGGAGTGCAAGGAGCAGGATGACTATGAATCATATACAAACTAGGGGGTGAGATATGAGGGCTGTCGGAAGTGTGGCGAGGACTTGGGCTGCAGAGGTCAACAAAGATACAGGTCGAGTGATCTTGTGTATGGGTGGAAAAGAGGGGATCAGGCAAAACAACAGGGGAGGATGTAGGGGGACTAGGCTCCAAGGGTCGCGCAAAGGAGGATAGGTAAAGAATGGTCGTAGTAGACTCCGTCATCTGAACATCATGGGGGGGAATGTTGATGGGAGCGGGGGGATCCTCAGGCTGGCCCGAAGCATACTGCGCAAGTATGGGAGAGGCGGATTGATTTTTTTCAACCTCATACTCTCAGACTACCTCTAAAGAGGCGCGGTAATGCATTAGGTGAGGACAATGGTGGGAGTAATGGCCATGGAAATTGCACAAAGAATAGGGTTTGTTGGTGTGGAGAGTCTTGGGGTTCTTGGTTACAGATGAAGAAGGACTGGAGGCTTCAGGGGCCGTAGACTCGGGGAACGCAACTTTAACCATGGGTTGAATATGGGGCAATTCAGGACAAGCGTGGGTAGTGTGATCGACGACATCACACAAGGCGCAAGGCTTTGTGGGCGGAGGAGGGACTGGGTCAGTCGTGGTGGTCTTATCTTTGGGTGCCCCCTTGCGAGCTTTTCCTTTCTTCCCGGGAGCTGTCATGACAGGAGAAGGGTCCTGTGGAGGTGCTGGAGGCACAGTGGCAACGGAGGATGCGAGGGTGACCAGTTGAACTGGTGTCAAAGCCATGTAGGGTTTGGGGTGACCAAGAGGGGTAGTGGCTAGAGGGTCAAGGTACCAGACAGGTATACCCAAGGTCAGGTTAGGGAGAGAGAGGGTGGCCATGACGGGGACAGAATAGACTTTGGGAGGGGGAGCCAGGAAAGGTATCTGACCAGCAGGGTAATGACCAGGAGGGACGGCTCCGAGATGGGTAAGGCCTGGGGGAATCGAGCCAGGAGGATAAAGGGGCTCAAGGATACCAGCTGTAGGTGGAGGGCCAGGAGGAGGAGGTCCGGCTGGCTGAGATGAATGGCTAGGAGCAGGTTGCGGAGGGCGAGGTGGAGGTTGCTGACTAGCCGAAGCAGGCTGCTTAAGGGCAGCCTGAGACGATTGCATCATGAAAAAATTCGATAAGCTGGGATCAGTGATAGGAGGAGGGGGGAGACCAAGAAAAGTTCAAAGAAGGGAGGAATCTTTGTAGACGCCAGGGGAGACACTGGTCAAGGAGTTGACGGTTTTCTTGTTGGCTACAGAAGAGATGGTCGTCTCAGGTGAGGTCTGAGATTTTGGCTCATGGTATGTCAACTGGTCAATGGTGACTATCTTTCCATTATGAGGGAAAGACATCTTGTGGAAAAATACAGATGGGACAGCAGACATAGCATAGGTGTAGCTTCGCCCCAATAGAATGTTGTAGTCTAGCAGGGCGTCGATGACTTTGATGTCAACGCAAACAGTCTTATCGGCAAGGGTGATAGGACAATTACAGAAGAGGCCAATGGGCTGGGAGGCGTGGCCGTACCACGCTCGAAGGGTGATCGTGGAAGGGGCCATCTCAGGAGATCTGAGTTGCTTCCAAACCGAAGCGGACATCACACAGGTGTATGCCCCCTCATCAATTATACACCGAGACACGTTGGCATTCCAGATTTTGACGGGGATTTGGAAGGTGACGGAAGTAGGAAGAGGAGGGTGCTCTGATTAATGGGCGTCGAAAACAATCATTTGGTTGTCATCAGGATCTACAGTGCCCACGGTAGATAGTAGAGCCTTCATTTGGGAAGGGCACGACTGGAGGAGTTCTAGTGTTGAAATGGCAGCAGGAGATTGCGCCAAATCATCTACTATGTTATACGAATGATCGGCTCGACTAGAAGCAGCATTTTGACCTAACGGTCCTTCAGGAATCTTGGTATGGACCTCAACTTTGGGTTGAGGGATATGTAAGGAACCATTGGATGTCGAAAGAGGCTCTATAGAACCGGAAGAAGAGGACTCGGGGGCAGACTAAGCGGGAGGCTTGAGGTACTGGCGAGACCGAGTTTGAAGGTGAAGGTCGACAATTGGGGAAGGATTAGAGTTCATCATAAGGATCTGATAATTGGAGGAACTAGAAATGGAAGGTGGAGTGGTGACCTGCCCGTCAGGTGGTTGGGTAGCCATGAATCCTTGCAGAGGGAAAGGATCGGTAAAAACATCTGGTTGGGTAGTGGCCACATTAGGATAAGCATGAGGGGAGGTGTGTTTTCTGCGCAATGTGGCTTGAGACTCCCACATCTACCGCATTTGGAGTAAGAGGGGACAATTGTGGGTGTAATGACCATAAACAACGCAACACGAACAAGGCTTATTTGTGCGAAGCGGTCTGTCCGACTTGGGGCTGAGTGCCCTGTTGCTAGTTAGTAGTGTTAGGGTCAACACCTTGAGGATTGGGTCCATGAGTACCAGGGGCAGATTGATTTAGATTTCCTCTCCACCTTCTTTGAGAAGAAAGGGGATTAGTCGCGCCCTGCTATGCAAATACTTGCCCTGAAGGGGGCTGTAGGTGCTAGTGCTAGGGTTGAGGAGGCAAGGGAGGTGGAAGCGCATATGCTGGAGAAGTTGGCACACCAGGCTGCGGATAAGGGTAATGGTTAGGTTGGGAAGCATTGAGGTAAGCAGAAGGTTGGGAAAAAGGAGGAGGCATGCCGTATCCTGGATACATGCTACCAGGAGGGGGAAGAGTGCTAGAGGTGTTGGCCCCTCCGTGATGGATACCATATCCCATAGAAGGTTGAGCATACGGATGGGAAAGGGCTCCAATGATACCATCGACGGAATGAGATGCCCTCGGGGCATTAGTGCCACCGAGCCTGGGGAGGTCAGGAAGGACGGTATAAACATAACCAGATTGAGCGTAGATCAGGTCATATTTTAAGGCTATTTGGAGGGCGGCCTCTTTGGTTTGAGGGAAATGGGAGGCGACATATTTTCCAATGGGAGCTAAGAGAGAGCGAAGGAACCAGTCCATATAGATCCGATCTTCGAAGGGGGGAGCTCGACATAAGCTGCATCTTCGTCGCCATTCCTGGACGTGAGCGGAAAGGCGGGTTGAAGATGTTTGCTTGAAGGAAGTGAAGAGCTCCGTACCAGTATCGTATCGGAGAGGGAGTTGGAAGTAAGATAAAAAGGCTTGGGAAATGGTCACAAAGGTGGTATGGGAAGAGGTGGCTTCGTCAACATACCATTTAGAAGCTTCGCTGGTAAGCGTGCGTTGGAAAAAATGAAGACGGATGGAGTCATCGGTAATGGAATTGGAGGAACACCACATGTGGAAAGATCGGACATGATTGGTTGGATCTTCTCTAGCAAGGCCTTCGAACTTAGGGATGTCGGAGGGGAGCTTGGTTGGCATATCAGGCCAACCAACATTGTGGCGGATAGGGTCATTGATCAACTGATTGAAATCGGGGAGGCTGAGGCTTGCAATGTACAGCAGCAAGGGTATGGCCGAGGTAGTTCCTGTGGAGGTTCCACTAGTAGTAGTTCCGGCATTAGGGCCTGGAGCACCACTAGCGTTAGGCCCTGGACCAGACATAGTGAAGGTGACAGGGGGAGAACTAGGAGGAGAAGGAGAATCCAATGAATCAGAAGAGGAGTCGGAGTGCAAACTCGGAGGAGGACTGGCTCGACGACGGCGGGACGGAGCAGGTCAATCGACCAGAAACTGAGGGTGAAGGCCAAGAAGTCTCCAGGAAGTGCGCCTTGGGGGCGCAATGATGACAACATAAACACGGCACAAGGGGAAGAAGAACGACCACAAGGGAAAGGAGATGTAGAATCAAGTGATTACAATGTCAAAACAAGGGCAGATAGGTGCAGTGTCATTTGATTTTAAATTCTTTGCCTGACAGTGTAAACCAGGCTCTTCTTTGCTTAGGGTGAGTGTGTGGCGTGCGTTAATTTTAATTTTTAAACCCTTTCCATTTTGAGAGCAAGAAAAAAGTGTGTTGCGTAACTGAAAATAAATCTGCAAAGAACATTATATAATGCTGAAACAACAGAAAATTAATAGCTACTATTGCATCTATCTAACCCAAGAAGGCGGGTCCCTCAAAACTAGTCTAAAAAGGGGGAAAAAATCTAGTCAAAACACACTAAAAAGAGGCCAATAGATCTAAGGTCAAAAGGGATAGGGATCTAAAGGATAAATCTGCTGAAAATAGGTGCAGATCACAGCCAAGAGATAGAGGCAAGGTGGCTGGAAAAAGGGAGGAAATCAGCAAAAAGAAGAAAGGACAGGGAGGAGGTCCTAAAGAGAGGTACAAACAAAACGACAAGAGGTGATTTGAAAGGAAGAAAGGCTGATTTAAAGGGATCTGAGGAGGAGGTATCAGATCTAAAAAAGCGAAGGCTGAAACTCTGAAAAACAGATGGCTGAAATAGCTAAAAACTCTTCCACAAAAAGTGGAGGGGACTGAAGCCTTAGGGGGCTATGTTCCCACTTAGATGAATTAAAACATATTAGAACTAGGTCAAAGCGAGCTGAAACAGAGGCTGGAAAACCTTGACAGAAGCTTTAGCAGAACCCAGAAAAATT
Source organism: Pinus albicaulis (assembly GCA_034641835.2). Taxonomy (NCBI): domain Eukaryota; kingdom Viridiplantae; phylum Streptophyta; class Pinopsida; order Pinales; family Pinaceae; genus Pinus; species Pinus albicaulis. Next base: position 216,248,802 of record CM076576.1, on the reverse strand, counting down.
GCAGAAAAACAGCTGAAAAAAGGGAAGGTCGTAGTTTCTGAGCTGTTTTCAGTGCAGGTCACAGAATAGAGGCTAAAAAGTGTGACCTTGAGGTCTAGGTCCCAGTTTTCGGGCTGAAAAGTGCGACCTCCCATTCCGGTTGTCTCGGCAGCAGATTTTCGGAAAAGTTGTCGTCTCAGTTGCGGCTGATGTCTGTCACTTGCGCAATAGGGCCAGAAACAAGCGAAAGTTAAAAATTTTTATGTTTTAGGGTTTTATGTGAGAAAAAAAACATAAAAATAGGAAAAATAAACAGCTAAAAAGAAGCCCTATGGTCTGAAGTAGCTAGATATGCAGGAATATGAAAAACGACAGTGGTCGTAATTTAAAACCCGTGTGGAGTCACCATTTGTCAGTATGAATCCTTTGTCGAAGTGTATGAAAAAGGACCACTTTAGCTACGCATAACTAATATCCCTAACAATGAATGTGGCTGCCAATATCTTCATATCTACGGTTAGTTGTTCAAGAAAAGAGCTGCAAAAAACCAGATCTATGCATGGAAGGACATTAAGCAGTAAAAATAAGGGTTTGCTCCATATACCAATAGACAAGACAAGAACAATTTTTGAAAGAATTTTTGTATTAAGGGCACCTGGGAGGAAAACAAGAAGGTGTATCCAATTCTCCTTAGTGGGATGGGTTCTTGGAAGTCCTCAGCACTTCAGATCTAAGATCTCTCTCTCTTGTTGGCATAGAAAACCCAATGCAAAGAATAGAGCTCAAAGGGAGCTCACACAGAAAATAATGGAAAAATGTGACCAATTGTATAGATCCAGAGTGATCTAATAGGCAACAAAAGGTGAAGAATGGTAGGAAAAACTCTCCTATTTATAACAAAATATTGGGTCATTCTAGATCTTGGTGCATGATTAAAATAATGTTAACCAAATCTAGATCCACTTTTTATGGAATATTTTATTATATTTGTTGGAGGGAAAAGGTATTTGACTTGGGTCAAATCCCTTAATTTGTCAAAAATAAACAAATAAATGATTTATTTATCTTTTTAAGGAAGCGGTTAGAAGATAATCAAATAAATAATGATTTATTTAATTATTTGTGGGTGATTTGGTCATATTTAACAAGGAATATTATCTAAATAAGATTTAAATAATTATTCCTAGAAAATAATAAAATAAAGGTTTATCTAATTAATTTCTTTGTTTTGGGTTAAACATGACTAGGAATAATAATTAAATTATGGTTTAATTAATTATTCCATGAGGAAAATCAAACAAATATAGGTTTTTTTAATATTTCCTTTTGGGGTTTCCTGTTTAGACCATAAACAACCTAATAAATGTGGTTTATTAAGCTATTTAACATAGTGAAGGCAATTTTACTTAGGGTAAAATTGGTCTTACATGGTGTACTTGGGTCCATCTAATGATAATAGGTTAGATGACCAAAAAATGGTGTAACAATATTAGCTAAACATACTTGGAAATGAATTGGGGAACCTAAGTTGGAATGGTCCACTATCCAGCTGCGTATGGCCAATCAGCAAAATATGATACCCTTGGGGAGACTATCGAAGATCTTGGTGGATATTGCAGGGGTCAAGGTCTGGGCTGATTTTGAATTCATTTAGATTGTAGAAGATGCGTACCCCTACCCTTCTCTTCTAGGATTATATTGGGCCATAGATATAGGAGGTATCATTAACATGAAGAGGATAAGCATGGTGTTTGAGAATAACGGCACAAGGGCGATAGTACCGTTAGATCCTGCAGAAGGCGAACGATACACAGATCTGGTGTGCGATGAAGAGGAGCTAGATCACATCTATAAGTTGACTGTGTTAGATGAATATTGAATCAACCCCATGTCGGATGGAGTACTATGCTGGGAAAAGGACAGTGAATGCTTCTTCGACTCTGATGGGGAGATAGAGAATTGGCAAAACCGGTTACATGATGTCTCTGTGCTGCAATATCTTCATGTCATAAAGGAATTACACTGTGCTTCCTCAGAGGTAAGAGACCTACCTTATTTTTATGGTTCTTGAAATATTAAGGAATTTTTATGAGCATTCAAGGTTGAGGTTCCAAGGGAACGAAGGCTATGGGCCGTTAAGCTACCCATGCATGGAACACATGTGCGATGGTTGGAGACCCATGAGGAGGCATTCCAATATTGGGAGGAATGTCGGGATATGATGATCCTACGATTTTAGGCCCCATCTGACATACGAGTCAAGACATTCCTTCGGCTAGAATACCCATGTGAATATCTATTCACTTGGATAGAATAGTGGCGCGAAACGACTTCCAAAGAATGGGTTCATCTGTTTATTCATGACCTGGGACCACTTCTCACTGCGTGGTACTTTGATGTAGAGCTACATCAGTGCACATGCCACTGGGAGACCTTGAAGGATGAATTTCTGGGAAAATTTGGGATAATAGGCATGACAGAGGCACTTGACATAGCTCTGCCGGACATTGACACTGTAGCGTGGGGTGAATCACACCTGTATATCGCACCTGAAGTGCCCACATGGGAAACACAAGTACCAAGCATGGTCGAAAACCGTAGCCTAGCCCCAAAAGAAGGTAAGGATGCTCCACAAGATGTTTCTGACTCAGAATTGGATGGGATGTGCACAGTTACCAAACTTCTTAGGCTCAAAACTGGTAGCATTGAGACGCACCCCACATTGGGTAAGATTGGGGATGTAGATATAGGAGGCAGAGTTATCATATATCTGGAAAATCCTACAAAAAGGGAACAATTGCAGTCAATTCTTAGCCATGCAAGTTATTATAGAAATTTCGTTAGGGGGTATGCATTGATAATAACACCTTTGGAATAATTTCTTACGAAGGAGGCACGGTTCTGTTGGGATGACATATGTCAGCAAAACATGTTTTTGGTTTTGAAGTACCTAGGGATCAAGACTGTGTTGGGGGAGGATGCGCACGAGGCACAGGTGTTTAACCCAAGCATAGCAGGTATGCCAAGTGCACAGGAGGTGTGAAAACTAGCCATTGGCACAATAACATCTGGTAAAAAGTAGAAGTTGCCATTGAAAGGAGCGGCCCACTGGCATTAAATGGGACAAATTTTGGGGATTTTTTACCATTTACCTGATGGTGAGTTCCAAGTGAAGTAGTCCCAACCGTCAGACAACCACTGGTACTACAAAAAGGGCAAGAGATCTCAGACAAGTGTTTTGTCTCACTTGCATAGCTTGTACTTATCATCTTTGTCTTGAATGAACTTGAGCCGTAAGATTTTTCGGGTCTGCACTAATCTGTTCATGTATGATCAACCTCCTCCTTATGATAGTAGCCACCCAGAGTTAGCATTCATTTTCCACACTAGGATGATAACCACTAACCCTGTTAAACCCTTGGCACCTACAGACCCAGAAATTGAGCAAGTGATGGAGATTGGGTCTGAGGATGAAGAAGTGCTCTCGATTTAGGTCACAAGGAAGGGAAAAGTAGAAGAAAATAGCTCAAGGACACCTCCAAAAGTTGCAAAATGGACTGCGTGATAGCCTAGGACCTCCCCAAGGCTTGCCAAGCCCCTGCGAGCAATGCTTCAAACTCAGGTTGCGTAGGAGGAAGCCCAACCTGCCAAACCGATCAACTGGTTACCTCCCTTCATCTGACTACACACACCAAAGAAACTTGATGGCCTGATTACCTATCTTCAGATTCCACTAACCCCAGGAGAGGTCCTTGTCCTTAGTGACCCTTGCAGAAGGCTCCATGAGGTCAAATTTGACGATCACGACTTGGAAAATTGTGAAGCATTCCCTAAACTGGCCCTCACATTGCACTTCGACATGATTTATGCAAATGATGGGGTCACATTCATTCCTCAGCACTGGGTATGTGGATTGGCTAGATCCAGGCTCTTGAACTTGCTATGGATGCCCCACTTTGGACACTACAATGTCACAGATCGGCTGGCCTGACAGTTACTCACCTTAATTCACGATGGTTTCCAATGGAATCGAGATAGAGTCCCCATTGATGTTGCATTGCTTCACAGAATTACGGGCCTTCTGCCGCACCCTCTGGAGCATGTGGGCAAGAAATATGAGGGAGAAACCACTGAATATGTGCATCAGACCTACCATGTGGAAAGGAATATGCAGGGATTCATCATCAAATCTATCAGTGACCCTGCTATGTAGATGGGTACCATGCTATTAGCATGCAAGCTAATGCAAAAATGATAGGTCACAACTGTCCTTGATTATGTCATTCAATTATTAGGTTAGTGTGTGAAGGGGGTCTACCTCAATTGGGCCCAATATTTATGTGATGAGTTCTTGACCAATGTCTGCAAATTTCAGGAGCAGGGAAAAGCCTTTTGCTATGCCTGTATATTGTTCCTTATATCCCTAATTGCATGGGAGGCCCTTGCGGAGTTATTCATCCCCAAGCTCACCCCAGATATGTGTGAAGGGGCTCAGTATGCCCATTCGTGGGATTCTAAGGACGCGCAGCGCATAGAGGATAACCAAGTCTTTTGGTTCCTCTTCTAGAGTAGCATGGCAGCAACCATCAATTCTCTACCTCGACTGTCCCCAACAGTATATGACAGATACAAAAGTATTGTAACATTCCATGTTACCATGCACAACATTCAGACCCACGATCACAAGGATAAAACATGGATGCCACTTCCTTATATGGTAGCAGATGAGGAAATTGACATTGTGGTTGTGCTATGCCCCCCTGCCTAGAAGAAAGGCTTCAAAACCAGTGCAAACGGAACCACAGCTACTACCACAACGTGTTAGTCATTAGTATTTTTCATCTGTTGTTGATGACTAGATTCCTAGCTGAGTTTTCTAGAAGCTGATCTCCATATGTCAATTTGTCATCTAGAAAATCCCCAAACCAATTTTTTTCTTTCCTAGCCCTTCCTATCAGCCTATGATCAGAGAAATATTTAGTTTTCAAAGTCATGTCTTGCTTTAGCCAAATATCTCTGTCTAAAGTTGTCTTAGCCTTGCTTATTTTCTATCATTTTTCCCCTTGTTTCTCATGAAAATCACTGTCCAATATTTGACAAAGTGTCTCCCTTCCTATCCTTGACCTTCTTGTCAAACATAATCATAATAAATGAAAGTTTCGCCTAAGCTAGGTAGTGGTTCTTTAGAGAATCCCTCCCTTGGAAAACTATCGTAAGACAAAATAACCTCTTCCTAATACCAACCAGTCATAGATGGCCTTCCTATTTTGAAAACAAATCTTGATACACCCTTAGGTCGCGCCACTAAAAAGTCTTGATGTTTCAGTAGTACATGTTTCAAAAGCCAAACTGATATTAGGTGGGTTTACATTGTTTCAGTGTTTATTTCAAAAATAAAAAATGTACCTGTGTTCCAGAAGACATTATTAAACTAAACATGAGATGAGAGCTACTTCTCATGTTGTTTTGAGCTTGGGATGACAGTACTAGTCAGAGAGGTAATTCAATAAACTTCTGCAAACACAGTCAAAAAGGTTAGTGACTTATGAATAGCAAGTAATACTCTATAGATACAAGTCATATTGCTCTTGGTTTCTAAATATGCATAAGGGTATTTTAACAATAGGATACATATCTCAGAGAATGCCTCTCATAGCATATTTCTAAATTTGCACCTTATTACTTACTGTGATATACCAAGCACAGAAAGGCATTACAAGGAAAGATAACACAATTTGAGAAAGGGATGAAATGTCACTTGTGTAAAACCTCCTCCAAGCATGAGCAGATGGTTAGGTCATTTGTTATAAACCTCCTTCATTTAAAAGTAGATGGTTTGGAGATATGATAAAGGCCTCCTTCATTTAATAAGCAAAGGGTCACGAATAGAGGTATGGCCTCATTCAAAGAGCACAAGGCTAACAATGCTGCAAATTGCCTAAAAAACTTGTTTACACCTTTTTCTCCAATATATGAAACCACTAACACATCAGTGGTGTTTCAAGGGGTGCTTACATAGTTTCACTGTTGAAAGACAAAATTGAAATGCAGTGGGAAACAATTGAATGATTGTGAGTAGAAAAACGGTATTAAACATAGGCGATGCAGTGATATTATGGTATTCAAAGAAGCTTTGTTTTTCTTCTATAAAAGGTCTCCTTCAAAGGGTAATTTGAGGCTAGAATGCCCAAACTTAGAACAACCTCATCAAAATGAAAAGAAGATAGATTAAGCCCTACTTATGAAAGAGACTTGTGCAAATGAATACACAGAGATAGTATGTGTGAGGAAAGGGTATGACAAACGTTGTAAATTCAGAGACAAAACTCAAAGAAATGAAACATATTACTGTCATAAACAAAGACCTTTTTATGAAACATGTGAAAAAACCTTGTTGTTGCATATGATTGCATTAAGGGTCTCTAAAGGCCTCTTTCCCTGATCAACAGATATAATTCAGGCCTCGGTGAATGAAACTAAGGTTTTACCCACATTCAAAGAGAGATATCATTATAAGGATGCATCAAAAGTCTTTGATATTGCTACGAAGCAGTTTTCCTTTTTTAAGGATAGAAATGGAAAAAGGTGACAGGGTTATTTTCTTAATGAAGAAACAGTGAAAAGATATTGCTTTCTAAGGTGTTTTCTTTACTTCAGAAAATTCATGACTATGGTGTCCTCAAAAATAAGTTGTCCACAACATGTTGTTATTAACTTGATCGAAGATGGGTCTTTGCAATGTTTTAAAGGTGATGAAAATACAAAAACAGTGATTCATGTTTTGATAAAACAATAAAAGGCCTTTTCAAACATATAAACCCTCCAAAGCATGATATGAGGACATTTGAATTTTCTTTCATATAAAAGGCAGAGGAGACCGTTGCAAAGTCCCATTTTCATTTCTCAAAACCACGAAACAAATGCTCCCCTAGCTGCTTACTAGAGAAACGAGGTTTTCAGGCAAAAATTTCAACTTTTTTCAAAGCTCGAACCTGCGCGGCGCGCCTGTAATTTTGTGTGGCGCGCTTGTGAGCGCAAATACACAAGGCTTAAACTATTGTGTGGCATGCCTATAGTGGCACGCGGTACGCCTGTAGTGCTCGGTCACTGTCGCCCGAAGGCCGACCTGACAGCCTACATTGCGTGGCGGCCTCTGACTTAAACGCATCGCTCCTCCATTTGCCTTCCAAAAAGCTCCAAAAGCTCCTCCAATGGTCAACCACGGCCCTTAAAGCATTCTTCGAGGTATTCTCCCTTCCTCATGGTAAAATTCAAAGTTTTAAGGGGGTGTTTTTCTATGTTCTTCCCTAAGAATAAATAGTGGTTTTGAGAGCACTTCACCATTTTAAAAAACACAGAGATAGACAGTGGTAAAAGGATAGAGTTTTTGTCAAAACCAAAGAAGGCCTTCTTGTGTTTAAAAGGTCCCAAAATTAGTCTAGAAGGTGTTTTTCTTCCTGTGTTGAGAAAAGATCTCAAAATTGCCTGAAAGGGTATCTTAACACTGCTAAAACAAGAACAAACCTTCTCTGCAAAATCAAAGGGGAAAATAGTGATTATAAGGTGAAGGCTTTCTCATTTTAAAGGTCCTCTCTATTGTGAGATATAAAACTTTGTGCAGCCTCGATAATTCAAAAAACAAAGTATGTTGTGAAGGTATTTTAAGTCAGTTGAAGGATGTTTTGTCTTATTTTACTTTGAAAAGGGCAGAAAAACACCAAAAGGGTGCTTGGGGGTAAGATCTTTTGTCCCAAACAAAAGAGTTCTTTCTTCAACAAGGAAACACAAACACATCTTCTTCAAAATCCTTGCTCAAACACAGTGATGAGTTGATTTTGTTTTTCATTTGACAAATACATGTTTGATTGGCATCAAAGAGGCACAATGACTTATAAGGAGGACAAAGTGTAGTGTTGGGAAACCATTTCAAAAAACATTCGAGACAATTTGTCTTAGTCAACTAGAAAAGAGTATCCAAAACAAAAATGCCTCCCAAGCAAGACAGCAGAAGTGGCCCTCACAAGAGGTTTGAACCTGTTTCAATTGAAGAGGTAAATGCTCATCCATCAGTCCTATTTAATTTTCATGAACTTGGATGTCTAGAGTTTTGTCAAAGGGTTCAGGAGGTGAAAAGCTATCTCCCCTTGACATATCTATGTTCTCTGAGATTGTGAGGGAAACAATTTCAGCTGGCAGGCTTGGATTTCAAGTTTTCTCCTAGATCCATTTCCAAAGCTACCAAAATCCCTTATGTCAGGGAAAAGTGGTTTAAACAGAGCTACCTAGTCTCAGAATAGTACAAACCCTTTTGGGAGCCGGATCATTGGGATACATGCCCATCCATCTTTACTTTTTCATATCTGTTGACTAGCTATGCTCCCCTCATGAAGATAATCATGGAATATTTCACATGTGAAGGAAGGTTCTCCTGGTTCTGTGCTTACCATGTCCAGTTTCTCATGCACTTCACAAGAGCCCAATTGTTAAATCTCCACTTCTTCCTCCATAGAAGTATTGAAAATATGGCCTCCACTATTCAAAAAAGACCTCCTTCGTAGCAGTCATCTTGCCTTTTCCATCATTCCCTCATCAAGATTGTCATTCTTCATCAACTTGAGAAGAAGGGAATCTCTTGGGATATTTTCATTTCACATCCAGATTTCACCGCTATTCCTTCATCCCATTCATCTCCTTCATCTTCCACTACGCATCTTTCACCTTCTTCAAGTAAGCCCATTCCCAATAAGCTCAAATTTCCCATTATTGAACAAGAAGAAGAGCATGATGAAGAAGGGAAACATGATGAAGAAGAGCAACAGCAAGGTGAAGAAGAACATGATAAAGAAGAGCATGATGAAGAGGAGCAGCACAGTCAAGAAGAGTAGCAAGGTGAGGAAGAGTAGCACAGTGAGGAAAGGCAGCAAGGTGAGGAAGAGCAGCATAGTGAGGAAAGGCAACAAAGTGAAGAAAAACACAGTGATGATATGTAGCACAGTGATGAAGAAAAGAGCCATGAAAAAGAGCAAAACAGTGAAGAGGGAGATGATGAGGAAATTGAACAGTTTGATGAGGATATTGGTAGCACTCACAGCACTAAAAATGATGAAGATGAAGCCCAAAAAATTGAGGAGATAGAGCCTCAAATTCCTAAAGAAAGCAAGGTCAAGAGAAAAGAGGGCAGCCCTCAAAAGTACATACAAGATGACAATCAAAGTATTCATGAAGAAATTCAAAACAGTGGCAAGGATGATGAGGGAAGTAGCAAGGGAAAGGAGCAAATAGAGCATGCGCTAGCTGCCTCTCCTAGGTAAGGGGCCATGCTTTCTTCTCCAAAAGTGACAAAGCCTCGGACATGAAAGAAAAAGGTGTCTCAAACTATAACTCCAAATGTTACTAGGGCCCTCCGAACCAAGGGAAAGTTGCCCAAGCAATCTATTTTCGAATTACCCAAGAGGAGGAAGACCAAGAAGGCCACCCAAAGCAAGGTAAAGGAGAAAGAAGAAAGTAGCCATGAGAAGGAGAGGGACTTTGACATAATTCAAATCCAAAGTGATGATAGTAACAATGAGGCCCAAACCCTAGAGTCTCTCTTGATCAATAGAGAAGAAAAAATTCATAATTTGAGGGTAGATCTAGAGAGGTCTAGAAACTTCATTCACTTTTTGCGAACACAAAACAAACATATGAGTGTCCACATGGAAATATATGAGACATGGGCCATCAAATATAAAAAATAGGCCTCTAAGATACAAATTAAGTTGGAAGAACTCATGGGTGAGTTCAAGGATAGCGAAGATGAAGATTAGCCAAGAAGAAAGAGGCCAAGGACCATGGGACTCAGAAGAGCCTTAGAGAAACAAAAGGAGGAAGAAGCTTCCCTTTTCCAATATTTTCCTCTCACTACTTTGTTCACCCAAGAGATAGAAAAAAATCAAGAAGCATGACTCGAGAGGGTGAATGATCACTTGGAGAAGAAGTTGGAAAAGGCCAATAGAGATTTGGACCTTCAAAGGAGGATGACCGGGCACTATAAGAAGCTTAATCAGTTCACCCGACGGAAATTAAACACCACATAGGAAAAACTCAAGGAAGCTCAAAAGAGGTGCCTGACACCAAAATTGAAGAAAGACACCTCAAAGCTCCAAATTTTAGCCTCAGCTTCTCAGCCAGTTTCTGAAAACCCGTGAGGGTCATGCTCACCAAAATTGGGCGAAATTCAACAAGTTTTCATCTTTTGTCATTTTTGGGCTTTTGGCTAAAAATCATGGGCATCGCCATTTCTATTTGGGACATCCTCAAAGGATGAAAATGGTATCATTGAATGCCATAATTTCAGGGGCATCTACTCAGTGATTTACAGATCAATTGAAGATGATTTGGTCCCCCAAAATGGCGAAAAACACTCAATTTTTCCACACTCTGCCCCGTTTATTAGCAAAGTCTAGTTTTTTGGGTTTTTACACACAGGTCAGTTTTTTACTAAATTCTAGTGATCAGTTTCGAGAAAACTAAGAATTTTAGAAAAAAATACATTCATATATTTCCAACGACCCATCATGGGCCGCGTTTCAACATCGGGAAGGCTTCCAAAAGTTGCCCACAAGACAGAAGACTTCCTGTTGATATTTTTCTTAAGTATTTTTGTGAAAAATGTACTTTTCTAAAATGACTTTTCCTCATGTGAGTTTAGCTATTTTTGGGCATGTTTATTTAGGAAAAGTCAATATATTTTCCTTTTTTAGAATTTTTGAGATATTTTATTAGATATTTTGTGCCTTGGGCTTTCCAAAGCCTCAAGGAAAAAATCATATATTTTTGATGGGCCAATGAGATTGCAAGTTGCACTAGGAGGTTTTCCCTCATCTTGGCCTATATATTCCAAGATACTTAAGCTTGGAAGAAACAGTTGTCTCATGCATTGGATACTTTCTTGAATGTTTTTGGATGATGAAAGAGGACTGTTGTTGGATTCCTTGACTTGGTAAAATGGTATAGTGTCCCTCTCTGTTATGCTTCTTATTTTTCATTCATATTCCATGTTCTTGCTTGCTATAAGACAATAGAGAATAGATTTGAGACATGCCCTTGGAGGCACCTCAAATTTCCTGTTTCTTTATAGCTTCTATGTTTTCTTCCTTCTTAGTCATATCAAAGAATCCTTGATTTCTCTTTGATAACTAAATAAATTTTTTTCTTGTTTCATTTATGGTTTTATGCATGCTAAGTATGATTCATGGTATACACTGTTTACTCATGGCTAGTCATAGCTCCACCTCTGAAACCTTTCTGTGATTTTTTTATTGTCATTTTTTGAACCAAGGAGGTCTTGTATTGATCTTGCCCTTTGCCTAAAACTATGCAATCTTGCTTCAAAGTGCCCAATAGCTTGAAATACTATGCTTAGGTGTTTCCTCATAGTGATTTGTGTTGTTTGTTTGTCTTAATTGTAATTCCCCAAAGTCTGATAGCAATTTCCTAAATTTAGAGAGTCATATATCTCTATGTATTGCTTGAATGTTTATTTCTATGAATTGATCATTTTATAGCTACATTTCTCATGATTAAGTGTTATCCATACTATGTTTATGTCAGCCATTGAACTATTTATGTTTGAAATCCTTTTTTCTTCAAAAATTTAGTGTCCATCCCACTCCATTTTACCCAAAGATCCATTTTACCTCGATCAAATCGGCCCTTCAACAACCTTGTATCGCCATCTAAAATATTTCTTGACCTTTTTGACCCCATATCCCAGTTAATCTGACAAACTTTTTATCTTTCTTAGTCTTTGATCAGTTCATCACTCACAAACCTAAAAACAAAACCAAAAACCTACTTCATAACTAGCCTAAAATCAGAAACACAAGAAGCAAACACATAGATATTCCTTACACAAATAGACAGAGCCCTCTTTGAGTCCAGGAAGGTTAGGTCCTTGGGCTCCAAAGATTGGTTTGATGTTACCCTGTCACTTGGCTTGCCAATTAGCCAAATCACGGGAAACTAACATAATGGCGATCACGGTGGGACTCTGAGTGATAAAAAAACTTAGATTCCCTAAACATACGAGCAGCCTTAAGAATACTATTTGATTGACTTATCCCACCACTCACTAACATAGTGGCGATCACGGTGGGACCTTCTGAGTTAGTGAAAATCTAAGTATTCCTTAGTAACTCTCAAAGTGTCAATCAAACTTAGATAATTTAAGTGTTTTTTGAAGAATAGAAGCTAGCTCTTTCACCATCTTAGCAAAATGATGATTCAGTTATAGGAAAATCTTCCAAAACTCATAGGCTACACATAAAAACTCAGGAAACCCCAAAAATATCCCCAGATTGGCTTTTCCTAGTTACTGGTGGTGGACCATAGCTACATTTCTATAAAAAAAACCAAGTTCCACCTGGAAACTCCACTAGCCTCTAGTAGGCCTAAAAACTCCATAAAAAACCAAAATTTTCATAAACCATACCTTTCTATTGACTCATCCTTCCCAAAACTTAAGATTCATCGTGAAAAATCTGTGATCAGTGACAAACTAAGTATAACTTAGCGATTCAGAAAAATTCACCTAAACATAGGAGATAAACTAAAATAAACTTGCAAATAGAACCATCATCGTGTCCAAATAGCCTAGAAAATTGTTGAAACCAAGTAATAACTCTTTCTTGCAAGTCTTCACCTCAAATTTTGTTAGAAAAACTTTTTCCTGAAAGCATCTTTGACAGTATTGGTGGTGGGCCATAGATCTCAATGAAGTCTACATGGCAACTCCACTAGCCTTCATTTTTTTTTTGACCATCCTTCACATTAAAAAAACCCCTAGAGAGGCCATTGTTGGCAATATGATGCAATGTGTTGTCCTTGATGGCAACCCACTTGATGAAGATGATGGCAACCTACTTGATGAAGTTATTCCTAACTTGATGGACTTGGTAATGATGTAAATCTGATGTGATATGATGTGTCTAAGAGCAACTCAGATGTAATGATGAAAGGAATTTCAGTATGTGCTAGAACAATGATGAAAAGTGTATGTCACAAGGCATACGTGGGTTTGCTAAGGGAAGTCGCGTATGTACGCGGAAAAGGACATGCCAAGTCGCGTATGGTCAATTGTGCTCTAAATGTATAAAACCAAGGGTTACTACCATGGTATTGACCCATTGTATTGAGCACTGGATTGTCTATTTGATCCCGCCCAGGAATACCATCGGAAGTGATGTGGTTTTGGCTCATGGTATTGAAAAAGGGTAAACCTATATAAGGAGAAGGAAATCATTGTGAAAAGTGTGTGCATGAGTCTGGGTTTGAATGGATACTTCACTCTGAAGTATATTTGTATGGAAAGGGTAACAGTTTGATGATAGATTTGAATCTGTGATGCAACTATGAAGAAATTAATGAAGAAGGTTATCTAGATCTGAAATGTATTTGTATCTTCTAGATCTGTTTGTGAAATGTTTAAATATGAGATGAGGAAAATATCTGTCTGAAAGTAAAGGGTTAAATCTGAACTGAATATCTGATCTAAAGAAGTATGCTACTCTATGATGTCTGAAGTTCTATACGCTAGTTTTTCGCAGAAAAAGCGCATATATACGCGAGTTTGATGAAGAGAAAGTGCATATGGGCTGTTCTATAATGTGCAGATGTATATGCGGGTTGATGTGAATGGAAGCACATATATACGCGGTATTAGTAAAAGGAAAGCGCGTATGAAAACTAGGTTTTGCTGAAGTATGAAGTATAAAATGTCTGATCTATTCTGCTATGTTACTGCTATCTGTTAAAGGTGTATTCTACAGATCTAGGTTTTTTAAATTTATAAGTATTAGTTTGATGCGTGATTGAGCTTAAATGTGTGGAGTCGGTCCAGTCTGAAAATATGATGAAAGGTGGCCTGCAAGTTATGCTCTAAAGAAAGCTTTTGGATCCAGTATGAAAATTGATGAAACGTGGTCCACAAAGGTGCTAAGGGTTGTAGCCTTCAGTCAGGGGGTTGTAGCTCCCTTCCAGGTGAGGCTGGTAAACGAGATCAGGGGGTCGTAGCTCCCTTCCAGGAGAGGCTAGTAAACAAGCACAGGTGGGTGCCTACGTGCTGGTATGAGTCTACACCAGCACATAATTGTAAGATGTTTTCTTTATAATAAAATATTGAAGGCTGAGACAACGACAGTTGTGGTTTTCTCCCGAATTGGTTTCCACCTAAAATCCTAGTGTTCATGTGTGATGCTTATGTGTGATGGTTTATTCTGTTATTACTGCACATGCTTACTGTTAACTAACATCAGATGAATGAATGTTGCAAAGAATTAAGTTAAGAATTATCTACATAATTAGATCTCTGTGTATACATGAGTTTAATGAAGGAGATCCGCGTGTATACACTAGTTGGCTTCAACAAAGTAGCGTATGGGTTTTCAAGTAAGAAAAAGTAAAAAGAATTGAGTATGCCCTAAATACTGATTCACCCCCCCCCCCTCTTAGTATTTTTCCCAACAATTGGTATCAAAGCAGGTCCTTCTGCAGAAGCTTGATCGCTTGAAGGAGATCCGTCGCAATGGGAAGTCATGAAGGAGTAATGTCTATAAGGCCACCTCTATTCAATGGAGACAATCTGTTATTCTGGAAGATACGAACAAAATCATATCTGCAAAGTCTTGGTGCAGAAGTATGGGCAATCGTGGAAGAAGGTTATTAGTGTCCAGCAAGTATTCCAACTGATGCAGCAGAATGGAAGAAATATGAAGTCAATGCCAAAGAAGTCAACGTTTTGCTAGGAAGCATGTCTTAACCAGAATTTTCTAAAGTGATGCAGCTAAATTTAGAAAAATAAATATGGGACAAAATCATTCTGAGCTATGAAGTAGATACAAAGGTAAAAAGTGCAAAACTCCAAACTCTCATAATTGAATATGAAAATTTAAGGATGCATAGTGATGAGAGTATTTCCAGTTTCTTTTTACGTCTAGATGATATTGTAAATCGTATGAGAAGTTTGGGTGAAACCATAGCCGATACTACTCTGGTGGAAAAATTATTAAGATCTTTGACTTCAAAATTTGAGTCAAAAGTATCAGCTATTGAAGAAAGGCAAGATCTGCAAACTCTTACTATTGTTCAACTACATGGTATTCTGACTGCTTATGAAATGAGACAAGGAGGTCCCTCTCAAATCAAAGAAGCTGCTTTTAATGCGTGTGAAAAAGGAAAAGAAAAGGAAGATGTCAAGGAATTAAATTATATATCAGAGGAAGAAGAAGCAAATTTTGTGAGAAAACTCCAACTAGGAACTGGAATATTCAAAGGTAAGCTTCCCTTCAAATGTTTTGCTTGTGGAAGAGTTGGTCATTATGCTACTAAATTTCCTTATGAAGGTAATCATGGTAAAGGGAAACAATTTGAAAAGAGAAAGATTTAGTATACAAATGAAGTATCTGATGAGGAAGAAGAAGATTTTAACCAAGATCTGCAAGTGCTTATGGAAAAGAAGCAAAAGAAGAAGGCTACTCAAAGAAAGAAGATATCTCAGAAAACATGTGCAGTAGAAAATGGAAAAGATGAAATAGGTATTGATAGTTGTTCTTGTGATTCACTTTCTTGTGCATGCAATGATGAACATAGTGAAATTAACAGTATAATTCTAGAAGCAAATCTCAAGATCAATGATGAAAGTAATGATTGGAATCAATTTCACAAGAGAGAATCTGTCTACAAATATATGATCTCTAGAATGAATGAACAGAAAGAAATAATGAATGGACATATAGACAAGTATCAAAATTTGTATGTTTTTGCAACCAATCAAAGTGAAAGACTTGAAGCAGAAATCATCTCTCTCAAAGAAGATCTGGAAAAATCAAATAAGAAGAATGAAGAACCCATATCATTTGAAAAGGAAGGAATTGAAGCAGAAATCATCTCTCTCAAAGAAGATCTGGAAAAATCAAATAAGAGTAATGAAGAGCTGCTACAAACATGTGAAGAAAACGAAAATTGGTTGAAGGAAGAAATTTTAAAATTGAATGATCAAGTAGAAGAAGGAAAAAGGGTCGAAGAAAGCATGAAGAAGCAATGCCAAAATTTGGAGGTTGAGGTAAACATTCTCAAAGTTAAATTAGAAGAAAAGGATAAACTCTTGAGGTTTCAAGATAGTACTAAGATTCTAGACAATATTCTTAGTAATCAAAGGTCTCCCTCTATTAAACTTGGTCTTGGTTTTCATGAAACTATTAAAGGAGAATCTAGTTCACAAGGAAGTGCTAAAGATTCAAAAAATGCCAATGCAAAACCTGAAGAGTTGAAAGAAAAAACTCAAAGGAAATAATTCACTAATGTTGAATGCTTTAAGTGTCATAATTATGGGCATGTTGCAGCCAATTGCAGAAGCTGAATGTTTCAGGCACATACAAACAAATTTTACACAGAAAGGTACTCTGGTTTCTTCAAGGGATATTGTTTTTCATGCAACAAGTATGGTCATAAAGCAGCTAATTGAAATAGAAGGAAGAACAGAAAAACACACTATGATCCTTATGCTTACTTCTCTGGTCATATAAGATTTTATGCTTGAAACAAGTATGGACATGTGGAAAAAGAATGCAGGATGAACAGATCTGGGAAATTGGATAATTTTCAGCACACAATTATAAATTTCAAGCAAAGATGGAATAGGAAGGAGGACTGGTCAGAAACGTAGGGATTACTGACCCTACTGCAGTCATCCGCTTCTAAAGCTTACTTCTCTTAATGACTGATGTGAGATACATTATAGGGATTAGTAATGTACCATCATAGGGGGAACGATGTATGGTGATTCCCATGGTTGTTTTGGCTATTCTGGTTATGTTTATTTCTGACAGTGCATCTGATATGAAGAAGATAGGTACAGGTGGTACAAATTCAGGGGGAGATGAAGGAATGTGGAGTTTTCTATGTTTCACTTTACATACGCGAGTTCAGTGAAATAAAGTCGCGTATACATGCAAGTTATAGTGGAGACAGTTGCGTATGCATTTATGTTAAGAAATTTTGTATGACAACTGAAGATCAGGAGCATAGGTTCAGGGGGAGCATCAGTCTGACTATTAATGACTGTATTATTGGCACTGTATCTCTTTATTTCTCAGTTCCAAATGATGATGACATGTTACATGGTTTCTTATGATGATATTATGGATGAGCCCTCTTTGCTTTTTGCTGAAGAGTATTCTTTGCTTTCACACATGGATGAGATGGAAGTTTTATGATTCAGAGATTAGGACAGATCATGCAGAGATTGTTGCTGATAACTTGCTGTTGAAAGTATTCAGGTTGCACAAGCTAAGGAGGAGCCTTGGTCATATGGAAAGGAGGATTTGATGCACATTGTCAGGGGGAGCATTAGTCTTGCTGAGTATAATGCACTGTTGGCATTATGATGGTTCTGAAATGTGATCTCTCTTGAGGTCCTTCTGGTATTGGTCATGAAAAGCCATATTTGTAATTTGATGAAAAGGTCATGTTTGAGACCTATGATGTAAAATTGTAATATTCAGTCATGTAAGGACTTGATCAAATATGTAAACCCACTTGGTTGGGTATTTGAGTCTCATATGTAAATCCACTTGGTTGGATCTTTGATGTAAGTATGAGTCCTTGGTGATAGGAAGGTCATAGAGTCATGTACTTCATTGTATAATATGTTTGAATACTCAGCATGAATTCAAGGGGAGCATGGTAACTTCAGTGCACATCAGATCTATAGTGCTCTACATGAGGAGAAAAACCTTTTGTTGGCTTTTGATCCTCCCTTTGCCCTTGATGTCAAAGGGGGAGAGTGACATGGTGTTTGAATAAGGGGAAAGAATGTCATGGTATTTGAATAATGGTTATGCTTCATGTATCTATCTGTTGTGGTGATCAAACACCATCGTGGTTGCCATCAAGTCCAAAGGGGGAGAATGTTGGCAATATGATGCAATGTGTTGTCCTTGATGGAAACCCACTTGATGAAGATGATGGCAACCTACTTGATGAAGTTATTCCTGACTTGATGGACTTGGTAATGATGTAAATCTGATGTGATATGATGTGTCTACAGAGCAACTCAGATGTAATGATGAAAGGAATTTCAGTATGTGCTAGAACAATGATGAAAAGTGTATGTCACAAGGCATACGCGGGTTTGCTTAAGGGAAGTCGCGTATGTACGCAGAAAAGGACTTTCCAAGTTGTGTATGGTCAATTGCGCTCTAAATTTATAAAACGAAGGGTTACTACCATGGTATTGACCCATTGTATTGAGCGTTGGGTTGTCTATTTGATCCCGCCCAGGAATACCATCGGAAGTGATATGGTTTTTGCTCATGGTATTGAAAAAGGGTAAACCTATATAAGGAGAAGGAAATCATTGTGCAAAGTGTGTGCATGAGTCTGGTCTTGAATGGATACTTCACTTTGAAGTATATATGTATGGAAAGGGTAACATTTTGATGATAGATCTAAATCTGTGATGCACCTATCAAGAAATTGATGAAGAAGGCTATCTAGATCTTAAATGTATTTGTATCTTCTAGATCTGTTTGTGAAATGTTTAAATCTGAGATGAGGCGAACATCTGTCTGAAAGTAAAGGGTTAAATTTGAACTGAATATATGATCTGAAGAAGTATGCTGCTCTATGATGTCTGAAGTTCTATACGCTAGTTTGTCACAGCAGAAGCGCATATATACGCGGTATTAGTAAAAGGAAAGCGCATATGAAAACTAGGGTTTTCTGAAGTATGAAGTATAAAATGTCTGATCTATTCTGTTGTATTACTGCTATCTGTTAAAGGTGTATTCTATAGATCTGGGTTGTCTGAATTTATAAGTATTAGTTTGATGTGTGATTGAGCTTAAATGTGTGAAGTGGGTCCAGTCTGAAAATATGATGAAAAGTGACCTGCAAGTTGTGCTCTAAAGAAAGCTTTTGGATCCAGTATGAAAATTGATGAAACGTGGTCCACAAATGTGCTGAGGGTTGTAGCCTTCAGTCAGGGGGTTGTAGCTCCCTTCCAGGTGAGGCTGGTAAACAAGAGCATGGGGTCGTAGCTCCCTTCCAGGAGAGGCTGGTAAACGAGCGCAGGTGGGTGCCTACGTGCTGGTATGATTCTGCACCAGCACATAGTTGTAAGATGTTTTCTTTATAATAAAATATTGAAGGCTGAGACAACGGCAGCGGTGGTTTTCTCCCGACTTGGGTTTCCACCTAAAATCCTGGTGTTCATGTGTCATGGTTTATTTTGTTATTACTACACATGCTTACTATTAACTAACATTAGATGAATGAATGTTGCAAAGAATTAAGTTAAGAATTATCTACATAATTAGATCTCTGTGTATACGCAAGTTTAATGAAGGAGATCCGTGTGTATACGCTAGTTGGCTTCAGCAAAGTAGCGTATGGGTTTTGAAGTAAGAAAAAGTAAAAAGAATTGAGTATGCCCTAAATACTGATTCACCCCCCCCTCTCAGTATTTTTCCCAACAGCCATCCATCCAAAAAAATCACAAATACCATCCTCTATAAACTCTGAATTAGAAATCTGGCTTCA
This sequence comes from Pinus albicaulis, assembly GCA_034641835.2. Classification (NCBI taxonomy): domain Eukaryota; kingdom Viridiplantae; phylum Streptophyta; class Pinopsida; order Pinales; family Pinaceae; genus Pinus; species Pinus albicaulis. The sequence goes on along the minus strand of CM076576.1, from coordinate 216,229,245 downwards.
CAAAGAATCTATACCAGATCTCATTCGAACCCAAATCCCCCTATCATAGTAGATGACCCAGAGAAGATTCTATGGCAAGCTTTCGAAACTGGCAACTTAGCTACTGATAGGTCCATCCATAAAGCTAGATCAGTACCTGAACATCTCACATCCTTGCAGGATTCCCCATTTGACATAAAATCAGCAAAAACCCTTTTTAGAAGCAAGTCACAAAGTAAGGTAAACTTCGACGATCTTGAGCCCCTAGATTTGCCACAGAGTCCTAGTAGAGAAGCCTCACCTATCACACCTCCTGAATTTCAGCTTCTCCATCACTTTGGCTCCTACCACCCCAGATCTGCTCAAAATCAATTCACTAGCCCAAGTACATTTTCCACACCCATCCAAACCACTACTGTTCAAATCACGTCAGCTCATCCAACAAGCCCTCATATTGTAAATCATGCATTAGCTCCCGCCATGGAAGCTTGGTATGCACCCTTGGTGTTACCACACCCTTTGGCTCCTTTACAAAATGACTATTAATCCAAAATCTCGCACTTTACCAGAGTTGAGGCTACTACCGCTCAACAACATGTAGATAGAATTAGCGATGCCTTTGAATACATGGAAATAGAGGATGAGACCATAAGAATGAGGATGTTCACCCAAATCCTGCACAGAGAACCCAAAAAATGGTTTAAGAGCTTAACTCCAAACAACATACACAATCTCCTAGAACTCTACCAAACCTTCATAAATAAGTGGGAGATTAGAAAGAGCCCCATTCAAATCCTATCGGAGTATAACAATCTAAAAAGGGAAAATGGGGAAAGTGTCCAGGAATACTGCACTAGGTTCAACAGTGTTTATAATGCCCTCCTGCCTCACTTCAAACCTCCACTTGGCTTAGCCTTAGCAAAGTTTCCCAAAGGCGTCGACCCAGACATGACTTATCAACTAAGAGACAAGAATCCCCCAACCTTAGAGGAAATGAAAAAAGTGGCCATAAGTGCAGAAGCCAACTTAGCATAAAAGAGAGCTAGGACCAGATCAGAAAGGAAAGTCACATACCGAGATGAGGTGACCCCTTCAGCCCCTTCCTTAGATGCTAGAATAGATGACTTGGTTAGATCCATGGTGAAAATGTGGGAAAAGATAAGTGAAAATACACCTCTTAGGGACAACCAGCCAAACCCTCCTAACAAAAACCAGAACCAAAACTTTAGGAGAGAACAGCCTAAAAAAAAACCAAGGGAAAATAACAAACAAATTAGGCCACCCTTTAATGAAAATTATGTTGATGAGGATGAGAGGGATACATAATGCATTTATGGAAGTCATTTGAACCTAATATTTTCTGATAACGAGAGTGAGGTTTACCTCACAGAAGAAGAACAAGCTTTCTTCTCTCCGAATCAAAATTAAAGCAACTATGAAGATCCCGAATATCTCGCTATAGATTTTCAGAATGCCATAATAGAAGCTCATAGGTAGTATGATCTTAGAAGCAGAAAAAACCAAGACAACTCCAAGAAAGGTAGCTCGAACGCTGCCAAAACCCCTGATACCATCCTTAAAAGAGCAGTGGATAGCAACAAAATCGTGGTCAAGAAAACTGACCAAAGCAAAGATAAAGCTATTCAGACAAGCCTTGGCCCATATTTTCCCAGTACCTCTTCCAAGATTCCCAAGATGGCTATTTTGAAAAAAATCCCGAAACAAAGTCAGAAAAATCACAACATAGAGAAATTCAAGGTTGAAAAAACTAAAGCAAACCTATCTAAACTATAAGCACCCTTAAGTTTTGAGGGATAAATCACCAAAATAAATATTACCATGCCTCTCACTGAACTTATCGCCCAAAGATCTTATAAATCCCAAGTGTTAAAGGTCCTGAATATAGGAAATGATGAAAATGCCCTAAATCTAGCTGATGACACTCCTGAAGTGTTGTTTGGTCGAAAAATAGAAGGGAAATTCCAAGAAGGAACCCCTCTTCCCTTTTACATCAGTTTGAATATCCATGACCAAATCCTACATAATGCCATGCTAGAATCTGGGGCCTCGCATAATCTCATGCTAAAGTTTGTGATGGAAATATTAGGCCTAGAAATAACAAAACCTTATAAAGACTTATATTCATTTTATTCAAGTAGAGTCAAGTGTCTAGGCTTAATTAAATATCTTTGTTTTATTTTGGCCCAAATATCTGCAAAACACCTGATCATGGACATAGTGGTAGTAGACATCCCCCCCAAGTACGAAATTCTTTTATCCAAAACTTTGGGAGCTAAGATTCAGGGAAATATTCAAATTGATATGTCCTATGCCACTATTCCTGTGTTTAACCAAACTAGAATACTCTATCAAGAATCACACATGAAATATACGGTCAGCAACCAAGAAAGGCCAGATAACATCCTGATGTACTCCTTGCATTATGATCTTAACTCTTTCATTTTACACACTGATGAAGACATTGAAGAACAGTCAGGAGGATTTGAAATAAACTTAGACCCACCACATCAACTGCCCCAAGTTCTCTATGATGAACTAGAAACTGAAAATTATCATGACCAGGAGCAGTTACGTCTTGAGTAAAGAGAGTTCATTCCTCTTGAAACAGAGATAGAGAAAGAAGCACAAAACATTATGTACCATCAAGAAAATTTCTCAAACCATAGGCAAACATCAGCAGTAACATCAGGAGACCTTTTCAGAATAGAGGCATTAGAAGACTTGCATATCACAAACCTTTTGGAAATCAGGGGCAGGGGAGCCTAATGTTCTTACCGTACCTTAAGGATTTACCATCACATAACTTTACCCCTTCAAATGAAACCTTGACTATAGCCATAACAGCTCAAAATCTAGGAAAAAATTCTAAAAAACTTCTTATGAAGGGATATGATGACTGCAGTCCAAATATACCTGAGTTGTTTGAACTAGCTAGCATTCTGCCACTCCAACAAAGACATAGAACTGCTAGAATTTTCAATATTGTTCAAGATAATACTTCATGTAGAGAAAATAGTGAGAAGCACTATGCCACTACCATCACTCCAAGAAACAACTTCGACAAAATAAAATACAAAAATCTTGAGCAAACAATAGTAGTCAAAGATAAAATAGTTGGTCATAGGATTTGTTTTGATTTTAGACATAAAAATACACACCCTTGTGACAAAAATTATATCCTTCTGGCCCAGGACCATGATATACCAATGATAAATGCTTTTAATCATGTGTCTTTGCAAAATGATGTTTCATGATATCGTCAAATAATTCCTTTGCAAAGCAAACAACTCAAATAATTTTCCAAGTATGCGGGAAGTAGTTCCATCTTCAAACCAAGGATTGCAAAACCACCGAACACCAAAAACATCCTCCTAAAAGTCATGTTTCCATTTCTAAATTTTTGCATTCTGATGTACCTTGATGATGTCATCATATACTTCAAAAATTACAAAGAATATCTACATTATTTGAAAAATATGTACTGAAAAAGAAGAAGTGGGAATCAAAGGTATAAAGAGGTACATCGGGAAGATATGGGGTTGTTTAGAGATTCATGCATGAATCCTTATGTCATGCTCGAAAGAGAAAATTTTCCAAATTTTTCTTTTCAAGAGCTGAGTGGACCAAGAGTGGTAGGAGATCCTTATGAAGATAAGATGCTTAAGTTTCACCATTTCCAAGATTTCTAAGTTAAAACATTTTCAATCATTGTATATACCATTGTTTGAAAAATAAATAAATAAAAAACAAAAAATTCAAAAACAATAGAAAAGTAGAAAAAGAGGGCCGTTTGAAAAATAGAAAGAAAGCCCCATGTTCAAAAAACAGTAATTCTGAAAGCGCGCAAGTCTAAATGCCGCTACTAGTGCTCTAAATGTCTTTTTTAGTTATCTAGCCTAATCATAATTGAACATGTTTTAAATTTATTTGTTGATAAGTTAGTAAGAGGAAAGATAGTCAATATTGTGTAAGCTTGACTTGTCAAAGAAGATAGATTAGGAAAAGATACTGGTTCCACATGCTCAAAACAGAACCAAAGAGGAAAGCAGGGATGAAAAACAAACTGTGTATCCTAGCCCTGATTTTCTAGTTTTCATTTTATGCAAAATAATATTTGTGTGCAGCTTGTCTTTCATGCCACAAGTACATGAAAAATCAGATTGTCTAATCCTAATTTGGTCATTTTTCAATTTCATGTTTTAGATTAGAGAATAAAATCCTATCAAACAGCTTAACCTTGACAATCGATCCAGCATAGGTAGAGAAAAAAAGGAGTTCATCAGCTTAATCTGAACTCCTGGTGGATATAAGTGTAGAATTAGATAGTGTCATTTTTCAAAAATATTATGTCAAAGGGTTGCTAGTCCAAATGCACCCAAAAGAAAAAAATGTTAGGAAATGTAGCAGGGTAGGTAGAAATTACTTTGATGCTAATCATGCTGTCAATTTTCAGAAATAGCATGAAAGAATAAAGAACTTTGTGCCAATGGATAAAGGCACTGGTCTGCAAAGGACCGAGATCTGAAATTCTGGACACTTCATGAAAAGGAGCTGCCCTCCCCAAATGGAGCCACTATTAGTCATCAGTATTTTTCACCTATTGTTGATGACTAGATTCCTAGCTAAGTTTTATAGAAGCTGATCTCCATGTGTCAATTTGTCATCTAGAAAACCCCCAAACCAATTTTTTTCTTTCCTAGCCCTTCCTGTCAGCCTATGATTAGATAAATCTTCATTTTTCAAAGTCATGTCTTGCTTCAGCCAAATATCTTTGTCTAAAGTTGTCTTAGCCTTGCTTATTTGCTCTCAATTTTCCCCTTGTTTCTCATGAAACTCACTATCCAATATTTGAAAAAGTGTCTCCCTTCCTATCCTTGACCTTATTGTCACACATAATCAGAATCAATGAGAGCTGCCCCTAAGTTAGGTAGTGGTGCTTTGTAGAATCCCTCCCTTGGAAAACTATCCTAAGCCAAAATAACCTCTATCTAATACCAATTAGTCATAGATGGCTTTCCTATTTTGAAAACAAAGCATGATACACCCTTAGGTCACACCACTAAAAAGTATTGATGTCTCAGCAGTACATGTTTCAAAAGCCAAAATGATATTAGGTGGGTTTACATTACTTCAGTGTCTATTTCGAAAAGAAGAAATGTACCTTTGTTCCAGAATACATTATTAAACTAAACATGAGAAGATAGCTGCTTCTCATGTTTTTTTGAGCTTGGGATGAAATTACTAGTCAGAGAGGTAATTCAATGAACTTTTGTAAACACAGTAAAAAAGGTTAGTGACTAATGACTAGAAAGTAGTACTCTATAGATACAATTCATGTTGCTCCTGGTTTCTAAAGATGAATAAGGGTATTTTAACAACGGGATACATATTTCAGAGAATGCCTCTCATAGCATATTGCTAAATTTGCTCCTTATTACTTACTATGATATACCAAGAAGAGATGGGAATTACAAGGAAATATAAAACAGTTTGAGAAAGGGATGAAATGTCACTTGTGTAAAACCTCCTCCAAGCATGAGTAGATGGTTAGGTCATTTGTTGTAAACATCATTCATTTAAAAGCAGATGGTTTGGAGATATGATAAATTCCTCCTTCATTTAGCAAGAAGAGGATCAGGAACAAAGGTATGGCCTCATTCAAAGAGCACAAGGCTAAAAATGCTGCAAATTTCCTAAAAAACTTGTTTACACCTTTTTCTCCAATAAATGAAACCACTAACACAGCAGTGGTGTTTCAAGGGGTGCTTACATAGTTTCAATGTTGAAAGACAAAATTGAAATGCAGAGGGAAAAAATTGAATGATTGTGAGTAGAAAAATGGTTTTAAACATAGGCCATGCAGTGATATTATGGTATTCAAAGAATCTTTTTTTTTCTTCTATCAAAGGTCTCCTTCAAAGGGTAATCTGAGGCTATAATGCCCAAACTTAGAACAACCTCATAAAAATGAAAAGAAGATATACTAAGCCTTGCTTCTGAAAGAGACTTGTGCAAATGAATACACAGAGATAGTATGTGTGAGGAAAGGGTATGAAAAATGTTGTAAATTCAGAGACAACACTCAAAGAAATGAAACATACTACTGTCATAAACAAAGACCTTTTTATGAAACATGTGAAAAAACCTTGCCATTTCATATGATTGCATTAAGGGTCTCTAAAGGCATCTTTCCTTGATCAACAGATATAAGTCAAGCCTCGGCGAATGCAACTAAGTTTTTACCTATAGTCAAAGAGAAATATCATTATAAGGATGCATCAGCAGCCTTTGATATTGATACAGAGCGGTTTTCCTTTTTTAAGTATAGAAATGGAAAAAAGGTGACAGGGTTATTTTCTTAATGAAGAAATAGTGCAAAGATCTTTCTTTCTAAGGATTTTTATTTACATCAGAAAATTCATGACTATGGTGTCCTCAAAAATAAGTTGTCCACAACATGTTGTTATTAACTTGATCGAAGATGGGTCTTTGCAAAGTTTTAAAGGTGATGAAATTACAAAGACAGTGATTCATCTTTTGACAAAACAAAAAAAGGCCTTTTCAAACATATAAACCCTCCAAAGCATGATATGACGACATTTGAATTTTCTTTCATATAAAAGGAAAAGGACACCATCGCAAAGTCCCATTTTCATTTCTCAAAACCACGAAACAAATTCTCCCCTAGCTTCTCACTAGAGAAATGAGGTTTTCAGGCAAAAATTTCAAGTTTTTTCAAAGCTTGGACCTGCATGGCGTGCCTGTAATTTTGCACGGCATGCCTGTGAGTGAAAATACACAGGGCTTCAACAGTTGCATGGCACGCTTGTAGCACTCAGTCATTGTAGCCCGATAGCCGACCTGACAGCCTACATTGCGCAGCGCCCTCCGATTTAAATGTGTCGCTCCTCCATTTGCCTTCTAAAAAGCTCCAAAATATCCTCCAACGGTCAACCACGGCCCTTAAAGAATTATTTGAGGTATTCTCCACTTCCTCATGGTAAAATTCAAAGTTTGAAGGGGATTTTTTGCTATGTTTTTCCCTAAGAAGAAATAGTGGTTTTGAGAGCACTTCACCAATTTAAAAAACACAGAGATAGACAATGGTAAAAATATAGAGTTTTTTTCAAAACCAAATAAGGCCTTCTTGTGTTTAAAAGGTCCCAAAATCAGTCTAGAAGGTGTTTTTCTTCCTGTGTTGAGCAAAGATCTCAAAATTGCCTAAAAGGGTGTCCTAACAGTGTTAAAACAAGAACAAAACTTGTCTGCAAAATCAAAGGGGAAAACAATGATTATAAGGTGAAGTCTTGGTCATTTTAAAGGTCCTCTCTGTTGTGAGATAGCAAACTCTGTGCAGCCTCCATAATTCAAAAAAAAGAGTATGTTGTGAAGGTCTTTTAAGTCAGTTGAAGGATGTTTTGTCTTGTTTTACTTTGAAAAGGGAAGTAAAACACCAAAAGGGCAGTGCTTGGGGGTAAGATATTTTGTGCCAAACAAAAGAGTTCTTTCTTCAACAAGGAAAAACAAACACATCTTCTTCAAAATCCTTGCTCAAACATAGTGATGAATTGATTTTGTTTTTCATTTGAAAAATACTTATTTGGTTGTCATCAAAGAGGCACAATGACTTATAAGGAGGAAAAAGTGTGGTGTTGGGAAACCATTTCAAAAACCATTTGAGACAGTTTTTCTTAGTCATCTAGAAAAGAGTATCCAAAACAAAAATGCCTCCCAAGAAAGATAGCAGAAGTGGCCCTCAGAGGAGGTTTGAACCTATTTCAATTGAAGAGGTAAATGCTCATCCATCGGTCTTGTTTAACTTTCATGAAGTTGGATGTCTATAGTTTTTTCAAAGGGTTCAAGAGGTGAAAAGCTATCTCCCCTTGACACATATATGTGCTTTGAGATTATAAGGGAAACACTTTCAGCTGGCAGGCTTGGATTTCGAGTTTTCTCCTAGATCCATTTCCAAAGCTACCAAAATATCTTATGTCGGGGAAAAGTGTTTTAAACAGAGCTACCTAGACTCAGAACAATACAAACCCTTTTTGAAGCTGAAGCATCGGGATACATGCCCATCCATATTTCCTTTTTCATATCTCTTGACTAGCTATGCTCCCCTCATGAAGATAATCATGAAATATTTCACATGCGAGGGAAGGTTCTCTCGAGTCTATGTTTACCATGTCTGATTGCTCATGAACTTCACAAGAGCCCAATTGTTAAATCTCCCCTTCTTCCTCCATATAAGTATTGAAAGGATGGCCTCCACTGTTCAAAAAAGACCTCCTTCTTAGTAGTTAGCTTTCCTTTTCCATCATTCCCTCATCAATATTTTCATTCTTCATCAACTTGAGAAGAAGGGAATCTCTTGGGACACTTTCATTGCACATCCATATTTCGCCACTATTCCTTCATCCCATGCATCTCCTTCACCTTCCACTCAGCATAGTTTTCCTTCTTCAAGTAAGCCCATTCCCAATAAGCTCAAATTTCCCATGATTGGAAAAGAAGAAGAGCATGATGAAGAAGGGCAGTGTGATGAAGAAGAGCAGTAGCAAGGTGAAGAATAACATTATAAATAAGAGCATGATGAAGAGGAGAAACACAGTCAAGAGGAGAAAAAAGTGGAGGAAGAGCGGCACAGTGAGGAAAGGAAGCAAGGTGAGGAAGAGCAGCACAGTGAGGAAAGGCAGCAAGGTGAAGAAGAGAAGCACAGAGAGGAAAGGCAGCAAAGTGAAGAAAAGCACAGTGATGATATCCAGCACAGTGATGAAGAAAAGTGCCATGAAAAAGAGCAAAATAGTGAGGAGGGAGATGATGAGGAAATTGAACAGTTTGATGAGGATATTGGTAGCCCTCACAGCAGCGAAAATGATGAAGATGAAGCCCAAAACATTGAGGAGACGTAGTCTCAAACTCCTAAAGAAAGCAAGGAAAAGAGTAAAGAGGGCAGGCCTCAAAAGGACATGCAAGATGACAGTCAAAGCATTCATGAATAAAATCAAAACAGTGGAAAGGATGATGAGGGAAGTAGCAAGGGCAAAGAGAAAATAGAGCATGTGCTAGCTGCCTCTCCTAGGAAAGGGGCCATGATTTATTCTCCAAAAGTGACAAAGCCACAAACATCAAAGAAAAAGGTGCCTCAAACTATAAATCCAAATGTTACTAGGGCCCTCCGAAGCAAGGGGAAGTTTCCCAAGAAACCCATTTTCGAATTACCCAAGAGGAGGAAGACCAAGAAGGCCACCCAAAGAAAGGGAAAGGAGAAAGAAGAAAGAAGACATGAGAAGGAGAGGGACTTTGACATAATTCAGATCCAAAGTGATGATAACAACAATGAGGCTCAAATCCTAGAGTCTCTCTTGATCAATAGAGAAGAACAAATTCATAATTTGAGGGTAGATCTAGAGAGGTCTAGAAACTTCATTCAATTGTTTCAAACACAAAACAAATAGATGAGTGTCCACATGGTGGTATATGAGACACGGGCCACCAATATAAAAAAGAGACCTCGAAGGTGCAAAATAAGTTCGAAGAACTCATGGGCGAGTTCAAGGAGAGCGAAGATGAAGATAAGCCAAGAAGAAATAGTCCAACGACCATGGGACTGAGAAGAGCCTTAGAGAAACAAAAGGAGGAAGAAGCTTCCCTTTTCCAATATTTTCCTCTCACTAGTTTGTTCACCCAAGAGATAGAAAACAATCGAGAAGCATGGCTCGAGAGGGTGAATGATCACTTGGAGAAGAAGTTGGAGAAGGCCAATAGAGATTTGGACCTTCAAAGGAGGATGATCGGGAACTATAAGAAGCTTAATCAATTTTCCCGATGGAAATTGAAGGTGTTACAGGTCAAAATACCTCCTCATCAGCTCAGAGGAGAAGACATATATGGAAAGAATACAAAGACCTAAATTAAACCTATTTCCGCCAAGGTAACGCCTCTCTATAACAACACAAGAGCGTTATAACGCATCTGATCAGTTAATTTTCCATGTTAGTGGCTATGGAAACGCTCTGTTTACACTAGAGGGAAGCGTTACCCATGTTTTAAGTTTGAAAAGGGAAAAACTCGCGAAGAATGATTTGAATCTCCAATTTTCCCTCACAAGAGAGTCTGTTCACAAAGGAAACTGCAAAGCACCAATTCATTATTGGTCACTACCATAAAAGACTGAAATCCCAAGGAGGCAAAAGCATAAAGACTAAAGAAACATCTTATTTTTTTCTATTCCAAACTAGTGGAAAGAGAAAGGCAACAATGGATTTCTCCCTCTCCTATAAAGGGAGCTGAAGGCTCTTAGTTGAAGGTCGAAGGATTGCTAACGTTCTGAATACTTGTGAAGTAGAGAATAGTGTTATAGTGTGAAGGCAAAGAGTCAAAGAGGTTCCTAGAGAGCTTGTTGACTAAGACTTCACTACTTGAGAGATAGAGAGATTGGAAGGCTGAGGAGGGCTTGGTACAACTGACGGTTGTAATCCTCCTTCTTTCAAAATCAATAGAACTGTATCTGTTTTGTCCATTCGATGCTTAATATTGTCATTATTGTTTGAATATTTAGATAGTATGATATGAATGGCTTAGATGGGCATAATTTAGAGGTTAATTATATATTGGCTTAATTGATAGGATATATGTTGTGTTAGAAATTACACGGGTGCTTTGATTGATTGCAGGACTAATATTTGGATCCGGTGAAGAAGGAATCTTGTTTCGCTGCCTAGTGCTCTCCAAGGGACTCCAAGATCGTCAAAGAGGTAATTTTATATCGCATTCCATCAATTTGTTTTAAGTTAATATGAACATGTATATGCCATCTTTGTGAACTGTACAGCTAATATTACTTTTTGCCTCGGGCATCGGAAAGCCCTGAGAGGGATATATGATAACCAACAACCCAAGCATTTTACGCTATAGCAGAATTGGCGACTCCACTGGGGATTTTCCCCATAGTTTCCAGACTATTTCTTTCCTCCTTTCTTCTTTCCTCTGTTCACAAATCCTTCTGACCAATACTTATGCCCAATAAACATTTCAAAATCTTGCAGAGTTCAATCCTATTTCTGTTTGATCATCTGAAGAATTTTTCCCTGGTTAACACTACCTCTATAGGTTTTCCAGTGTGTTATAATGCTGGCTCTGCTTAAATACAGTGTGTTAGTCTCTGGATTAACGTTGTTTTTACTCAGAGACAGTGCGTTACTCAACCAAAACTTGTTGTTCACTGTTGTGATTGTGTTTTAGCTACATAATTTTTTGGCCATCAGTATATCTCCTTGATTGAATCACTGTTCTTGTTTACTAAGCTAGAATTTCTATTTGTTTGCTCTTGTTTGAGAATTTAGTGTCAAAAGAATTTACTTTTTAGAGAAGATTTTTTTTTTATTTATTTATTTTGCATCTAGCTGAGTTAATTCTGAAATTTTCAGTTCATAGAATGTTAAGAAGAGGTAGATAGAAGTATGAATCTTTAAAGCTGAACTATGTTATTTGAATGTAAGTGCATGGATGTTGAAAAGAAACCTCTCCTTGTAGAAATACTCTTCATCGAATTGAATATTTAGAGCATGTTTTGCATGGTTTCTTGAGTTAGAGTCTCATTACATTTCATACGTCCACTTCCCCTCCACAAGACTAATAATCAAGTACACTAAGAATCAAGCGATAATAAAATCAATCACATTAATATTTTTGAGCTCACACAAACAGTAGTTTACACTACGATCTTGGGTTAGGAAAAGTGCGAAAATCACCCAAGATCTCAGAACTTGAAACTAGAGTCATTAATGAGCGAAATCCTACTGCACTCATATTATCGAGACCGTTCCTTTACCGGAGCTCAGCGCGAGACAACACTTGGGTGCATAAGAAGGTAGCCCACCTTCGACTGCATCCAGTGGGTGTGTTATATATTGCGGTTCCCTTCGGGGATGTCGAAACTAGATCGTGGATCTAGGTATTTTTCCCATATAGCATACTGTCATTGACCGTGGACCCCCCTGATGATGTCTGTGATTTTAGGTATCTTTAGTGGCCATAATTTTTAGGTACTTACACAAGGAGACCAGGACGGGCTGTCCTGGTACTTGAAATAGATGAACCCACTCTGTCTTCAGTCTTTAGGAGGGTACTCATCTTCACGAGAGTGCTTACACCTATCCTCTAACGTTCTAGCAAAGTTGTAGAGTGACCGTAACTGTAATTTCAACCAACCCTCTCTGTATACTATTGTGATACTGGATTTCATCACCAGAAAATGGTAGTACTCAAATAGGGCACCCTATTCTGGCTGCTTTCCGATTGATTTTAGAGAGTCCTTTTTTATTTTTATTTAGGTGTGTGGTTACTGTCATTGAGACTTTATAATACATCACAATTAAAATTTGTTAAAAATAAATAGGTCACCGTGGTGTCCTCTAACCCACGATGTCTATCTCGAAGACAACAAGGTCTACCTCCTCTAACTATTGAGGATGAACTGAACCTTGGTGAACTTGTGCTTTCTACAAAAGAGCAGTCTCCATTGACTAATATTGATTTTCACATAGCCTCATATCATACAGAATTTCCAGAGGACCCTTTCACAGAAGGGGTTGTACCTAATTACAATCCTCCACTCAATGATCGGTTAGGGCCTGTGATAGTTCAGATTCCACCACGCTAAGATATGTCTTCGGCCACACAAACATCCATTTCACCACCAGCATCCACAGTGTCAATGCCAATGGCAACCATCACAGTTTCACCACCACCCTCCCCGACGGTGGTCAGTTCCATGCCATCACTTGGTAACCCCAGTAGTCAACACATACCTAATCCCAACTTGACGGTCATCACAACTATCAGTAGCTCACCGAATCCTTCAAGATATACTCCTACCGTGACCATGTTGGGACCCAAGGTTGCTCCTCCTACGAGTATGACTACTTCGATGCCTTTTAGCAACTCTTTCGGTTGGAACCCTTTGCTAAGTTCAAACCCCTTAGCCACTATACCAGGGGGCAGTGTCACCAGCACGTAGGTAGTAGGGAACATTTCACTTCCTCTGCAATCCTTAGGACAAATAGGACAACCTATTTTCAATACTATTCCCTTAAGTGGTTCAAATATAAGTGTAGGGTCTATGCCGTTGCCAAACTATGCAAGTAGTAGCATGCCTCCGGGAAACTCTATTGCATCCATTTGGACTAACCAACCCCAAGCTCCATCTGGAATGGGAGGGCACTTTTATAATGGGGGAAACCAACCGTTCACCCCGCAATACAACATGCCCTATGGACAGCAACCGTATGTCCCTACTTCTCCACCTATAGGAATTTTTTACCAAATTCCTACTTATCCTCCTGGTAACACATTGATGGGTGGACCCTGTGGTCTAAGTAGTTAGCCCATACTACCTTGGTTAGATTCGGGGGAAAATCCATAATTTCCATTTTTGGCAGCTTTGGACATCCCCGATATCCATAAACTGACTAATGATCCCATCAATCACAACCCGCTTTGGCCTCCAATACCACATAAGATTCCTTCTGACATCTCGAAGTTCGATGGGAAATAAGGGGATGAACCAACCACACACATCACTGCCTTTCATCTATGGTCTATATCCAATTCCATGGTGGATGATACTGTTTGGCTTTGACTATTTCCCCACACGCTTACAGGCAATGCTACGAAGTGGTACATTGAATTACCATGCGCCACCGTCAATACGTTTGGTGCTTTAGCGACGAATTTTCTAAAGAACTTCCAATTAACAATTATATTTGAAACCGGAATGGAACTGTTAACCTCGCTACGCCAAGACACCACCACCCACATCTTCGATCACATTCATGAATGGAGACGTAGGAGGAGGCTGGTCAAAGCGCGAATTCCATATCATCTCTTAGCCAATTGGTTTTGCAAGTCTCTCTTACCTCACATCTCTAAAGACATTTGCCTGTTCGGTTCAGTTACAGAAGATCAATGCATTTTTCGTGCACAACATTTGGATTTAATCTATTCATAATCTAGCACGCTATATGATTTTCTCCCTCATGCCCCTAGAAACCCAAACCCTTCAGCTACTCAGAAAACCGGAGCTCATGTCGACAGTCGCGTTAGCACGATCTCTGGCGTAGCCACAAAGGAGTCTCGGGGGCAAGCCTCCCAGCCATATTTGGCTGCCACCACCCCTCACCAAATGACTACTCTTCCCACCGTTGAGGTAAAATCTTTGCAAACCTGACAAAAACCTAGTGGGAAAAATAAGAAGAACAAGAAAAGGACATCTTCTTCGGAAGAGCAGTCAGATAATCGAAACAACCCTAATCAGAAAAACTCTGAGAAAAATGACAAAGGGAAGGATAAACCCATGAAATTTCCTTGCAAGATCTGTGTGGAGGACCACTTGACATATAAATGTCCTCGGTTGCAGGAATGCACCAATTTTATTTCCAACAAGGATTCTGGGCGAACACCTACCGTTCTTCATAATCCTTTCCCAAATCAATAGTAGCAACATCAACACATGGTTGACAATCCGCCACAACCCCATCAACGGGTAAATGGTGGTTCACATCCTTTCGGTGAAGGACCATCTACCATTTATGGCATCGAGAGTGTTGAACTTCAAACTCGAGCCAAGATTTATGGAAATCCTACCATAGATGCTCAAGAACTTGGTACTAGTTCAAATCCACCACCGCCCAATGATTTTTATATCGAATGGCCTACTGTTGAACCCATGATTCCTCCCCCGAAAGGGACACTTCAACGCACGACTCATAACACTTCTGCACGTGAAACCCAAAACTACAACATTGTAGAAGATTTGGCACAGGCACCGTCAACCATGTCTACTCTCGAAGTACTACAAACCTGTCCAGCACAAAGGAAAGCCTTGCTTTCGGCCATTGGTGGAATAGACCCCAAGGATTCCATGCTAGCTATATTTGATATGGAAAAGGCTAAACCTCATCTCTCACACCAACTCGCATTCCAAGTGTAGGTTGTGTCGAAAGGGAGACCAATCCATCGCACTATCATAGACGAAGGTGCTTTGACCCGCGTCATGTCACAAGCTTGCTGGCTCAATTTAGGTTCTCCTACTCTTAGCCCGCCATCAAATTCCCTCAAAGATTTCGATGGCCACACATTCCTCCCGAAAGGATACCTTGCTATCTTTCCCATCACTCTGAGTGGGAAAATGATAAATGTGGACGTTGAAGTCATAGAGCACCATCTAGACTATAATCTATTTCTTGGTCGCAGTTGGTCTTATGCCATGACTGCCATTGTGTCTTCGGTCCTATGACTCATCCTATTTCCATTGGATGGGAAAATAGTCATAGTGGATCAGCTATCATTCTGCACCCCTGATTATGCCACATTACCAAGTAGCACTGTACCCCTAATAGGAGGCTTTCCTGACTCTTACGTCAGTATCGGTACCGGTCTTCTGAAGGCATCTTCCCTACTGGGTTGTTTTCCTCTCCCATTGCCACAAGTACTAAACATGTTTGCAATGATATCCACCACTTTGGATGGCTCTATCAACCCATGGATCATCCCGACACCTTCAGACATTGATTCCTATGGAGATCAGATGCTACTTTCACCGGTTGAGTTGGCTTATCAAGCCATCCAAACCGCATCTGAACCCTCCACTGATATGGTTTTGACCAAAGGTACAAGCCTCCCTCCCATCACAGTTCTCTCTAAGGATCTCCTCAATGAAGTCTGGCCTATAGATGAAGCTATTCGAGAGATCATGTCATTAGAAGAACGACCTTGGGAAGAGTTTCACCATCGTGCTTCGACGAATGACTCGGATGTGATACAAACTGAAATACCATCTTTTGACCCACCTGAGATGGTTCCCTCCTCTTACACGACTGTTCAAACTATCGAGTTAGAAGGGAACATGGGTAATGTTTATAAGAAAATACTCATTGATATCTCGATCAAAATGGGTATTGTGGAAAATATTCAGATTGGAGCCGATTGCAATCCAGAGGAAATTGCACACTTCACATCCATTTTTAAGGAATTCCACGATGTGTTTGCTTGGTCTTATGAAAAAATTCCCGGCATAGACCCATCTATCATCGAGCATGAAATCAATATTTATGACAATGCCAAACCTATTCGGCAATGACTCAGACCTGTCCACCCGCACAAAGAAGCCGCCATCAAAATTGAGGTGGAAAAACTTTTAAACGTTGGTTTCATCTATCCCATTCTGTTGATAGAATGGGTTTCCAATCTCGTTCCCGTACATAAAAAACAAGGCACCATTTGAGTTTGTGTTGAATATCGTGATCTGAACGCCGCTTGTGCCAAAGAAAATTATCCTACACCATTCGTAGGTCACATTCTCGATGATTGTGCAGGATGTTAATATTTTTCCTTCATGGATGGATTCTCGGGCTATAACCAAATTGCTATTAAAAAATACGACCAGCAAAAAACTGCCTTCATCTGTCCTTGGGGCACCTTTGCGTATCGTAAACTCCCATTTGGTATGAAGAATGTTGGAGTAACTTTTCAACGGGCTATGAACTACGCTTTTAACGAAATTTTACATATTGTACAGGCCTACTTGGATGAGCTTCTGACCCATTCCAGGAAACGACCTGATCACCTCACTCATCTGAAAGAGATTTTTGCTAGGTGTAGATTCTACAATATACGTTTGAATCCTCATAAGTGCGTATTTATGGTCGAGTCTGGGTGTCTGTTAGGTTTCATTGTCTCCAAGCACGGGATTA
This sequence comes from Pinus albicaulis, assembly GCA_034641835.2. Taxonomy (NCBI): domain Eukaryota; kingdom Viridiplantae; phylum Streptophyta; class Pinopsida; order Pinales; family Pinaceae; genus Pinus; species Pinus albicaulis. The sequence goes on along the minus strand of CM076576.1, from coordinate 216,212,491 downwards.
GGGTTGATCCCGATAAGGTTAAGACGATTATCGAATTGCCAACACCACAATCCATCCTTCAACTCCAACGTTTTCAAGGGAAGGCAAAATTTTTATGTCAATTCATCATTAATTATGCCGAGATGACGAAAGGATTTATGTGATTATTGAAGAAAGGAACACTATACTTGTGGGATGAACAAGCTCAACGGTCATTCGATGATTTAAAACATGCACTTGTTTCAACCCCACTCCTTACTACCCCCGACCACTCACACGACTTTCTCCTCTACCTGGCAGCCTCACCATCCTCACTTGGAATGGTCCTGGTTCAAGTTCATAGTGACGACAATGAACATGTGATATACTATTTGTCCAAAGGTCTAATCGGACTGGAATTACGTTATTCACATGTGGAGAAACTTTCTCTAGTGGTAGTTTTCGCCGTCACCCAACTCTGACATTATATATTGCTACGACAGACTACGGTTATTGCTTTGGAGAACCCCATGCGACATATCTTGTCTTGAAAAATTAATGGAGGGAAACATTCCAAATGGATGATTATCCTCCAACAATTTGATTTGTTTTTCACAACTACCAAAGCAAAGAAATCCCTCGTCTTCGCCGAATTATTATCAGACCTTCGTAGAATTGACCCAACAGAAGTAGCTCACGATCCATTTCCTGATGAATCTGTATAATTGGTCGATTCTTCGGACCCATGGTATGGAGAAATTTTGGTCTACCTACAAACCCAATGCTTCTACCCAACTCTCATGTCCAACGACCATCGTCGTAACCATAACCAAGCAAAGCACTACCTCGTGTTAAATGATACGCTATATTTTCATGGTGTCGATACTATTCTCATACATTGTCTCACTTTTGATGAGGCAGAACGTGTTTTGAATGACTGTCACGTAGGGGCATGTGGTGGTCATCTTTCAGGCATAGCTACTGCCCAAAAGATCTTGCGCGTGGGTTACTATTGGCCCACTTTATTTAAATATTGCATTGCAGTAGTCCAGAAGTGCCATCCATGTCAATTTTTCACAAAGAAAATGCGCGCTCATCCTGCCCCCATTCATTCAGTTATCTCCATTGTTCCTTTTGCTAAACATGGAATTGACTTCGTCACCTGCAATCCCACTTCAGAAAATGGACACAAATACATCGTGGTTGCGGTCGACTATTTTACGAAATGGGCAAAAGCCCTTCCCACTTTCAAGGCCGATGGTGAAACCGCCGCTCTCTTCCTATTCAATCAGGTAATCTGTCGGTTCGGTGTACCCCTGTCTATTGTCACAGATCATGGATCCCACTTCCAGAATCATATGATGACCAAATTAACACCCATGCTAGGTTTCCATCAAGATCATTCTTCGTCTTACTATCCTGAAGCTAATGGACAAGTCGAATCTGGAAATGGCGTCCTCAAAACCATGATTTTTTGATTGGTCAGAAATCATAAAACCACATGGCATCGGAAGTTGTATTCTGTGTTATGGGCATACCGAACGTCAGTCAAAACTGCCACAGGTTTCATGCCATTCCAACTTTCTTTCGGCCTGGAGGCAGTACTTCCAATTGAGTGCGAAATTACATCACTCAAACTTGTCGTTGAACTCCTTCCTGACACCACTACCACAGAAGAGCGCTTGCTCTCACTTGATCATTTTGACGAAACTCGTCAAGATGGTACACTAGCACTCAAAGCTCACCAGCGCTGAGTTAAGGCTCAATACGACAAATCTGTCAAGCCTCGTTCTTTCCAAGAGGGCGATCTTGTTCTACTTTATGATAAAAAACATGACCTCTTAAGGGCAGGAACACTTCAACCATTATGGCTTGGTCCTTACATTGTCACTAAAATCCTCTCAAAGGTAGCTTACAAACCTTAGGACTATAATGGAATTCCACTTGTGGAGCCCCGCAAAGGGCTCTACTTAAAGAAGTAGTTTCCCTAGTTTCGCACTAGGCATATGCTTTGTAATTTTATGTATATAAGTTTTACTTATTCTTTTGATGTCTCTGGATGTTTTTTTGGTTTTCACGGTGTTTTTATCATGTAATAAGTCATGAATTCTTGCTACGCATTTGTCGCAACTCTTGAGATTTGGTACTGATGTTCTGATGAGTGATCAGGATTTATGAGCAGACATACTCATGTTTTATCGAGAATTCTTTTTACGGTATTTTTCTGGCTTGTTAATCCAAAAAACCTCGAGTTCCCTCCTTCAGACTCGTTAAACTTATATGAAGTTGACATTGAGAATTATTTTTACAGTATTTTTCTGGCTCATTAATCCGAAAAACCTCGAGTTCCCTACTTCGGACTCATTAAACTTATACGAAGTTGACATCGAGCGTTCTTTTTGTATGGTATTTTTCTTGCTCGTTAATCCGAAAAACCTAGAGTTTTCTTCTTCACACTCATTAAAACTATGAAGAAGCAATGAGCTTTCTTTTTAGGAATCTTTTTCTCGCTCATAAAACTGAGAAAACCCCGAGTTGCCTTTGTCGGGCTCGTTAAAATACTAAGACAGAAAGTAAGGAGCCATTCTTTTCTCTTTTTTCGAAGCTCTTTAAACTGAAAAAGTAACCGAGTTTTCTCTGTGTGACTCATTAAAATTTCACGGAGGGCACCGAGTTTTTCTTTGTTGGACTCGTTAAAATTTCACAAAGAGTATTGATTTTACTTCATCTCCTCATAGTCATAAAAAAATGAGTTAGACATCCATCGAACATAGATTTATCACTTTTCGGGCTTCGATGGACTAACTCATGGAAAATGAACTGTTTCGGTCTTACTATTCTCCCTTTGCCGTGCCCGGTTATCAGGACATGACAAAGGTACCCCAATGGAGTTGTCTTTTATGATATTTTTCAGACTCTCTAAATATGAAAAATTCACCGAGTTTACTTGTCTGGACTCATTAAACCTAATCAGACGGGGCATGGAGCTGTCTTTTATGATATTTTTCAGACTCTCTAAACATGAATTCACCGAGTTTACTTGTCTGGACTCATTAAACTTAATCAGATGGGGAAAAATTTGGACAAAATGGATACTACCTCTGTTACATTTTAGAAAGGTCGATTTGGAAGAAAAAATCTTGAACATGGCACTTCGCAGAAAACTCTTTCACAGTTAGCCGAACCCTACCATCTATGAGTATTAGACTTCATCTCCCAGTGTCCCTGCACCGGTAAAATCCTAACACACTCTTTGGTGTTCATCAAGCTTCAGTTGCCTAGTACCCTGCTAGAGTGCCTTCTATTGTTCAAGTAGATCTCGCTATCTACTGCTCCTATTATCAACCAAACCACTCATTATGCCAGAAATTATTTGTCGTCCAACATCCCCATTTCCTCTTCATTATCTCAAATCATAAACAACATTAGTTGGTTTTCGTTTCGTGTTGACTGATGTAGGATGCCTCAGTGCCTACCTTTCAACAAATCTCTTCCTATAGACTTCAACATCTTATCTAGGAAGCTGATCCAAAAACCTATCAGTACCCGGATACTTGCAGACATCAGTGGTAGGTAGTCTTGTGTTTAATTAGGGGTTTTCATCATTGACTCTTGGTCGAATGATTCTACGAGTGTTCGAATTCAACTCATTTTATTCAAACTTGCTAGATTGTACTGTGGATCTTAGGGACCATCATCATTATCGGTGGCCTCCTTCGCGTATGTTAACAATTTTCATTATCGACTGGTAATCAGACGATTTCTCACATGTTCAATGACAACTCCTTCATTCACATGTTGAGGAATATGCAGTTTAAGTGAATTGGGCGTCAAGACCTTGGGGAAAAGGCTACATCATTAAAGTTGTGTTTCCTTCCCCAAGTTGCGATATTGTTTATGGAGATAGCTTCTTCAGCCTAATCTTGTTATGATAGACACTTCCACATTGTGCTTATCGGTGGACATATTCTTCATATCTCTATTCTAGAGAAATAATGTCATTTAAGCTACGGAGCATGGGAATGCCCGACTCAAGGTAGATACTATATTTTCTGACATATGTTGTTGTTTTAGGTTTTCCTCAGTATTTCAATCTCTTTATCTCTACACAAATTATAAAGTATTTCAGCCATCGTCTTCGTCTCTACCCTCACACTTTAGGGGGCATCTGTTACAGGTCAAAATACCTCCTGATCAGCTCAGAGGACAAGAAAAATATGGAAGGAATACAAAGACCTAAATTAAACCTATTTCCTCCAAGGTAACACCTCTCTATAACAACACAAGAGCGTTATAACACATCTGATCAGTGAATCTACCGCATTAGTGGCTAGGGAAACGCTTTATTTACACTAGAGGGAAGCGTTACCTGTGTTTTAAGTTTGAAAAGGGAAAAACCCACGGAGAATGATTTGAATCTTTGGCTTTCCCTCACAAGAGAGTCAGTTCACAAAGGAAACTGCAAAGCACCAATTCATTATTGGTCACTGCCATAAAAGACTAAACTCCCAAGGAGGCAAAAGCATAGAGATTAAAGAAACATCTTAGTTTTTTCTATTCCAAACTAGTGGAAAGAAAAAGGCAACAATGGCTTTATCCCTCCTATAAAAAGGAGCTGAAGGCTCTTAGTTGAAGATCGAAGGATTGCTAATGTTTTGAATACTTGTGAAGTAGATAATAGTGTTATAATGTGAAGGCCAAGAGTCAAAGAGGTTCCTAGAGAGCTTGTTGACTAAGACTTCACTACTTGAGAGATAGAGAGATTAGAAGGCTGAGGAGGGCTTGGTAAAACTGACGGTTGTAATCCTCCTTCTTTCAAAATCAATAGAATTGTATCTGTTTTGTCCATTCGATGCATAATATTGTCATTATTGTTTGAATATTTACATAGTATGATATGAATGGCTCAGATGGGCATAATTTAGAGGTTCATTATATATTGGCTTAATTGATAGGATATATGTTGTGTAATAAATTACATGGGTGCTTTGATTTATTGCAGGACTAATATTTGGAGCTGGTGAAGAAGGACTCTTGTTTCGCTGCCTAGTGCTCTCCAAGGGACTCCAAGATCGTCAAAGAGGTAATTTTCTATCACATTCCATCAAGTTGTTTTAAGTTAATATGAACATGTATATGCCATATTTGTGAACTGTACAACTAATCTTACTATCTGCCTCGGGCACCAAAAAGCCCTGAGAGGGATATACGATAACCATCAACCCAAGCATTTTACCCTATAGCAGAAGACCACACAGGAAAAACTCAAGGAAGCTCAAAAGAGGTGCCCGGCACCAAAAATGAAGAAAGAAACCTAAAAGTTCCAAATTTTGGCCTCATCTTCTCGGCGTGTTTCTGAAAACCGTTGAGGGTGATGCTCGCCAAAATTGGGCGAAATTCAACAAGTTTTCATTTTTTGTCATTTTTGGGCTTTTGGCTAAATGTCATGGGCATCGCTATTTCTCTTTGGGACATCCTCAAAGGATGAAAATTGTATCATTGAATGCCATAATTTCAAGGGAATCTACTCAGTGGTTTACAGATAAATTGAAGATGATTTGGTCCCTCAAAATAGCGAAAAACACTCACTTTTTCTACACTCTGCTCCGTTTATCAGCAAAGTCTATTTTTTTTGGTTTTTACACACATGTCAGTTTTTTTACAGACTTCTAGTGACCATTTTTGAGAAAAATAATAATTTTCAGAAAATATACATTCATATATTTTCAACGAGCCATCACGGGCCTCGTTTTGACATCGGGAAGGCCTCCAAAAGTTTCCCACAAGAAAGAAAACTTTCTGCTGATATTTTTCTTAAGTATTTTGTGAAAAATGTACTTTTCTAAAATGACTTTTCCTCAAGTGCGTTTAGCTATTTTTGGGCATGGTTAGTTAGGAAAAGTCAATATATTTTATTTTTTTATCATTTTTGAGATATTTTATTAGATATTTTGTGCCTTGGGCTTTATAAAGCCTCAAGGACAAAATCAGATATTTTTTATGGGCCAATGAGATTGCAAGTTGCACTACGAGGTTTTACCTCATCTTTGCCTATATATTCCAAGAGACTTCATTGTAAATAAGACTGAACTTGATGATATAAAGAAATATATGGTTATAAAAGCTTGGAAGAAACACTTTTCTCATGCATTGGATAGTTTCTTGAGTGTTTTTGGATGATGAAAGAGGACTGTTGTTGGATTGCTTGACTTGGTAAAATTGTATAGTGTCGCTCTTTGTTATGCTTCTTAGTTTTCATTCATATTCCATGTTCTTTCTTGCTATAAGACAGTAGAGAATAGATTTGAGACATGCCCTTGGAGGCACCTCAAATTTCATGTTTCTTTATAGCTTCTATGTTTTCTTCCTTCTTAGTCATATCAAAGAATCCTTGATTGCTCTTTGATATCTGAAGAAATTGTTTGCTTGTTTCATTTATGGTTTTATGCATGCTAAGTATGATTCACGATATGCCCTGCTTACTCATGGCTAGTCATAGCTCCACCTCTGAAACCTTTTTTTGATTGTTTGATTGTCATTTGTTGAACCAAGGAGGTCTTGTACTGATCTTGCCCTTTGCCTAAAACTATGCAATCTTGCTTCAAAGTGCCCAATAGCTTGAAATACTATGCTTAGGCGTTTCCTCATAGTGATTTGAGTTATTTGTTTGTCTTAATTGTATTTCCCCAAAGTCTGATAGCAATTTCCTAAAGTTAGAGAGTCATATATCTCTATGCATTGCTTGAATGTTTATTTCTATACATTTATCAGTTTATGGTTACATTTCTCATGATTAATGGTTAGCCCTACCATGTTTATGTCAGCTATTGAACTATTTATGTTTGAAATCATTTGTTATTCACAAATTTAGTGTCCATCCCACTCCATTTTACCCAAAGATCCATTTTACCTTGATCAAATCGGCCCTTAAACAACCTTGTATCACCATCTGAAATCTTTCTTGACCTTTTCGACCCCATAGCCCAGTTAATCTGACAAAATTTTTATCTATCTTAGTCTTTGATCAATTCATCCCTCACAAACCTAAAAACAAAACCAAAAACCTACTTCATAACTAGCCTAAAATCAGAAACACAAGAAGAAAACACATAGATATCCCTTACAAAAATAGAGAGAGCCCTCTCTGAGTCCAGGAAGGCTAGGTCCTTTGGGTCCAAATATTGGTTTTATGTTACCCTTTCACTTGGATTGACAATCATCCAAATCATGAGACACTAACACAACGCAGGTGCTACCACCTGTCATCATCAAGGATACTGGAGGCCTAAGCAAGAGTACAGGGAAGGACTCAAGCGTAGCCATGAAAAGGTACATGCAGCCAAAACAAACCACCAAGAAGAACAATGAGACTGAAACCCAAGTCGATTCGCAGCCAGATCTGGGCACGGAGGAGGTAGACATCGGAGGTACCACCTCCCCCCAGGGTACAAAGTGAACAAGCGAGCCTGTCAAGGGCCCCCAAAAGAAGCAGCACACCCAGTGGAAGGAACAACATGAGATAGTTACATTGACTGATAGAGATTTCGAAAAAATTATAGATGCAGTCAAACTGGCCATAGAAGGAAATTGGGTATCTTTAGAGGAACAATAGAAGGTTGTGATCAACACCATCCAGTTTGAGCTTCGCACCTTCTAGTTAAAGACAGACACGCTACAGACTAGTATGGTTCATGAATGGACTCCATTGACATCTAGCAGTACAACGCTAGTTACAAAGGAACTTCGTCCTTGTTGCTTACCTAGCACCACCCTTATGATCAGTCTGCCTAACCAGGGAATATAAATCCAAGTAGGTGTAGGGGTTCAGTTGAATCTAGCCCAACTACCCCACGAAGCGTTGCAGGGTCTCCACACCGCGGTGTTTCAGGAGATTCACCATCGGGATCAGCAAGTACACCAGCAACTTGGTATGGTAAAGCAAACTATCGCACAATAGAATGCGGAAGTGCTCCTCATTGTTGTGCAACAAGTGGAGCTCGAAACCTTGATCCACCAGCTCTGCATAGATATTACAGAGGAGATCCCAGCCGCAACCACCCCCCAGGCTAAAGTTGAGGGATTGGTCGCAACATTGAAGGCTTTCAAGACAGAAATGCAGGTCATTAAGACACAGCTAGAGTAGAAAATCACTAACTTACAGGAAAAATTGTAGCCTGAAACAACTTAGGAGGTGCGAGCCCAGTGCATCACACTGGTGACCGTGGCTACAAACACCATTACAGGGCAGATCACTCAGGCACCCAGTTACTAGAGACAACCATGCAGTTATGGACCAAGTTCGAGCAAGATCCAATCCTCTAGAAAATAAATCAGGACTTGCGGGAGAAGGAGGAAGCTTTCCAGCAGATTGGGGCTACATTACCCACCTTGGCTCCCGCATAGCGTGTGACATGATTGAGGACTAGAAACACCCTCCAAGATGAAATTGAGGACCTATGGCATAAGAAGCACGTCATCAGAGAACGCTTGAGGCCTTGGGCTGTCGCAGCCCTCCAACTTTCATAGGATGTTGATGTTACTATTAAGATACTAAATCAGACACTAGAGAGTGTCACCAATGCGATAGAAGGACCGACATCATAGAAGCTCATGGATATTTTGCATAGCGTCGCTTCTTAGAGTTAAGAAGTGCAAACCTTATTGGTCGTAACCATTAATTAAATATGCACGCAGGTAGAGACCCCACCACTACAGTAACTCGGGATGTGTCATAAGATTGTGTTGGGGGATTTTTGTAACAAGGTCCTCAAAAGGCTACGAATTGGGAAAGTTTTGAGTATTTTTGTATAATTTTGGCATATTTTAGTCTAGCGCAGGGGTTTTCGGGTGGGTCAAAGCCCTGAAAGCTTTGTAATGGGTCAAAGGGTAGACCTAGAGTATGTAAACCATATTTTGTGGACAACATGAATGATTAGGATATATCATTATAAATAGAAGGACATTTTGAGTCAATAGGTAGGTATGAATCAAGATTGGTGTGAATTACGAGTTAGTAGATTTGTCTGGGTTATTGGGGACAGGACTCCTACTAGCTGTGTGCGTGGAGATCCTCAGTCCTTCTGTGTGTGGACCCTACTACTGTATCTGCAGGTTGGGTTTTGGGTATTGTAAAACGATTCGAAGGATTAATGAAAGAAGAAGGTTGTGGAATATTTGAATCTGTTAATACGAATCTATGATATCTGCTATGTTATGCACAGTTCTTTGTTAAGCTATGAAAGTAACTATGTTATTTTCTTATGCTATGTTGAAATCTAATATAGATTTGTCTCTTATACTTTATGCAAGAATATATCTGATATTTGTGTTATTGTTCTATGGATTTATGATCTGTTGATTACTGTGATTATAATTGGTATTCTGCACGTGGATGTGAAGGGATCTATAGATTTGGGTTCTAGGATATATGATCTGGTAATTGTGAAGTCATATGCAGCTCATTTTTACTTACCTACCCTCTCCCATGGTGCGGAAACCTGGTTCTAGCACCCTCCCATACTGCTTCGGGTGAGACTTTGGCCTACGCAAGAAGGCCACTTCCAAAAGGGCTATTAGTATAGGGGTTTGTTGGCAAAACTTAACCTCTGAACCTGGGTCAGGACCCCTTGAGCCAACAGCCTCTCTGATAGGTCTTAAGGAATGGCTCAATATCAGTCATATTAGTGTAATATGCCTCAACGTCCCTTTCACTGCTTGATGCTCCAGATCATGATGTGGTGGTGAAGGGTTATAGAAAGGTGATGAGGTAGGATCAACATGAGGTGAATGGATCTAAGTGGTTGGTGATGTATGAACAACAAGTTGATATGGAGAAGTGGGTGTAGGAGTATGAGATTATGAAGGAATATATTGCTCATGATGGCTAGGTGTGGTAGTGAAAACCTAATTTTCAATGAATGCACCCCATGAAATTTTTTTCATTTGAAGTTGATGCATGACCAAAATTTTGATGAGTGAATGATGAAATAGACTCTGCATTTTATGGTTGTAATCCCTCTTTTGAATAATATAAGCCATATTGTAAATGATGTGGAAAAGATAGTAAGGTATGTGTAGCATTCTAACTCTAGTGAAATGCATGAGGAGTCAGATATGATATGAGTAGAGTCGAGAAAACCTCCCCTCAAAAGTGATGTATTTTATTACTATCCTCATCATTGGAACATACTGGTCAGGGAGATGAGAGAAAGGGAAAATTGATTTCTTGTGATCCTTGTACGTAGGTTTGAGGTACGGTTCATAATAGCTCATATCCAAGTTTTCTTGTTTAAACCACCTCTCTCCCACACTAGGGATCCCTGTAGCAACTGCAATAGCATTGGTGGACATCTCAAAGGTGACCCCAGCAAGAGTGACCTATTTTTCATGTAAATTAGTGATGAAAAATATTGTTAACTCTGGGTGATTTTGAATTTGTTGTACTCTCTCACAAAACTCAAAACAACCCACATGCTTGAAACAAGACATCGTGGGAGGAGAGGTCATGAGTTCCCTTGTGGTTATGGGTACAAACCTGTTAATTTTTCCTCCTTTTTGATCATTTATTCTTGGCCTTTGTGCCTCACCAACACCACTATCTTTTTCTTCACACATTTTAAAATCTGTCTTATGAAACCCTAGGGTACAGATGGAATGAGATGAAAGGGATGGGGATGAGATGTCTAGGTTGAGAAATTTAAGGGAATGAGTGAAGGGAATGAAGTTAATGAACAAAATAAGTCAATGAAAACCCTAGGTGAATGAAATTTACCCTACCTGTGACTGATATATGTAATGACCATAAACTGAGATTAGGGTTTCATTTAAATTCATTCAATAACCATTAAATAACTTAGAAACAATGAAAATAGGGTGTACTCACTTTTTAGAACATCCTTGGAGGAATTAGGAAACGTTTGAAATTCATTTGAAGTGGTTTGAAGTGTTACAACACTCAGAAAAATTGACTGTGTAGGTGCGTAACGCCACTGCCTAAGGGCGCAAAATCTATCCAAATGCTCAAAACCTCTTTCTAAGCATGCAAAACCTTCAAAATTTACACTAGGATATCTTGGAAAGGGCACAACACCATTGGGCAGGCACGCAGCACTGGTTCAAATGGGCAGCGCCAACCTTCTGAACATGCAATGCCTTTGGATTTTGGCCAGAACTACTAAAAAACTAAAAAATTATCATTTTTTAAGGCTCTTGATAGCTTTGAATAGAAAAAACGATATTTTTTGAGGTGCTTGATGGGCTTTATAACATTGATGAATTTGAAATTTATTTCAAATTACCCACTTTTCTAAAGTTTCACTATAATATTCCAAATCTGAAATTTTCTACAACGATAAGAATACCCTAAGGTATTCCAAAGTTGGAGATCTGCAAGTAATAAACTCATATAATGTGTTCAAACACATAGCCATCATTAAAAAATCACAGCAACAAACTATGCCTTTTTACAATGTCACTAAGCGAGGAAAAGTAGAAAATTTAGCCCCAAAAACATTATTTTCTGAATATTGAGTTATAAAAGTGAAAAAAAATGGTTGCGTCCCTTAGAATAGACAATATGGGATGTGCAAGCAAAATATTTTCAGAAACAAATTCCTCTAGTCTAGTTAAACAAGTCTCCCATGCTCAAAACAACTTAAAATTGAGAAAAACCCAAGACTACAAAATGCCATAGTTGTTGCATAAGATACTGCATAGTATAATAGAGGTTAAAATAAAAAAATAGAGAAATATATCTATTATTATTATTATATTACTCAATTAGGCATAAAAACATATATGTAATCTCTTTTATATAGATCTAATAAGACCCAGTAAAGGTTTCTTGACAGAAATGATATACATTAAAGAGATGCTACAGATTTGTGGCCGAATCACGTTGGGTAGCTGAAGATCTGCATAAAAATGGCTTAACAAGAAAATAAATGGCTGTATATGCTTCCCCTAGCTTTCCCAAAGAGAGGCCAATCCTCCTTTTGGGAAACTAGCTCCTCAAAATGGGGTTTTGACCCCTTCCACTGCACACCTTAAGGAATAACATAGTTTTATGAAGGGACCAAGTTTTTGCTGAAGGAAGGTGCTTGGCCCAACATCAGGTTGTCAAAAATTCAGATCAGAAAACTCCTCTTATGTTTCTTAGACAATATCTCCAAGAAAGAGTAGGGAATCCCTGCCCGAGAAAACCCTTGCACTAAGCAGTGCAACAACTTAGCTAAAAATCCATGTATGCAGGAATTATCTGAAGACCACATAATAATATAATCCCCAATATTGTCATATGCTTTCCATCTCCTTCATTATATAATTGATGAGTTCTCTCACCAAGGGTCCCACCCACTATGAGGTTGCTTCCATGCAAAGGCTCCTCCACAAAAATTGCATTGTCCATCAAGGTGGTTCAATGTATCTAGATAGATTTGTTGAATTAGTCATCCTTGATTGAATATTTGTGCGTTTTCCCTTTTCACACTCAAGGTGCCTTCATTTTGTCTAGCTGGATTGATCTCTATTCACATTGAGTTGGGTTTATTTAGGATCCACTTCTTTTAGATTGAATCATGTTGACTCAGTAAAAATTGACCTTGTCCACATAGTTTAGACCTTGTTCACACATGTGGATTCTTGAAATGGTTATTTCATGATCTCTTTTGACACTAGGAGGGATTTTTATTCATACTTGAGGAAATTATGAGCCTCCTTGCTCAATTATTCATGCATCTAGATTTCAAAAGAAAAATTAACATTCCTATTAGTTGCAAGCTAATTTAGGAATATTACAACCTCCCCCTCCCAAATTTTGCTTGTCCTCAAGAAATTGTAAGGGTGCTACAAAATCTCCCCTTCTTCTCTTGTGGCCTCCTCATCCAATAGTCTCCACCATTCCTCTCAATTTTCTGCAATAGTTTTGTTTTCCAATGGTCCTTCCTTAAAGTGCAAGTTGGCGTTTGGTGAGTAAACCCAATGGTTCTCATCATGAAAGAATGGAAGGTTGTTATGGAAACCTTATTGCTGATCCATGGCCTCCTCAAGATATAAGTGATGACAATCATGGGGATTTTCATGATTCATGAAAGACTCCCATCTCCATGCTATCATCCAAATGAAGTGGATCACCTTCTAGCTTGGAAATCCATAGAAAAACTCCTCCCAATTTCTCATGAGAGGTATTCCCCAAGTGATCCAACCAAACATATGGCCCACATCATAAAGAAAAAAGTGGTATGAAATGGTGGACATATATTTTCTCATGCTCCCCTTGGAACATGTAGTGCAAAAAAAGTAGGGACTTCCTTTCCCTAAAGGCACATCCAACAAGTGTGTCTCTCTTCAATCCATGCACCCAAAAAAGATAAGAACATATTTAGCATGTGGGATAATAAGTAAGATCATGTTAGCTTCCATATACAATAAGGGAGAAGGACAATGGTCCCTGATGTGCAACCAGAGCAGGTTTCCTCCTAACTGCAATAGAATATGATATGACAAGTTTTCTCCCCAAAACTTGTTTGCTACCACATCCTTATTGCATGCTTGGAGAAGGTGTATGACGGTTGGTGTTAAGGAATCACACCATGAAGAGTACATCCCCTCTCCAAGATCTCCCAAGGAATTGCTAGCATCACCATTGTTCATGGCCCAAAGTGGCCCATGAAGCCCATAAGAAAAGGTGCTCCCTCTTGGAACCAAGACCTGCACATGAGTGTTAAGAAAATATAATTATATAATAAATACATCATGAGATTAAAAAATACAATGTTTATCATACAATTGTTTAAAATCAACAGGGTAGCTCATGGATGAGTTCCCTCTCATACACAATGAATAAGGAGGTGGTAATGATAAATCTTCCCAAGAGCTATGTTCTTCCTTAACTAGCAAATGATCCATGCACTTACTCATATGAGAGTGCATATCCTCCTTGAAATTTTCCCACATGAATCCATCTAAGATAGTATGATATGTTTTAATGAAATCAGTGGGGTTTGAAAGAAAGACCTCATAAGTTATATCCAGTAGTTTATTCTTGAGTTTGGAACCTTTAGTTAAGTAGATCTGATCATGAACATAAATGATCCCATCAACTACCTTATACTTCCCATCCATTGCTTGCTCATCAAGAACCTTACATGTGAATAGGTCCTTAGAATATTCCATCAAGAGTTGGGACTCCCAATAAGGGTCTAGGATTCCCAACATTGATAGCGTTGTAGAAGTATGAAATGATGCACTTGTCATATGATGGCTCTCCTCCTTGACATGCTTGATGTCAAAGTCACATGTTGGAGTATTCCCAACTTTATTTTGCTTCCCCTCTTGACGCTAATCTTGCTCAAGACAAGATTGAAGTCTAGGAGAGTCACCCTCCTTTTGAAAGGTTCTCTTCCCCCAAAACTTCCACAATTTTTCTCCTGCATAGAAAAATGAAAATATTCTTTTGTTATGTTCAAAAATTTTAATTATATGATGCAGGCTGAACCTGCAAACCCCAGAATCTCTCCTTCTCTATGCATATACAAATTCCTCTCCCAATATTTGCCCAAATAAGACTCCAATCTGGCAATTTCATGCACATCATTTCGAAAGCTCCTTCTTAACATATGGTTCAAAACCCATAAACCCAATAATCATTCTCCATGCATTTAAACCCACAATTCAAATGGCATTAGAAACCCAATAATACTCATTCCTCATTTCCATTTAAATACCACATTCTCATATTGATTTTATTACTGGAATTTAACATCCCAATTCAAATAATATGCATTATAATATCAATTAAGTTTATATGCCACCATAACATTTGGCCAAATAAAATACACTCCCATTTCATTCAATGCCATAGGCCATAGTTTTTAATATATATTTGATAACCGAATGTGGCTTACCTCCATGTATGGTCTGCTGGAAACACATCTGCACACTTTCATTTAATCTGCAACTTAAATTCTTCGCACTGTTAGTGCCAATTCTTCGTCCACCCTTTCTTTTTCAATTGCGGATTTATTCTCCCATTACAACCTTCGTTTGTTCGATTCAACGCTGAGAAATTTAAAGATCGATCCCAAACTTAAACACTGCAACATCACTCTTTTGTACTGTACGTTTTCAATAAAAAATTGATATCAATTCTGCAACGGAATTCCTCCATCGATTTCCACTTAGCGATCTTCGACACAGAAAAAAAACAGCTCCTTGCTCTCTCAAACTGCTCTCCGCTATATCATCAATTTTCCATCACTACTCTTAGCACCCTTTCTCTCTACGTTAAGGATTGAAATCAATTTCAATTGCACTGAAATCAGAATCATTTCATTGCCTCCATAAAGCTACGTGAATTCCTACATGGTTTCATTCAATTTATTAACATAGAATATGTGGTCTCAAATCAATTTCTGAACAATCTTCAACATTAAACAAAAAAATCCTCTACGCCATCTTTATGAAACTCTATACCATCCTAGAAATCGACTTTCAAAAGCCAATATAAAATACCCCTTTATAATTCAGCTCTCCTCTATGCTGATCAATCCCTCTTGCGTCCTTTTCAACAATTGTAAATTCCATTCAACTCAAACATGAATCGATATTAACTAAAATCGATTCTACATTCAAATTTATTATAACAGAGATTTAACCCTTCAAATTCATAATCGATTTCTTTTTTATTTGCTAATTAAATTCTTCTTAAAGCAATGGCACCCTCCATGAAATTGACTCACCAAGCTGATATGCTAATACTGATTTGAATTGAACTTTTGATTCAATCTTCTTTTAGAAGGATCGATACATATGCAGATTGCACAAATTGACATTAACTAACCACCACCAGATTTTAAAAAAAAATCTCATCAATAAAACCAAATGTAAACAATTATAAAAACCTCTTAATTCATGGCCAGATTTTCAAATCGATGGCCCTTTTACAAAAGCTGGAGGCTTACAACCTCTTCCTCTATTCTACACTCTAATCTCACCTACACTCTTTTGCCTTTGAGCTCATATCAATTTATACAAATTTAATTGAACCAATCTTGGTTCTCATCCCTTTAATCACTCAAATGACCATATTTTAGAATTATTTATAATATTTAATTAAAAATACATAAAACCCACTCAAATTATTTATAAAAATCTAGCCCTTTTAAAAACTTAAACACCCCTAAGTTTTAATAAATACAAATTATTTTTGAATCTGATGCTCCTGCATCAGACTACCAAGGTTGGAAATGATCATGATCTCAAGATCATGCATTTAATTATTTATCCATCTGGATCCCACACTTTGTTCTGCAAGTCATCATCAATTTCTGCTGTCGTATACTGCTTTTCTCCAGGTCTCCATATCTTATGTTGTCTTGCTCCACTAGTTGCACTTTCACAATATGTCTATGTCTTCATTTTGATACTACTGTTGCTTCTCTTTCTTACTGATATCTTCCTATGAGATACTTTCATCATGATTCTTTCGATTAATTCAATTTCTTGGTCCAATAAATCTCCAGGTTTCTGATTTCTTGCTATTTGCTGAGCTAAGACGGCTTGCTCAGTTATTACTCATTTAATTTTTACTGCTATATTTCCTTCTTCTCTTACTTGCTCCATATGTACTGCCACCCAATCATCCATGCCCTCTTGTATTCTACAATGGAAAACTTCCCCTCTGCCTCCTCCTATCAACAACTTACTGGACTGGTACATTGTGTACTCTTTTCTACTATCTTCATCTCTTTTCCTCTGTAATTCCCAATTTTGAAATTGAGATTCTTCCTGCACTGAATTTTGATCATTCAGCATCCTTTCCAGCAACATAACATCCTCATCCCATGGATTAGATGTTTCCACAAAATTCTCATCTTTCTCCTTCATTTGACTGCTCAACTGAGTCAAATGTTCTTCAGCACCTGCAACAATACCTGCAATCACAAAACACTTGTTAAAAAAAAAATCATAAGGCCTCAATGCCTTCTTCCCCTTTTCCATCACCTCAATATGATGTCCTAAATTTTACATTCCCATAAGCACATCAATATGCTAATTCTCTCTTCCCAAAGAATTCTCTGAAGAATCCTCAAGACTGTAAACCAGTCTTCCTTTCACATCATCTGTCTCCATGATGTCTTTCTTCTTTTGTTCACTGTACTGAACTCTTTCTTCTGCTGAAATCTCCCTATCATACTCCGAATTCTTCAACAAGTATTCCAACAATGCAATGTCTCTATAGCGTTGTTGAAGAATTTCATTATCACTTATATTCCCTGCACTCACACACAAATCTTCAGTTTGAAAATAACAAAGTTCAACAGTCTTAACTTTCGGTTCATATACCAGCTCTTCCAGTTGATTCTCTTCTTCATTCACATGAACTTCCTCTTGTAATGTAACAGAAAAATCATCACTGCTTTCTTCTTCAAAGTACTTATCTCTTGAAAGACTCTTTTCCACACTTATGACAGCTTCACAAGATTTCACATCCTCCTCAGTAAAACCTGTAATCACATCACAATTTTCAGCTACAAAAATACAAGAGTTCACATTATCCAGCTGATCAATGATCTCCTCTTCTGTTTCATCAATGGAAACCTCCATTTCCAACTCAGCTGCTCTGAGTTCTTCATGTCTCAACTACATACTCATTATCTGCTCGAGCTTTCTCAGCTCTTCTGTTAACTGCATGTTTATCTGTTGATCTCTTTTCTACTGTAGCCTCTACCACTTCACTCTCTTCTTCATCAGCCAACCATGTCTCTGGTCTCTCATATTTTCCCGTAATAACTCCATCAATAACTCAAGATGAACCGTGATCTCATCTTTCTCTTTCTCATACTCTTCATCCGTCAATTGTTGTCTTATGCCATTTGCCTTGGCATTTTTCTCCCTCTTTCTACTATGGCCTCTTTCTGAACCTCTGCTCTCTCGTTTATGACTTTCAGTAGTCATATTCTTCGCCATGAGTTTCTCACTCATGAGTTGCACCAAGCCTCTGCAACAGTAAACTCTTCTGCTGCCACTTACCTCACCAATCCCTTCCTCTGGATATGGTCTTTTGGTAATCACCGGTCCTCTGCTGGAACCCTTTCGGGCATTTCTCCACTTGCTCCTTTAGGATTCTCTCATCTGCAAATTTCAAGAACACACTTGTCTTTTTCATTCAACCTCTGTTGAATCTTCAGGTTCTGCCACACACCTAGAATCCCTTGCTGAACTCCTTCATCACTGCACTCCAGCTGTGATCTGATTTTTCCTGCTGAGACTTTCTCAATATGCCTGCAACCAAATTCTGCAAACAGTCTTCAAACTAGAGTTAAATATCAACTGCAAACTCACCTTCAAGATCCTGTCGATCTTGCTTCCTTCCTCAACTACACTACATCCCTGTGCTATAACCTTCACCAGTTTCAAAATTTATCATTCGTTCATCACATGCAATTAATTCAATTCAATTTAAAAACTTAAACCCTCATACAGAGCTATTCCAGCTCTAATACCAAATTGATGCAGGCTGAACCTACAAACCCCAGAATCTCTCCTTCTCTATGCATATACAAATGCATCTCCCAATCTTTGCCCAAATAAGACTCCAATCTAGAAATTTCATGCACATCATTTCCAAAGCTCCTTCTTAACATATGGTTCAAAACCCATAAACCCAATAATCATTCTCCATGCATTTAAACCCACAATTCAAATGGCATTAGAAACCCAATAATACTCATTACTCATTTCCATTTAAATACTACATTCTCATATGGCTTTTATTACCGGAATTTACAATCCCAATTCAAATAAAAAAATGCGCCCATGCTTTTAAACTCAACTTGGCAAAGTGACTAAAACAGTCGATAATATGCATTATAATATCAATTAAGTTTATATGCCACCATAACATTTGGCCACATAAAATACACTCCCATTTCATTCAACGCCATAGGCCACAGTTTTTAATATATATTTGATAACTGAATGTGGCTTACCTCCATGTATGGCCTGCTGGAAACACATCTGCGCGCTTTCATTTAATCTGCAACTTAAATTCTTCACACTGTTAGTGCCAATTCTTCATCCACCCTTCCTTTAAATTGCAGATTTATTCTCCCATTACAACCTTCGTTTGTTCGATTCAGCGCTGAGAAATTTAAAGATCGATCCCAAACTTAAACACTGCAACATCGCTCTATTGTACTATGTGTTTTCAATAAAAATTTGATATCATTTCTACAACAAAAGTCCTCCATCAATTTCCACTTAGCGATCTTCGACACAGAAAAAAAAAATAGCTCCTTGCTCTCTCAAACTGCTCTCCGCTATATCATCAATTTGCCATCACTACTCTTAGCACCCTTTCTCTCTGCGTTAAGGATTGAAATAGATTTCAATTTCACTGAAATCAAAATCATTTCACTGCCTCCATAAAGCTGGGTGAATTCCTGCACGGTTCATTCAATTTATTAACACAGAATATGTGGTCTCAAATAAATTTATGAACAATCTTCAACATTAAATAAAAAATCCTCTACACCATATTTATGAAACTCTATACCATCCTGGAAATCGACTTCCAAAAGACAATATAAAATACCCCTTTATAATTCAGCTCTCCTCTACGGTGATCAATCCCTCTAGCATCCTTTTCAACAATTGTACATTCCATTCAACTCAAACATGAATCAGTATTAACTAAAATCGATTCTACATTCAAATTTATTATAACAGAGATTTAACCCTTCAAATTCATAATTGATTGATTTTTTATTTGCTAATTAAATTCTTCTTAAAGCAATGGTGCCCTCCATGAAATCGACTCACCAAGATGATATGCTAATACTGATTTGAATTGAACTTTTGATTCAATCTTTTTTTAGAAGGATCAATACATATGCAGATTGCACAAATTGACATTAATTAACCACCACCAGATTTAAAAAAAACTTCTCATCAATAAAACCAAATGTAAACAATTACAAAACCCTCCTAATTCATGGCTAGATTTTCAAATCGATGGCCCTTTTACAAAAGCTGGAGGCTTACAACCTCTTCCTCTATTCTACACTCTAATCTCACTTGCACTCTTTTTCCTTTGAGCTCATATCAATTTATACAAATTTAATTGAACCAATTTTTGTTCTCATCCCTTTAATCACTCAACTGACTATATTTGAGAATTATTTATAATATTTAATTAAAAATACATAAAACCCACTCAAATTATTTATAAAAATCTAGCTCTTTTAAAAACTTAAACACCCCTAAGTTTTAATAAATACAAAGTATTTTCGAATCTGATGCTCCTGCATCATTATATATTGGAGTGTCCTTTGCCGCTCCAAAGCTATGGAGTAGCCTTTTGATAATATGCTCATATCAACACAAATTTCTGAATCTATACCCTTGAACGCAAATAGATGAGTGGAAGAAAGAAAGGTCAATTTCATAAATTCTCATAGCCTTCCATCAATGATTCTCAGCGCTGTAGTGGCTCCTTCCAAGGTTCCCTCTTTAGAAAAATAGGTTGCTGCTACATATAGTTGAGAGAACACTTTAGTTTCCCTCCAATCAAGAGGTCTTCCTCCTGAAATGCCTTCTTTCAAAGAGGCATCAAGGCATAGAGTAGGATGTGAATGTAGGTGGACATATTTTCCCCTACCTTTATTGCATAGGTCCTCTTGCATTCTTTGTTCTTTGAAACTTTGAAATAGAGAAGGGTACATTCTCTTCACCTTCTAATGTCATTCCTCCTCCTTTCCTCATTCTATCCTCAAGATCTCAACATTTGACAATGATGGTACATGCTACTCATGTATTATGCCAAGAGCTCTATGTGTGAGACCTTTTGAAACTCCTTGCAAGAGTGCAAGAGTTTGTTTTCTTGGAGCAAGTGCTCCATCCTCTTCTCCATGAGGTGCTTGAGGTGACCTTTTGATGACTTTGTTATCCTCTCCTGCTTTCCCTCTCTCCTCTTCAATAGTTAAAGTTGGCTTATCTTCAACAAGAGCCCTTAGATCTTGGTCTTCTTTTGAAGAAGGAATATGCATGTCTTCCTTTTGAGAAGAAATCCCTTCATCCCAAGGATATCTTGCCCTTCTCAAAGTATCAACCAAGCTCAGCCCCTCTTTAGTGGTTTTTATAAATGGAGTTGGATATATAGACCCTCCCAACTCATGCAAAATTTTTGTTTGATGTGGTTTGATAGTTCCAATTGAATATGTTTCACATGAATTATCATCAAACCTCTCTACTAATATTTTAATGAACCTTGCATAAGTATATGTATTTGCGTTTTTTAAGAAAAATGATTCAAACAAACACCAAGCATAGGCCTTACCCTCAAAATGTAGTTCTGCTACTTTGATGGCTTCAATTTCTGAAACTTGATGTTGTTGCACAAAGGTGTCTAGCTCCTTCACCCCAAGCCCTAGTTGGACATAGAGGTGATCCATCAAAAATGGATATAAAGAATCTACCCTCACCCTGCTTCTTGATCCTTTTGCTCTTTTCCTCCTTCATTTGGCAAAACCCTTGGAAATTCAAGTGATCTTTGAACTCCTCATATTGAGCTTCATATTCCTGCAAATAATCACCAAGAGTATCTTTCTTTGGCACATCTCCTTTCTTCCTCTTCATGAAGAAATTTCTGATAGAATGTGGTAGATATGATGATATGGCTGAGTTCTCATATCCAAAATATCAGGACTTAGAATCTTCCTCTTGTATGTGTTTCTTTGAGGGATCTCCATGTGTTTCCCTCCTCATTTCTTTGATGCCCTTGCTTTTTCCCTGCATATTTGTCAAGAGAAGTTTTGAGAACCTCCTTTCTCTAGAAAACAAGGTTTTGCTCTGATTTCTTTTGAAAATATCCTCCTCCCCATTAGAATACTCCATAATTATTAAAGCTCACAGCCTGAGCCAAGACTGTGCTCTGATACCACTCTAATATTCCAAAACAGGAATTTTCTACAATGATAAGAATACCCTAAGGTATTTCAAAGTTGGAGAGAAGAAATTAATCAGTGCATATAATGTGTTTAAACACATAGCCATCATTAAAAAATCACAACAACAAACTATGCCTTTTTGCAATGTCACCAAGCGGGGAAAAGTAGCAAATTTAGCCCCAAAAACGTTATTTTCTGAATATTGAGTTATAACAGTGAAAAATAATGGTTGTGTCCCTTAGGATAGACAATATGGGACATGCATCAAAAATATTTTTAGAAAAAATGCCTCTAGTCTAGCTAAATAGGCCTCCCATGCTCAAAACCGCTTAAAATTGACAAAACCCCAAGACTGCAAAATGCCAGAGTTGCAGCATAAGAAAATGCACAGTATAATAGAGGTTAAACTCAGAAAATAGAGAAATATATTTGATATTCTTATTATATTACTCAATGAGGCATAAAAACAGAGATCTAATCTCTTTTATACATATCCAAGAAGACCCGACACAGGTTTCTTGACAGAAATGATATACATGAAGAGCTGCTACAGATCTGTGGCTGAATCATGTAGGGTAGCTGAATATATGCATAAAAATGGCTGAAAAAATAAATAAATGGCTGTATATGCTTCCCCGAGCTTTCCCAAAGAGAGGCTGATCCTCCTGTTGGGAAACTAGCTCCTCAAAATGGGGTTTTGACCCCTTCCACTGCACACCTTAAGAAATAACGTAGTTTTCTGAAGGGACTGCATTTTTTCTGAAATTAGGTGCTTGGCCCAACACCAGGTAGTGGAAAATTTAGATCATAAACCTCCTCTTAGATTTCTTAGACAAGATCTCCAAGAAAGAGTAGGGAATCCCCGCCCGGGAAAACCCTTGCACTAAGCTGTGCACAACTTAGCTAAATCGCTAAATATGCAGGAAGTCTAAGCAGACGACATAAAAATATAATCTCCAATATGCTCATATTTTTCCATACCCTTCATTATATAATTTATGAGTTCTCTGATCAAGGGTCCCACCCACTATGAGGTTGCTTCCATGCAAAGGATCCTCCACAAAAACTGTGATGTCCATCAAGGTGGTTCAATGTATCTAGATAGATTTGTTGACTTAGTCAACCTTGATTGAATCTTCGTGCCCTATCCATTTTCACACTCAAGGTGCCTTCATTTTGTCTAGCTGGATTGATCTCTATTCACATTGAGCTAGATTTATTTAGGGTCCACTTCTTTGAGATTAAATCATGTTGACTTGGTCAAAATTGACCTTGTCCACATATTTTAGACCTTGTTCACACATGTGGATGCTTGAAATGGTTATTTCATGATCCCTTTTCACACTAGGAGGGATTTTTATTCATACTTGAGAAAATTATGAGCCTCCTTGCTCAATTATTCATGCATCTAGTTTTAAAAAGAAAAATTAATATTCTTATTAGCTCCAAGCTAATTTAGGAATATTACATTCACTTTCTTCTTTTTCAATGATATTATTTTTCTTTTTTGACTTTGGCATTGCAAGCTTGACCATGATGGAGTTTGTCTCTCTTGATCCACTTAGGCTGGACATAATTGTCTGGACAGCTTTGGGGTTTTTTTTATTACATATAATAACATGAACTTACATTTGGAAAAAAATAAAATAAATTACATAGGTGACTTTTCTATCAAAATGGAATTTTGATAAAAAAAGTCCTTAAACTGAAAATATAACCTTTGAAATATAGTGAATCTATCATGATGATCATTTCAATCCCTCTCATATATGTGTTGACCTCATTGGAATGAAGGAATGACCTTGAAAAATGTAAAAACCTAATGGCCAAATGGGACTACCTTTTGACCTGACTTAGAATGAGGCTTTGACCTTTGATGGACTTTCAAGTAAAAAGATAATTTCCATAAGTGTTATTATACTCAAGGGGACATAAGAATGAGTCATCCATATGAATCTCAGAGGGAGAGTGGAGTTTATTGGCAAAGACAACCATCGGCGGAACAATTTTAAGTCATGACCTAATTGAATGATGAAAAGTTTATTCAGTATGAGACACCTAAGATGCACATGAAAATGTGTTTTGATCCCCAATGGAAGTATTCAAATATTGACACTAACATTGGCCTTATTGGGGATGGAAGCTCCTTGGAGGTGTCAAGAACACCGTAGACCAATTGCCTAACCATTCGGTAAATACGGTCAAGTAAAAAGAAAAAACTGTAGACTAACTCAAAAACCATTTAAAGTGACCTAGAACTGACTCAAAAAGCTAACACTGACACTAACAAGACTGACTCAAAAATAACTCCAAAATTTTGTAAACAACAGAAAATCAGCAATATTTATAGCCTTCACTTTGGGCCCCAAGCCTAGATGATCTTTTGCCCCAAACCTTGCAGAAAATATAAACTGGTATTTACAATGAAAGTGGAACATTCTTTCAAAATTTGCATCAGAAATAGTAATGTTTCAAGAGCCTACCATTGACTGGTCCTCCTCAACATTCTTCTTCATTCATCTCCTTCATCAGATATGCATTTTTTCCTCTATAAGTTGAAATCTTGTATGGTCCCTTCCAAATATTTTAAAACTTCCCGTGCTTACCTTTATCTTCATTTCATGCATCCCACCTCAGCACTACATCCTTCAGCTGAAACTTATCTACTTTGGTTTTGTGATCATAAATATTCTTAATTCTCTCTTGAAGCTTAGAATAATTCTAAGAAACTTCCTCTCTTGTTTGCTGAAGGTGAATCATTTCATTGATTCGACGTTGCATATCATCTTCCTCACTATTTTCTTCCTGCCATAACTTCATAATTGAGATTGGAAGTGATGTAGGAAACACTATATTTGTATTATGAACCAGTTCAAAGGGTGACATACCTATAGATTTCTTGGTGCTCACTCAGACTGCCCACAAAGCATTGGAAACATTCTTGTGCCACTTTTTCTTGTTCTCCTCCAACATTTTCTTAATGATACTCACCAAAGATTTATTAGAGGACTCAGCTAATCCATTTAATTGTGGATAATATGTGGTTGAATGGCCTAATCTGATATTATACTTGTGACAAAACTCTACCATATTCTTTGAATCAAATGTTGCAGCACTATTTGTAATAATCTTGTGAGGACAACCAAAACAAGACAAAATATTGGATTCTAAAAATTGAATAATTACCATATCCATAGCTTACCTTGTAGGAATAGCCTCGGTCCATTTAGTGAAGTAATAGGTGGCTGTTAGGATCCATCTGTGTTTTTCCGATGATGTGGGATGAATTTCCCTAATAAAATCAAGTCCCCACCATTGAAAATGAGCATTCACTACAATAGGTTTCAGAGGAAGAGGAAGGAGTTTCCTTTTTCCCTTAAAAAAATGACATTCATGACAGTTTGTGACTATCTTGTATAAGTCAGAAAATAAATTTGGGCAATAATACCCTGCTCTTAACACTTTTTTAGCTATTTTTTTCCAAAACAAATGACCTCCACAATCTCCCCTATGAAATTCATCCATTACCTATTTAGCTTCATCTTCAACTAGACAATTCAAAAGAACACCTCCCGAATATTTCCAATAAAGGGCACTTCCTAGAATGCAATATTTAGAAGATTTCAATTTAAAATACCTACCCTAACCTTTTGATAGTCCAGGAGGAGGACATAAGTGCTAAAGAAAATATAATATATCAGAATACCATGGTGAAGTGAGAAAAAATTCTTATACATGTATTAGAGCACCATCGTCTTCATCATCTAACATTGTTGCAATAAGGTTTATGTCTAGAGAATCCAAGTTGGATTCAGCCATCAACTTGGCTAACCACTGTCCCTTGATCATTTTGGTAGGCTTGATCTCAATATCATACTCTGTCATGGTTGTTATCCACCTACCTCTCTGACCTTCAGGATCAGTCTGTGTGAGAACCTCTTTCACCACTGCATCTGGAACATAGGAAACAATATGTGAATGTAAAATATAGATCCAGAAATATTTCTAAGCTTTGATTAGGGATAAATATTGTTTCTCATTAATGTTATAGTGAAGAGAAGCATCTCTAATGGATCGACTGAAGAAAGCAATGGGCTGCTGAACCTAATCCTTCTTTTGCATAAAAATCGCAGCCAAGGTATGCTCAGATGCAAATGAAAATATTATGAAATCCCTAGTATAATCTGGACTAACCAAAATAGGGGTTGTGGTTAAAGAAAGTTTTACCAAGTTGAAAGACTTCATAGCATCGGTAGTCCATTTTACATTGTTGTCCTTCTTCAACATATTCGTCATTTCTCTCAAATGCTCGGCTAAATTAGGGACAAATATGTGTAACAATTTCATTTTACCATTGAAAGCATGTATCTATTTTTTGTTCCACAGAAAGTCTATCTTTTGAATGGCTTCTACTATGGAAGTATCAATGCGAATACCATCTTTGGAAATTATGTGACCAAGAAGTTTTCCTTCCTCCATGTCAAAAAGACTCTTCTTCGAATTTAAATAAATCCTGAACTCCCTGCATTTCTGAAAAATAATCCTCAAATGGTACAAATGTTGATCATCAAGAGCAAAAAACATTGTCAAATCATCTAGATATACTATTAAGAAAACAGATTTTTCATTATAAAAGGCTATATCCATCGCTCACTGAAAAGTAGCCCCTGCATTCTTGAGTCTGAATGGAATTTTAACATACTAAAAATTTCCCCAAGGTGTTGTGAAAGAAGTGTTACCTTGGTCTTCTTCATGTACCAAAATCTGATTATAACCTGAATAACTGTCAAGCAGTGACATTCGTGATGCTCCAACTAGTCTTTACAAAACATGGTCCATCTTAGGAAGAGGATAATTATCCTTTAAAGATACTTTATTCAAATTCCATAAATATTTGCATAACCTTATCTCTCTGGTATTTTTCCTTACCGGCACCAAATTTGAAATCCAATTAGAAAACCTAATTGGCACAATCATACATGATTTGTACACTTGGTTCACCACTTTCTCGATGGATGGCAGAAATCTTGGGTTTTTCCTTCTCAACTTCCGTCTAAAATGTTTTTGATCCAACTTGATGGGAATAGTGTGTTGAATAATATTCTTTTCATAGACCTTCAAATCTTGATAAACCCATAAAAAAATATTAGAAACTTCAGATAACAATTTGATGTACTTATCTTTTGCCTTGGGAGACAATGTCTTAGACAACTTAACCATTTTGGGCTTGTCTACTGTTCCAATGTTTACATCTTCCACACCCTTCTTTGTAGGAGTAAATTTTGGCTTCTTGGCCACATAATCCTAATCAAACAAATATTCTAAAGGTATCATACCTCTAGTAATAATATTATCTTTCAGCAGCAAAACATTCATCTAACGGGCTTCTATGTCTTGACCATCAACATCATGAACATCATCAATAAAAGCATCTTTCATCTCTCCTTCATTCTAAAAAAAGCTATTAATTTCATTTTCATCTCAAAAATATTTCTAGTACCTTAAATTATATGGAATAGTAGGTCTATGTTCAACATGAATTTCAAATTTATTACTTGATGTGATCGGAATTTTGAGATTACTTGCCACCATAGCAAGAGAATCTGCAATATTGTTCTAAGTTCTTGGTATTTTTGTTAATGTATACTCAGGAATTTTTTTTAAGAAATCCAAAACTTTATTTCTATAGGCTCTCATTCGTAGATGCTCTACTTGATACTCTCCTTTCACCTGCTTTATGACAAGCTCAGAATCACCATAAACATAAATTCATTTTGCACCAAGTTTCTTCAAGATTTTAAGACCTGTAATTAATACTTCATACTCTGCTTTGTTATTAGAAGATTAGAAAGCCAATTTATAAGATCATTCTCTAACACTACTTGGAATTCCACCTGACTTAGAAACTGGACTTTAGATCCAAATACCAATACCTACACCTTCCTTACCGAAAACACCATCGAAATCCATGCTCCAAAGTCCCTCTTCATCTTCTAAATGTTGAAACTCAACTTTTGGTTCTATTTTATTTGGGTCGCTCATCTCATCTTCCTGTTCTATACTAATTTTATGTTCTTTAGGAGGCTTCTCGGAAGAAATCACCACTTCTGGGGTCATCATTTCTAAATTCACCACTTCTTTTTCCTTATCCAGAACTACTCTAAAAATTTTTGAAACTTAAAGAACATCTTCTGCTATTACTAGATGATTATTTACATCATTCAAATCACCATCATTATAAAAAATAAAATATTCCAAATCTGTATGTACAGCCTGTATCAAATGATTGATAGGCTTCTCCTTACTAGTTACCATACATTTCATTTTCTTTTCCCAATACAATTTCTTCAATTGCCCGAAAACAGGAATAATAGCATATGGGAAGTCAAGTTGTAAAGTACCTTTTAGTTTGGCTCCCCATGATCTAGATAGTAGCATGCTAAAATGAGGTGGTATATTAGCCACCACCACATCCATCAAAATATTATTGGCTGGGACCTGGTCTATGGCAACCACTAAATATTTAATGAGACCAATGCAACAAACTCTACCAGAATCAATGAATACAAATCATGATATGGTTGGGTGATATCCATGGATAAATTTTTAATAATAGCCTTAGGCTTCAAATTTTGACAAGCATCGAAATCAAGCATAGCATTGTGAAGTATGTACTCATGCAGTATAAGGCTTAAAGAAAAAATGGGAACTTCACTCTCTCCTAATTTACCATCTATAGTTGGACTGAAAATGAGGTCAGGGTGATCATCTTCAAAATTAACCGTATCGGACAAAGGATCAACAAGAAAAATTTTAAACACCCGATCTTTGTAATGACTATTATTTAGTAACTTTGTTAAAGGAATGGACACTTTCAGTTTAGCTATTTCATTTTCTAAATTAAAGGTTGTGACTTTATCTACCTCTTTGACAACAGTATATATTTTATCATTTTCATTCCTTGCCACAGTCTCCTTCTGAATATCTTTCTCTTTAGTAGATGAGCTTGTTGATGGCTTATTATTGTTGCTATGATTTTGATCTACATGCTTTTTACCCTTTTTCGGAAGATCATTATTTAACTGGGCCTCTTTCCTTTTATGAATAGGATTGACAGGTACATCTCTTATCCTTAAATAATATTGTTTCTATTGTGCACTCAAAGCATTCATATACCCACACTAGTAATCATCTTATTATGTTTCCAAATCATCATCATTTTCCAAGATATAGTCTTCATCCTTTTCGGAATCAAAATTTTACTTTTCATTTCTAGTCAAGAACATGGGCAAGCCATCTGCAGTAAATAAATTATTTGTTTCAATTACTAGATCTTCATTTTTTTCTTCTTCCCCTCCTTGGACATAATTCTGCTGCAATGGAGTCCTAATTTTATATTTTTTCTATACTGTTTGGTAAGGTGATTTCTTCTCTCTTTGCTTGATTCTAAGCTGAGGCTGCTGCTGCCCTCTAAAATTTGGATTCTGTATCTATGGTTCAGGTCTCTCTGAAATGTACAATTAGTCAACCATTCTTTCCACAGTTCGAAGTAATGAATCTATTATCACAATTAAAATTTTCTAAACTTGGTCAGTTTATACTTGCTCCTAAGTCATAATATTAGATAGGGTTTGAGTTATTATTATGTTTTATAGGGTCTAAGCCATAGGTTACAAGTCTCATTTCATCACCAAATAGAGTTCATAAATCTTGATTTACTCTTTAGAAGTCTTATACCATGTTTTCAAAACCATATTTTTAAGTTTTTTTTTTAATAAGCCATGAAACCACGTTTTTGTAGCACGCTCAATGTAAAAAAATGCTTCTGTGATATGAAAATACTCATATTTTTGTAGCACAAAATCCCAAAATCACACTACCAGTGCTATGAAATTGGGGATTCAAAATTTTTTGGTTCAGCTGTCACATCCATAAATTTTGGTTAAATTTTCATGATTAGGTGTCAGTCCATGAATCCTCCTTCACACATGCAACCATCCAAAGCGCTTATGAAACCATTATGATATTTTTTAGGGGTCATATGTCATTAGTCTTTTTCAAATTTTGAAAAAGGGTTGGTTATCATCGATTTTGTCTCATGCAAAGAAAACATTGCATGCACATATATTTTTTTAAAGAGAAACTCATGATAAGAAACCAGAGCTTTCCTTAATTTTCCAAGCGAGGAAAAATTTCATTCAAGCGAGGCTAAACCAAATTTTCAAGTGAGCCAGTTCATCCAACAAAGAGGTCTATTACAGGTTTTCTGAAGACATAGGGCTTTCAGGAGGAAGATGAAAAAAGAAAAGAGAAATCAAAGGTCTGCTCATTGTCTGAGAACAGAACCTGAAGATTTAGAAGCTCTCAGAAGAGATAAATCTGTTGAAGAAGCCTTCAAGAAGGTAGGGTACTAGAGGTTCTGCGAAAAGCTCCAAGGAGGGCATAATTAGGTTACCAAAGAGTTTTATATGAACTTCATAGGGTTAAGCACAAAGGTTGGTTTTCTCAATTTACCAATTTCTCCTGAAGTTATATCAGCAGTCACCGAAATTCCAAGGGGGGAAGATAGATGGTTCAAGAATTTTAGGTTTGAAATGCAACCCTGAAAAATATTTTTGAAACCAGAGTTTATGGATATTGATTTGAACAAAGCTATGCCAAGAAGTTATGTCAAGGATGCATTTTCCAATCTACTCTACAACATCCAAAGGTACATCACCTGTGAAGGGAGATACCACAAGGTGTACACTTACCACTTTAAAATCTTATTGCATTTCACATGAATAATCTCTATAGACTTACCTTTATTTCTATTTCGAAGTTTTTCCAAGATGGTAGACAAAGTACAGATGAAAACGCAGACATGTGAAACCTCATTATTTCATCATGGTCTAGTCAAGTTAATAGTTTTGCATGAGCTTAAAAAAGTGAATAGAGAATGGCCTGCATTTATCTTTTTGGGTGGAATAGGGGTTGAAGGAAGAGGTGCTAGCCCTCAAGTCAAAAAAACATCTCCATCAAAGACTACTAAACCTACAGAAACAAAGTCAAGGAGGTTTGTCAAGATCAAGCCCAGGAAATAGGTTAAGGAACCAATGATAAACACAACAATGAATATACAAAGGTATCATCAATCTACATAGAAGAAGAGAACACATGTCAAAGAGAAAATTCAGGAATAGTCAACTGGTAAAACAATTCAAAAGAAGTTGACTAGGAGTCAAAGGTCAAACGAGAAGGATAAGTCTGTTGTCACAGATGAAAACTTGGAATTAAGAGGTGACTTGAATGATATATTACAAGCTATTGACATTGAAGAGTTCCCCCTGGTTCAAGAAGATTTCATCAAACCGGATACAAGTAGCAAATCAAAGAAATTGAAAACATCCAAAAAGTTAGGTTTTGAGGATGAAGCGTCAGAGTTTTTCTTTAAACCTAGAAAACCTTTGACTAGGCAGTCTAATAAATTGCAGCAGCCATACATGGAGATAGATCAAACAAGAGGTGAGAATGCAATTTTTTTTTGAATAACCCATAAATATATCATCTCCAATGCTTGAAGAAGACAGAAACAAAGTTTTCAATACTCAGAGAGAAAATAATAGTTATGAGGAGGTTAAAGATAAACTCAGACTTGCAAATATTGAAATTGATAAATTGAAGAAGAAAGTGAGAATGCATGCTATAGAAAGGTCGAATTTTGAGCGATTGAAAGGTCTGTGAGAGCTAGAAAATGTTTCAAACATTGAGTCAATCAGTAGTCAGGATCAATTTTGAATATGGACCATCCCTGCAATAAAGGAAGAAAATTTCATAAGGATGGTTAATACCACACAAAGAGCTAATAATAGAAGGCTTAAAAGGTAGGTTGAAGATCTTGAGATACAACTAGAAAAGCTTGAAGATCAACCACAACAAAAATGAGTGTAAACAGTAAGTGACATCTCCTAACACTTTTTTGGGGATATGTGGAAATATTTCATTTTTGAAAGCAGTCCAGAGTTGATTTTTGTTGATTATGAAAGCTTATATATAACTGAAAGGATTGGCAATAAATTTTTCAAACTAAAAATTTTGAAAAATGTTGTGAAAAGATAGACAAAGTAGTTTTGTAGCACGCTACGAAACTGTTGTAGGATGTAGTTTGAACCATTTTGCAAGGTTTCAAAGGGAGAAAAGGTTTTTTATTAAAACCTTGATGTTGCTGAAGAATGTATAAAGATCACAAGCGAAGATCCAATGGAAAAACAACAAAAAAATGAACGTTCCAAGTGAATTTCTCAAAGGTAAAGGTTTGCGCTACAAAAATAGCAGAAAGTTTCGTAGCACAACAATGTTAACAGTTTTGGCACTCCTTCAAAAGTTTGGTTTCGACACAACTGGAAGGGTGAAGTCACATGAGTTTAACAAGACATTTCCACATGTTTTCTAGCACAAGTTGGTCAGCAGATGGTTTGAAGAAACATAAATGAATCACTACAGCTATTTTGCAGGGAGTATGTTCCTATCTTTCAGGGCAGATAAGAGGAAAATCAATAGAGTATAACAGTAAGGAGATGGACATCATCAAGGTCGAATTTTAGGAGGATTAGCTATCAGATAGAAGATTTAATGTTTAGATAAGGTTTTTAAGTTATAATAAAGAGTTTTAATCCTAGTTGTATTAGGACTCTAGAATAGACAGTTTAACTGTCAGATGTAATTAAAAGTTTGTTTTAGCAATTGATAGGTGTCAAGCTAGAAAATTGGAATTTTTCTCAAGTGTTTGGAGAGAATCCAAAAATGTAATGATAATTCTATAAGAGAGAAGAAATCGAATGGCAGAGGGTTGGAAATTTTCATAAACAAGCATACCGTTTTATTGTAGCAGAAATTGTGTTTTTATATTAATATAGAGGTATTGGTTTCATCACTCATGATTCAGAAAGGGTTATTGATGTTTGATATTCTCATGGTTTTCCTTTTTCAATTATTTACAATGGCATGAATGTATGTTACTTAGAATTCTTTGAAGGGGGTCTAACTTCCTTCATATGTTCACAAACTATGTTATTTTATGTCCTACTGTTCTCTTGAAGCATCTAAATCTTGAAATGGCCCGACTTCCATATGAAGCTGATACTCATGTTTTTTGAAAAAAAAATTTACTGCATAAGCCCAATAAAGGTTTGTTGATTAGCAGTACAACAAATTACTCATTCTTATCCATTTTACTCATAGAGTTAGCCATCTAATCCTTATTTGAAAATCATAAACCCATTAAGAGAGCCCTCTGAGGTTGAGGAGGCTAAGCCTCAACTAAAAGTTTGGATTGAAATAGTTACTCAAATTCTTCTTGATCAGTAGCCTATCAGAGCCTGATTTTGAGATAACAAAATCCATGTTTGCCTCAGAAGTAGATGTCTCTTCTTTGATAGTCACCCTCTTTTTTGATCTCATCCCTGCTATTTTGGCCAACAAATTCAATTCCACACTTACAAAATTCTTTTTCACATCTGCTAAAGTTTTAGGATCACGTTCACGCAAATGATATGTAATATCAACATCAAATCCATCCAGAAATTTAACCAAAACCATATCCTCGGAAAAATTTATCGTCCACAAGTTTAATAATTTTAGTGAAAACTTATTACTGGGTTTGATCTGATCTTACTCTTTTCTTCCCCAGTGGAGTCACCAAAATTTTAGCACTCGGATTGCAGCTCAGGCTAAAAAAGGCAATCCCAAGGTAACCTCAAACCAAAATTTAAACTTGGTATCTAGCCCTACCAAGTTAGAGAGGTATCTCTCGATAGAATCACAGATAAGAGGGCTGAATGAAAAATATTTTAGGCTAGCTAAGGAGTACAAGGGGTTTTGATTTTGATTTTAGGTTTGGGCTCATTGAACAGCGATTAGGTCAAAGGGATAGATCAAGGCCAAGAGGATGAAATTATTGTCTGTTTGATGGGGAAAGGTAGGTAAAAGGTTTAACATTCAAAAGAGGATTAAATGACATGAAAATATTAGTGAGGAGGTAGGGAAAGCATCTGGAATGTATTTTCCTTAAAATGGGGAGAATGAACACATTATACAAAATTTCCAAAAATAGAGCATAAATAAATATGGATTTTGCCTTTCAACTTGAAATCTAGTATATTATAGGCATGAAATGGTTTATGAATTAACAATACATTTAAAAAATTGATAACAGAGAGGAAATTGTAATATTCCCAAATGGGAAAACTCAACAATACAAGCATAAATAACGCAGTTTTTAGAAATGTATGCAATAAATTTCAAGTACAGATCCAGGATTCCTTAGATCTATTATTATATCACTCAAATCTAAAGGGAATTCAGAAAAAAATCACTATTTCATAGTTAAAAAGGTCTGCCATGCCATAAATAACCTAAAATTATGCAAAAATAGGGACTACAACCATGTATGAAAGATGGAATAACATGCCAGTGTTATTTTATTACCTCTACAATAGAAGTAGGTTGTACATAAGATCTAGAGCAAGTTTGTGGACAAAAATTTAGATCTATAGTAAATATATGCACTATACAAGCTCATTTATCAAACCCCTTGGGGTTTTCAGCAAAACACCATGTACAAAATGTAGATCTGAGATCTAAGACTGCAGATCTATGAAAATGTTCAGATCTATAAATTGGATCTAATTTGATATGAAAAGAAAAATGATCTCCTCCAACAAATCTCCAAAGTGAAGGGAATATCCCCAATACTCAGAAAATCAACTCTCCAAATGGTGCACCGAATCACCTTGCAATAGTTTCTTCATAAATTACGCACATATGGACTTATTTTTTGTTTTATGGATCAAAATATAGTTGGCCTGCAACCAACATATGAAAATATATCTCAACACCTTCAATACTGTCTTCCCAATGGATTAGAACCCTTCTCAACTGAAAATGAGTGTTGAGATGACCTAGATATGAAGATCTAGCCTCCACTTGCTACAGCTTACTGAAACAGTAAAACCCTCAATAGGATCTGTGCTATCAAAAGAAGATGAAGCTTGGCCTCAAGCCAAATAGTGGATAATATGGTGCAAGGCTCCTCCAAGAGCTACTCAATGGAAGAGGTGGGATTCCCAATCATGAACACCCTATGCTAAACAACATACAATCTTAGCTAAATAGCCAGAGAAATAAATATGTCTAAATAGACCATGTGATTAGAAAATCATAATCATACGGTAACCCCATATGGCTGCCATCATCCTCCTTATAAATAATGTAATCCTTTTCACCTTTGGTCCCATTCATTATGGCTTCCATCTTCATGCAATGAATCTCCCTCCAAAGTTGTGTTGTCCCATCATCAATACCACTCCTCCATAATAGCGCTGATGGATTTGGTCAATATTGACTAGATCTCCATGCAATTTATTCTTCCACACTCAAGGTGGCTTTATTATAACTATCTAAACTAATCCATATTCCCACTAGGTTATCTCCATTAATGTTCCACATCTTCCATACTAGCTTAGTTGACTTGGTCAAACTTGACATTGTCCACATGCATTTGGCCCTTGTTCACACATGAAGGTGTTTTATGCAGCTATGAATATGATCCCTTTCCCCATTAAGAGGGTTTTTATTGCTGATAGAAATATTATGGGTCTACCTACCCATTTATTCATCTAACTATGTGTTTGGAGAAAAATTAATATTCCAATTATCTGTATGCTAATTTAGAAATATTACATTCCTCCCCTCCCAAATGTTGCTTCTCCTCAAGCAACTACAAGGATAGAACTGAAGAGCCTCCCGTCTTCCTCCTGGAGCATATTCAAGTGATAATTTCCTCCAAAGAACAAGATTCTTTGTCAACAATACGTCCTCAAGTTGTTCCTTCCATGTGTAAAAGTATGCCTTTGGTGAAAAATCCAAATGGCTCTCATCATGAAAAAGTGGGATATACATGGAAAAAAGTAGATGTGGTCTAGAGGCCTTCTTGAGGCATGGAATCTGAAATGTATTGGGAATCATCATCCCCATATGAAGCCTCCATCGCCAAGATATCATCCACACAAATTGAGTCACCCTCCAACATGGTAACTGATGAAACACCTCCTCCACCTTAGGCTCATGCAAAGAAGGTGGAATGCATAGCTGAATATGTGGGACTAAAATGTCCATCCCATGCTACTTCTCTCTCCACTTATGATATCTATGGGGCTTCTGCTAATCTTGGGCTGAAATATTACGGTCTCCCATATTGGTCCAAGTTACCCCATCAATCAAAACATCCATGAGGTGCCTCCCCCAAGAACTCAAGTTCTCAAAATGGTTCCTCCCACATGAAGACAAGAGGTGTTCTAATGTTCCAAATGGGTAAGAATAAGCTCAATAGAGAATATATTAAGATATTCCAATATGGATTCACAAAAATATGTAAAAAAATCAGTAATTATAAACCAGAGATAGACTTGTAGGGCATTTACTGGTTATATCACCTCTAAAGAGAGGGTGAAAACCAGAGGCTTCCTGGCTCATTCCACACTCCCTCTATAGAAAATTTATGAAACAAAAAAAGTGTGGGAAAAAAACACTCATCTTGGATTTTTATACCCTTGGGGACCTTAGATATACAGATCTAAATAATGGATCCAAAAGAGAAGTGAAAACCAAAAAAGTAAGAAGTGGGAAATTCCACTCTTAGGAAATTCTGCAATAGGCTCAAGGGAAAAGTTGTATAACCAAGAAAATGTAAAAATAATGCAGAAAAGGGTTGGGTTCCCTTATTTTAGGCTGTTTGGGACCTCCATGCAGAGTTTTAGCAAAAGAAAATTGGTTTATAGGGCTTAAATAGGTCTCCCACAATCGACACTCGCTGAAAATCAACTAAAGGAGAGGGTTGAGTTAATAGAGAAACCCTCCTTTAGTAATTGTGTAGTGTCTACTGGAAGTCATTGGAAATCAGCCATTAAACTCATATTATAGTATGGCAGCAATAAATTGGATCCATAATGAAGTTCCTTTGTAGAAGCATTGAATTTACATGAAGCAAGAGCAAGAATTCTTCAGAAATTAGGCAGTAATACATGTAAAAGCTGTAGAAAAGAATTAACAATGTCCTATATGAGGAGCTTCAGCTGCTATAGGTTAAAACTCAGATATAAAATTGATCAATGGCAGAAAAATCAAATCCATACCAGATCTGGAAGATAATCAACCTTCTTAACAAGATCCCCTTGGGGTTTTATCAAAATAATGCATAATAAAGTGTAGATATAGCTTTTTGTACAATGAACTGCAGAAAAATTCAGGGATTTCTGAAGATGAATTTCATTACATTATATATCAGATCTAAATAATATTATATCAGTAAGCTACTTTACAAATCTTAAATATGAGAGGCAAGCCTCAATCACCTGAGATCCAGTACAATGAGAAATCCAAATAGCAGTGAAGCTAGTACATGAAAATAACGCAGTTCATGGAAGGGACTGCACTGTAGCTTGAATGAAATGATACAACAGATAAAAATTACATATATGAAAGTAAATTTAGAGTGATATCCTCTTCTGGGTGGTCACAAGACACCCTCCCTAAGATAAATCGCCTCTACACAACTAGATCTTTGTAGATCTTATTCACCCACTTGTTGCAACTCACAAGTAGCTGGAAAACCCTCAACAAGACCAACGCTTCTCATAGAGATAGAGCTTGGAAAAAATGCTAGATAGTGGAGATATGCATCCCAATCTCCTCCAAAGAGCTACTCCATGGAAGGAGGGAGGATTCCTAAATATGAAATCCTCTTCCCTTAGGCTAAACAACCAAGAGACTAGAGTTGCTGCAGCAACTTCTAAAATCTTCAACAAACTTTTCTTGCTGCCTCTCCTTATTTTTATAACATGAGGGCTTGCCAAAACCCTAAAACATATTCTTAAACTTATCCTTTTTCACACGAGATATCCTCTTCTAGAAGTACGTTTTGCTTTATGGATAAGCTTCCCTCCAATCTACACTGTAGGTGGGGCCAAGATTTACCCATTCAAATGAATTTCCCCTTTTTACACTTAAGGGTGTTTAATATAATAGCCCAGATTTATCCCCTTTCAGATTGGGCATGTATTTATTCCCAACTTAGGATTTTAATAAACCTCCTTCTCATACTTTTATTCATGAATAAAGAAAACTGAAAATAAAATGCAACATTCCCATTAGCTGAAAAAATTGGGAATATTACAGTCTCCCCCGGAAAAATGTTGTTTGCCCTCAAGAAACTCTTATTGTAAATGCAAACCATCTATTCCCTCCAAATGACATCCACATAAGGAAGGCTTCCTCCATTTTTTGCAATAGGTGATGTATGTTTGGTTTCAACTTTGTCTTCTACTAATGCATGAGATGACTTCCAACTCTGAGGTTAGATGTCCTCTTATTACCATGATGTAAAAGATGACAAATAAATTATGTCCAACACCATCACAAACACATGAGAGACATAAATTAAGGTAGCTCCTCCCATAAAGGAAAAACTTCATCAGGCAGAACATTCCTCCATCCCATGTTTGTGAACTTGAATAAGCATTTCTATGCCTCCATTCTTAGCCCTGTTTGCCTTGTTGGATCCATACTCCATCATTTCATCATTATGCAAAGAATAAGGGAAGGAGTAATATGGGTAAACAAAATATGTCAAGCCATATTATCCCAAAATCAACCACCGGAGCAAGGTTATTTTCTGCCATCCTCCATCTCCTCCATGTAAGATGGACAAGCCATGCTTCCCAAAAGATGATGTGCATGCCTTTCTTTGCTGCAATTTATCTTTGATACATAGGGCATGAATCAAAAAATTATGAACCATGGGGTGGTCACCATACTCACTCAAAGCACCAAAGAAACAACTGATCTTGCTACCCTCTATCCTCCTCATGTGCATCATGAAACCAAACCATGGTAATGGAAATATGATATGTCACATCAGCCCAATACAAAGTATCATCATCAATGCACATCTTGAGATAATCATGCCAAATATTTCACCATGCAAAACACATAGACATGGGAGATGTCATGTGGTGGCCATACCTTCTCAAGTGAAACAAAATTGTACATGCCTTCTCTTGCTGCAACATAACATTGAAATCCAAGGCATGATTTAGAGAATAATGGGCTATTGGGTAGCAAACATACTCACCCAAAAGCAACCATAGCAACAAGGACTTTGCAGCCTTCTTGCCTCATCAACATGTGGATCTTGGAGCAACAACACAATGATTAACATGTAAACTACCTCATCAACATAGTATAGGCAAGCTCCTCATACCACATCATGTGGGATTCATCCCTCCTCCCAAGCCAAAGTTCATGCACGAAATATACCTCCAACAGAAATTCATGTGGACATATGAGACATACTTCAAGCATAGGTGAATACAAAGACATAAGATTTAACTTGTGATGTCCAAATCTCCTTCTAACAACCACATCATCCATGCTTCCTCTTGATATAATCTACTAATGATGTACCAAGCATGAGATAAGAGAATGAGAATATTTGGGGTAGTGATCATGCTTACCCCCAAAGAAACCAGTGCTGCCATGCCTCCTTATACATTTCATAGCTTCTCTTCAAGGCATATATCAGAAAAATAGGTACCTTTGTAGAGTGATACAAGTCTCCCAAAGGAAAACAGCGTAACCAAGCTTGCTGGAACATATATGTCTGCAAGTGATCATGTGACCCCTTGCTCACCATCCTCATCCACTCACTCAAATATGGAAGTTGAGTGATGTGATGCATAATCATGGAATTCTCCATTTGTAGAATACCATCTCCTTTAACCCATTTAAGAGATTTGCATCTCATGGACTAATGAAATGCATCTCTGCTGAGATCTCTTAGTGATACCTTCCTCTCATGTATGGTCCTCCAAAACCAGTGAAGTTATGAATCTGCAGCAATACCTACAACATGCTCCAAGAATGATAAAGCCTCTTTGTCATAGCCACTATGTGACAACGCTGTGATACACCTTTGCTTCAAATAAACACTTTGATCTAACCCTTGGCTATGCATGGATCTTGAAATAATATGTGCTGAAATATTACACATACCTTGGATCAACTGATATGTAGGAACCTCTTGACATAATACAAGATTTCCTCCATCCGGGTAAATTATGTCTCCAACTGCTGGAAAGGATGATAGCCTCCTTCCTTCAAGTATACCAGCGCTGGTATATTTCTTCTCCTCCTCATGCATCTCCTGATTCATGCATGTTACCCCATATGTTAAGAACTCAAGACTACCTTGCAAAGATGCAAGTGCCTCTTCTCTAGATGTAAGCTCCTTAGCAACAGGTAGTGAAAATGGAGATCTCTTGCCCAAAGTGACAAGATTGACATTCTCCTTTGTTTCCATGGGAGATGTCTCTTTGTAGCTCATCTTTTTCCTCTCCTCCTCAAACTCCTTGAGATTTTCTTCAATACTCTTCAGTGTTTGAAAAAGAAGCAATGAGATCTATTCTTCAGTCATTCTGCCTACCTTGTGATGATAGGAAGTGTATAGTTCTACCTCTTCATATTGAAACCCTTTAGGAGTTTCTTTGCATCTCTTTTCTTCATTTCTATACCTCTCACTTTCTTCAAGGAAAGTAGGCATAGTGGATCTATGAGGAGATCTAGGATTCTCCGGTCTTCTACTTTGCTGATAATAAGTGCTAGGGATTCCTTCTTCTTCTTGAAATCTCATCGAGCTCTTACTGCAACTTGCTTCTTCTTGAAACCCTCTAGGAGTCTCGGTGCTTCTTCTTTCTCTCTTCTGATTTACCTCTTGGGAGAGGCCCTTCTTAGATCTGAAAAATGATGAGAATAATCTCATCTGCTCCTTCAAGTTGATCTCTTCTTCTG
Organism: Pinus albicaulis; assembly: GCA_034641835.2. Lineage (NCBI taxonomy): Eukaryota > Viridiplantae > Streptophyta > Pinopsida > Pinales > Pinaceae > Pinus > Pinus albicaulis. Next base: position 216,171,704 of record CM076576.1, on the reverse strand, counting down.
CTCTTTAAGTCACTAGTAGCTTGATCCCACAGGCTATGCCAGAGATCATGCTCTGGTACCACAGTAATGTTCCAAATGGGGATGAATAAGCTCATGTTGTGGCCAGCAACAACCTCCCTTCTTATTTAGTATCATCACTAATACTAAATAAGTGGGGACCCTTAGTAAAAAAATTAGAAAATAGATTAGTACTTATATTTCCTTTTTCAATAAAACTTACTATCATAAACTTAAGAATATTCCTTGAAAAATATTTAAAAACTTAAGTTTTATGATAGGATAAAATAATTCTTTAAAAAAATATCGCATCACAAATAGGTAATGAATACCTCCTTACAAGCAGAATTCTAAGATTGCGAGATTGCGATGCAAAAATATGCACTAAAAGAACATTCATCACATTGCATGCCTCAAATGTCTTATGTTACATTGAAAAAACTCAAACCGCTGATATGCGATGTCATATATCGCAAATCGCAGAAAACACACATTAACGAAGATTTGTCATTTGTTGTGATCCAACCATTTTGTGATCCTGCGATTTTGCGATATTGCGATTTGCGATTTTGCTATTTTGCGATATAGCGAATAAAATCACATATCGCCTTATCGCATATCTTTAAGGCTCATTTTACAAAAAATCTTTCCATAAATCGATACCTAGTTATGCGCTTTAATGTTAATCAATGAATTGGTTGTCAATAACTAAAGAAATATGGTTTCGTTCTGATCAAAGAGCTATTTCACGTAAGGTGGTATATTTTATACATCTTTAGCATTTAAAACATTCCCGTCACCTTTTTCCTATCATTATTCTCACTTAATTTGTAAACTGCAGGAGTGAATAACAGAGAACTATAAAAAGAAGTATTCAAGGTATTATGGGAAAGAAAGGCAAGGCTCTGAGTTCTAAAGATAAAGAAATGATGCCCTTGTATACGGACACTTCCTGGAACAAAGACGCTGGTATTACTACTTGGGAGGGCATGTATAAGCTACTTGAGGAAGAGAACCCTAGAGTAATGGAGGTTACAACTACTGCAGGCTCACATGGGTCTTCTGATGAGTCCATTATAGAGCTAGCTTGTTTATTCTTGCACCAGATAGTAGCGGGACCTAGAATTCTTCCATACACAGACATGGTTAAATGGGTACTCAACAGTACTGATAGTACAAATAGACAGTTTATGACTCAGGGTAAAGAGCTCATTGGCTCATTCACTCCACAAGATTTGAGACTCATGTATCATTTGTCAGAGCCACAAGCGACTTATAACAAACAGTTCATGGAGAATTTTTCCAAAGAAAATGAAAACCTGGCAGAATGCACCAAGGATTGGTCAAGGAGAGACGAACCACTAAAGAAGGATAAACACGGTATCTATATTACTAGTTCTCTCACTTCTCTGTATTTCTTTGCTGCTGCTATGCTCTGTAGGGTTTTTGGAAATCCATACATTAATAAGTTTTTATCTGAATGGCTACCATTATTGAATGTTGTTGTTAATGATACTATTGTGGATTGGGCTAAGATATTATCTAACAACTTAGCCATGGCTATTTTGAATTATCGGTCTAAAAGAACTGTTTCTCAGAGAATTTATCCCCCTTTTTACTTATCTTCTTATGTGATGGATTCAATCTATTATGTTTCTAAGTTTTCTTTAATGGGGTGGAAATGTACAACTCAAGATCTCCTATCCATTCATGTTTATCACAAAGAATTGTGGGATTCAAAGTTCATTCCCTATTTTTACAAGATTTGCCATGGAATCATGTTGCCCCTGTACAAAATGTTATATGATAAAGACGCTCCAAGGTTTTCTCTTGAAGCAGAGGTAGACATACTTCCTGTTGCGAGATGGTTTGGAGAAGAATTGTTTACATATGTTAGGGTATTTTGAAGTTTTTCTTCTCCTCATGTTTTACCTTTGTATGTTTTTGATAAACTCATGGCCTGAGAAATTTCTTATCAAAACTGCAGAGAAGGAGGTTTGACTAAATATTTGAAGGATAAAAAGAAGGCTATATGGCCACAATTTCCTATGGCCTGTGGGGAATTTTCACTATTTTATGTTGTCCATGCATTCAAAGAAGTAAACAATATTACATGCTTACATTTGTTCAAGTTTCCAAGAAGACCATTTGACCTCTATGATATTGTTAAAAATTTCACTACTGCAGTCAAGATAAGAGTGTTTTCTAAAGAAGATGATCTTTTTGATGACATGTTCCAAGAAAAAGGCACACTTAAAGAGATTCTACATTTAGCCCAAATACGGTTTCCTCCAGCAGAATTTCAAGAATTCAAAATATACAGGGAAAGGAGGTTAACTACTATCCCTTTGGATAAATTACGTTTGGAGCTCGTAAGGGAACCAAATCCCAGTATCAGTCTCAGTGGAAGTTCAGGAATAGACAAGTCTAAGTAAAATTTTCGAAGAGAAACCTCTGAACACTCTAAGAGGTCTGATAATGACCCTGATAAAAGTGAAGGGTCAGTAAGGGATACTGCCCAGTCAAAGGATCTTTCACAGCAACAGGTTTCAACCTCTCCACAGTTAAATATTCCCCCTCTCATTGTATAGAAACCATCAGTTAGAACTAAATTAGATAAGGAATGGGATACATTCAATTATTTGATTAATATTGAAGGACATAACACACAGACACCTGTGAGTAATGTATAGACAACAAAAAAATAGTCATAGCAGTAACTACCAATGTCTCAGAAATGGAACATATTCCCATTACCCCATCCTCTGAACTCATGCTCAAAATAGAGGAAATTCCTCCTATTGATGTATTTTATAGTACACAACACAAGGCAGTGGTAAGAAGACAAAGGAAGAAAAGGAAATTGGAAAATGTGCTCTCTCATGATGCAGAACAATTAGATGTCTTATGGCAAGATCCTACTACTGATCCAACCGAAAATATCACCAAATTATCTCAGATCACAGAAGAATATGCCTCTGCAGCTATTGATAAAGCTTGTGAGGTATGGAAATTACTGAATGAGAAAGAAGATCAAGTATAGGTCTTGAAGCAATAGCTGCAACAAGCCAACGTTAACAATGAAGCACAGAAAAAACTTGAAAATTTACAGCAAGACTTCCAACAAATGTAGATAGGATATCAGAACAGTTTGGATGAAAAAGAAAAATAGCTACAAGTTATGCAAGAGATGCACAAGGATGATCCCAAGCTTACAGAATTTATCACAGAGTCTATTTCCTTAAATGATCAACTACTGCAGCAACAGGAAACACTATGCCAAAGAATATCACAGTGGAACTCTTATTGTGAAGAAAGTGATAAAATCACTAATCACGTCGTAGACTTACGACATGATTATGATTTAAATGATAGAATAGTTACTGACTATTGAGCTTGGCAAGAAATAGAGGAGGGAAAAAGAGCAGGTGCACCTATGATCAATGATAATCATAAATAAATGCTCTTTAATAACTGGGATGCACAAATCAGGAAAGCAGAGCAAGCGGCAGAAGAAGCAACTACAACAACAAGAAATATTATTGATTGTATAAATGAAAATTTGCACAAGGAAAATCTAATCTCAGAAAGTACTCCAGGGTACCTACCAAAAGCACAGCAACTGCAGACAGACTGGAGACAGGAGGCTCTAGAAAAGGCAAAATCGATTAAAATATTAACAAAGTTAAATTGGGATTCTTACTGGGCGTGTCTGGTAAAACCACACAGCCAGTGCATCACTCTCAAGTGTATCATCAATTTTGCCGAAAATATGGTGCCAGCTCTTGCCAATTCCGTTTTCACGGGAGAGTTAAAGTCTAAAGTCGGCCAGCCTACTCTTCTCAAATCAATGCTGAATACTTGCAATTTCAAAGAACAAATTCACAAGTAGTTAGTTGTTTAGTTTTAATTTTAGATTTAGTATTATTTTTGCTTTAATTTTTTCCTAAAAAGAGAATGGTAATCTAAACCGCATCCTACATTTTTGTAATAAATTATTTTTAGATTTAGTTAGTAGTATTTAAACCCTTCTCATGCATTTAGAGAAGGGTCCTGAAATTTGTCAAAAACTTGTCCTCGGAACATGCAGTTTTGCACCCTCCGAGGAGGTTTTGATGAATGAATGGAATAGGATTTATTGATATATGCATTTAATATCTTCTATTTATGTTGCACCTTTTTAATCTTAGTGGATGTTGGATTAAGAAGAGATAAGTCATTATTGCTTGAAGCTCATGAGTAGAACTAGTTATAAATGGTACTTTTATCTCTTAACTATTTATTCCTTTGTGTTAAAGTGATATTTATGTTCAGTTGTTTATGTATTAATACTTGAATGCTTGAGTTATCATTTGGGAATTTTGTACGGTGATAGCTATTTGTTTATGCTTAATATATGAATAGTTTATTATGTGATATGTTTTTCACAACTGTTTCGTCTAACTTTTTATATGAACTAGTTTATATTTATTAAATTATTTTCTTATAACACTTGAATGATCTTTATTACCAATTTTTATTTGAAATAATTTTAGATCGCATAAGGAAAATATTACATCCCAGGTTAGTTTAGAATTAGATATTTCTGTTTAATTAGAATACAATTGCATGTTATAGATTATAATTAGAATAAAATCATTTCACTTAGGAATTTTTAGAAAGGAAATATCAATTCTCAACACACACATACGCATATTGGGAAACTGTTCCCATTATCCCCAGTCGAACCCACTATACCAAATGGAAAAGGAGCTGCCAACCAAGGTCTGGACCGGGTGGGTATCCCCCTTGTTGTAGACCCGATTTTCGGGGCTTCAACATATTTGGCGCTAGAAGGAGGGCATCGAACTATGAATGTCAAGTAAGTGAAAATATAAATACCATTCTGAGAGTAAATCACCCTCACCATCTCCACCAACTTCTCCATCGCACTTAGAATTTTTAAATCTAGAGCCAAGAGTCGAAAAAACAACAAAACCTACCACAAACCCTGACTTTTCAGAAGAATATGCTATTGAACCTCCTGAAGTTGAATCTTTGATTCATAAAATTCAACGATTTTCAATATCACCTCAAATATCTGATAAATCTCAAGGAAGTGTAACTTCGTAATATAATCCTGCTCATCCTCTTACCAGATTACAGAGCGAAAATATTGGCATTCAGCTAACTGAGTTACCTCTACCTACAAGGAAGAAATCAAGGAAATCACCTAAAGGGTCTAATAGTGAGACTCTTTCGTCATCATAATCCATCTCAACCTCTTCACTGCGAAGTCAACCATCTACCCCTCCAATTCAGGCTATTGTCTGTCAGACCACTGGAACTTCCACATCTCCTTCTCAAACATCTGGAATCGTAATATCCTCATCTTCCCAACCGCATGGATTGTATTCTACACTTTCCTCTGTTATTAGTTCAGCGATGGCTCAATCTCCATGGAATAATCTACGGGCAGTCTTAATGCCTACACCCTTGAGTAAATTACTAGCCCATCCTGAAAAATGGCTGCCTAATTTAATCCTGAAGCAGGCATGCTATCAGAAGATCATATAAATAACTTTATGTTATCCATAAATCTCAATGGATTTACTAATGAAGATGCTATCGTCCAAATTTTTCCCTATACTCTACAAGGAGCAGCTGGATCATGGTATTTCTCATTACCATTTGGATCTATTACTAGTTGGGATATCTTCCAAGATAAATTTTTGACTAAGTTTGGTGATGAAAGTTCTACAACGACATTGATCAATGACCTGTCCAATCTTCGAGCTGAGTGAAAAGAACCCATCAAGGATTTTAATTCACATTTCAATAAACTGTTAAATAAAATTCCTACTACTTCCAAGCCTAGCGAAGAAGTGCGAAGTGAATGGTACATCTCAGCTTTACCATCAAATATAGCAATCTTCGTTGATAGGGCTAACAAAATAAATTTAGATGACAATATGAAGGAAGAAATAGCAGTAGAGAAACATATCATTTCTTTAGAAAAGAAAAATGCGATAGAAGAATGAAAATCCAAGAAGGTTACTTTTAAGGAAGACCCCAAGAAAAAACAATCGAAAGATCCATTCGATTTAGAAGGATTGCAGAAAGTTTTGAAAACCATGTCCAACGAAATGGTTGACATTAAGAAACAAGTAGCATAAACATCTTCTAAAAAGTCTTTCAAGCCTTATAGAAGTAACCCTTCAACTGATTCAAAACCACTAAATGCTATTACAAATGTTGAATCAGAAGAAGAAGAAGAGCAGGCTACTACTGAAGAAACTACCGATGAAGAAGAAGTTGTAGAGGTACAAGGTATGTGGGATTTCATCCTCCTAGATGAGGAAGATCAAGAAGCATCCCTGGTCAGCACTCTAAGTATAAATCAACTTGATCCTCCTCAACCTACTCTTAAGCCAAAGAGCGCAAGCTCAATGACTAAGGATAAAGTTGCACCCAAGAAAATTACATCTAAAGCAACTCAAACTAGCCCATTCCAAATTGATTCATCAACTCCATCAAAAACACTGATTGTTTCAGATGAAATGGAGTATAATATCATAGAAGACATGAAGAAGACTGGGGCTAACATCACTTTTTATGAATTGAGCAAGTTAAAACACCAGCAAAAGGTACTTTTGAAAGAATTACATGCTATACCAGAAAAAACTTTGCCCGATCCTATAATTTGTCAAGCTTCTAATGAGATGGGAAGACCTCCAACTAATGTGATTAGTAAAGTTGATCTAGAAAATATCGCTTTAATTGGAGGAAGATCGAGATCTCATACTCCTCCATTTATTCTTACTTATGAAGTTTTCAATAAAAATTTGCATAATTGTTTAGTGGATTTTGGAGCTTCATCTAATATTCTACCAAAATCAATATGTGCAAAGTTGAACATTCAACCACAAAAATCTACTGTGCGCATAGTCTAGCTAGATCGATCGCAAGTTGAAGTGATTGGCGAATTAAATCAGGTTACCATAAGGCTGTCATCTAATCCAAAGTTATGTCAAGTTATGAACATTTTAGTTGTAGATATTACAGAATTTTATGGCTTAATTCTTAGTAGAGATTGGTCAGAAAAACTTCATGGATACTTTGCAACTGATTGGTCGCACATGTGGCTTCCTTACAATGGTAAACCAAATCAGATAAAGGTTGAGTGAGAAAAACATCAGAAATACATAGTAACAGAACTGGAAGGAGAAAATGAACCGGTTTCATACAGCAATAATATCATTGGCAATTATTCAATTGATTCTTTCTTAGGAAATTTTAATGCTCATACTTCACCTTACTTAGAACATTATGTTTTATCTCAAATAGAAAAATTTTCTCAAACAGATAGTTCTAAATGCATTAATTTTGTAGATACTCCTGTAAATAAATCTTTATTTTGGAAGTTATTTTTTGATGGTTCTAAGTCTAATGAAGGAGCAGGAGCAGGATGCGTGTTGATTAGTCCAGAGGGAAACAAAATTATGCTAACTTGCAGACTCGAGTTTGATTGCACCAATAATACCGCAGAATACGAGGCTTTAGTCCAAGGATTATACAAAGCAATCGGATTAGACATCAAATATCTACAAGTTTTCGGAGATTCTGAAATTGTAATCAAACAGGTACGCAATACTATACATTGTTTATTAGGTCATTTAAAGCATTATCAATCTTTAGTTCAAGATCTGACTGAACACTTTATAGCATTTAATATTTCATCAATTCCCAGAATCTAGAATGCTAGTGCAGACCTTCTAGCTAACGTAGCTTCCAAACTCATTCCTTCAGAAGACTATAGCCCTAATCGATTTTCAATCGAATTAATATTTAGACCCTCGATTCCTGATAACATTACCAATTGGAGGATTTTCAATGATGATCCTGATATTGTAAGCTTCCTCACATCTGAAGGATCTTACACCAATCAGATAATTGATGAGGACCAACATGACAGACAATTGCAACATGATAGCACTAATAATGCTATGCCAAAGTCAGTAGTCAAGTTAGAAGACCTTTATGATTTGAAAGATCGATTCAAAAGATCTACCAATTCAAAACTACAAAGTTCAACTTTGAACTATGAATTAGTAAATCTAGGAACTGATACCAAACCATAGAATATCAACCTAGGCCTTGGCCTAGCTCTTGAAGAAAAATTAGCGTATGTTCGTCTCTTGAAACAATACAAAAGTGTCTTTGCTTGGAACTACGATGAACTCAAAACTTATGACACTTCTATCATCCAACATACTATCCCAATGATAAATGATGAAAAACCTGTCCAACAAAAGCTGAGAAAGATCCATCCTAATCTAGAAAATCAGATCAAATCTGAACTCAATAAGTTATTGAAAGCCAAGATTATTTTTCCCGTTCGACATTCTAAATGGGTTTCCAATATGGTTCTCGTTAGAAAGAAGAACGGAGACATTAGAATTTGCATTGACTTTCGAAATCTTAACAAAGCCTGTCAAAAAGATAATTTTCCTTTACCTCCTATGGAGAAAATATTGCAGGCAGTTGCAGGATCAGAATTAATGTCTTTATTAGATGGTTTCTCTAGCTACAACCAAGTGTTGGTTCATCCTGATGACCAATTGAAAACCACATTCAGAACCAAATGGGGCACTTATGCATATCAAAAGATGCCTTTTGGTTTGATCAACGCTAGTGCCACATTTCAGAGAGCAATGGACATCGCTTTCAAGGGATTAGTTAACAAATCAGTGGTAATTTATTTGGATGATATAACTATATATTCCAAGAAACGAGGCAATCATCTTAGAGATTTAAAACAGATCTTTCAATGGTGTCAAAGGTATGGAATTTCACTTAACCCAAAAAAATATTTTTTTGCATTAAGTGAAGGAAAAATTCTTGGATTCATAGTTTCAAAATTTGGAATTCCTATTGATCCTGATAGAATCAAGGAGATTTCTGAAATACCCTTACCTCACAACAAGAAAGCTATGCAATATTTCCTTGGCCAGATTAATTTTGTAAAGAGATTTGTGCCAGATTTTTCAAGAATTGTATCTCCTTTACAAGCAATGATTAAAAAGAATTCAAACTTCAAATAGGGCCAAAATGAATATGAGGCATTCAATCTGATCAAACAAGTAATTGTTAATGCTCCATCTTTAGCAACTCCAAATTTTTCCAATCCTTTTATTTTGTATACATTTTCCTCTGATAAATCATATGCCGTAATACTCACTCAAAAAAATCAAGACAAGGCAGAAGCCCTAATTGCCTTTTTCAGTTCAAATTTACAGGGAGCTGAGTTGAATTATTCAAATGTAGAGAAACAATTTTATGTTGTTTTCAAAGAAATTAAATATTTCAGACCCTTTCTACTTAAAACCCATACAAAAATCATAGTATCATTTCTAGCAGTAAGAAATCTCTTAGTACAGAAATATGTGGGTGAGGAAAGAGCCAATTGGATAAATGCCTTACAAGAAGATGATGTAGAAATAAAACCAACAAGTATTGTAAGAGGTCAAGGCTTTTGCAAATACTAGCGGGAGCATCGCTTATTTCTGAGAAACCATCTGCAGAGATACAAATGTATGAGGTAAGCGTAAACGATGTTGAATCATTATATGCTGATATCATATTTTATCTAAAGAATGGGTATTCTCCCCGAAATCTCGATTACACCAAGAAAAGAGCTCTAAGGTTGAAGTAAAAACAATATCAGCTTGTGAATGATGTTATTTTTAGAATGAATTATGATTTTTTTCTCCTTAGATGTCTTGAGAAATCTGAAGCTGAAAAAGTCTTGCAGGAACTTCACGATGGGCCAGTAGGTGGAAATTATGTTGGAGATACTACTGCACATAAAATCCTTCGTGCGGGCTATTACTGGCCCACATTATTTAAATACTCACATAGCTACGTAAGGAAATTTCAAGTTTGTCAAACCGTTGCTAGAAGACAAAAGAAACCATCATTTCCGTTACAACTAGTCAACATTGAATAGCCTTTTGATCAATGGGGATTGGATATAATAGGTGAGATCGTTCCTCACTCTTCTAAGCAACATAGATATATCATTACAGAAAATGATTATTTTACTAAATGGGTAGAAGCAGTTCCTCTTAAAACTGCTAATGTTGAGCATATCATCGAGTTCATAGATTAGTTCATAATCACTAGGTTTGGTTTACCTTCTTCTTTAATGTTTGATAATGCATCGTATTTTTCTGGTAATGCTATGACTGAATTTTCACTCAAGAGAGGTTTCAAACTTAAATACTCTGCCAATTATTATCCACAGGGAAATGGGTTAGCTGAATCCACAAATAAAAACTTAATCAGAATCATTAAGCAAACCATTGTGTTAGCGCTCAAATCTACCTCAGGCCGAAATGAAGTAAACTCAAGGCTACATCAAACCACGCTCAGCCTCGTAGCTAGCCCTACGAGGACAGGAGAGGGCTCTCTCCGTCAATCTCGAGAAAATAAACAATAGAATGCGAGATGACTTACAATAAGAACTGATTTTAGGCTAGTAAAGAGATAGGTATGTTTGATTTTGGGTTTTTTGAGTTTTCGCTGGAGTAATGGGAAAACAAGTTTTGGGTCCGGGGATAAGGTCAGACCTTTGCAGAGTTCAAGCTGGGGCGAGGTAGGTGATGATCTTGATGCTTCGAATTGGATTTTATGGATAGATTAGACTGACGAGGAGCTGAAGAGGGCAAAGAAGAACTTGGATCCTCTCCAATCAGCTGAAAACATATAGAACTAACTGAATTCAAAGGCTAAGCACTGTAAACAATGGATTCAACCTTATTTCACTCATTCAATTTAGTTCAGAAGCATAATGAAAGGATGGAAACATTAAACATGAAGAAACTTACAGTAAACAAAGGAGAAACATCATCAAGAATAGAACACCACAAGGATCCCAACAAGTGCCGCAAAACCCCTGATCTTTCCTTAGCCAAAATATGAAAAGTATGTACAATAGTATCAAAAGTATCCCAAGAGTCCAACCTGTAGAATGCCTCAGAAATTACAATATATAGATCACTCTAACCCTTTCCCCACCTCTAGGGGTCGAATTCCCTCTTCAGGGATCAGTTTCAACCAATTCTAATCATGGAACTACAATCTAGGCAGCTAACAACTTGCCTCTAAAAGAGTGGAAACTGATCCATTACATGATTTTTTACTCATTTGAGAGTGAATCTTCTAGAAGAGATAAAAACAAGCCAAAGTTACAAGCCAAACATGAATTTACATCATAAAAACCCAAGAATTCTATCCATAGGCAAAACTGGTCCAAAATAGGCGAAATACTGAGCTGGCAGCTGAAAACTCAAAAAATCTCTAGGTGGGTCGCTCCTGAACTGCGTGGGTCGCTCATGTTGCAGGCTGATTTTGAGGTAGCTCCCGACATCCAAATTGAGCTCATGATAGCTCGTTGGAAAGCCCTGGATGTCTACTTTCCAACCCAAGTGGAATTTCGGAATTTGGAGTTTATTTGACCCCTCAAAAATTCATTCTCCCAGAGGTACTTCCTGCTGGTGCAAAAGGTGGCAGCAAGGTGTTTTTTATGGTGTTTTTGAGCCGTTTGACCATCCAGATTTTGTCAAAATGCTAAGTTGACTTCAGAGGATGCATATTTGACCATGAAAAATCCAAAAATGTAAATATCTCCTCCAGCAAGTGTCTCAAAAAAATGCGAGCGCATGAGCGCGCGACCCCCCTAGCTACAAAACTGCTTAAGACCAAAATTTCGGTATGACAAAATTTTCTCCGAATTTGCCCAAATTCGGTTTTGATTTCCTCCATCGTGTGTCTTGCCCATTATTGAGATCTCGGCCAAAATCCGAAGTGGATTAGGCCTTTCCGCCGTCGGCGTCTCGCGCAACCTCCTCTTCATGATCTTCATCCTCGCTTTGCAACATGCATGCGAGCCCAAATAATGGCCTTTCATGGGCGAAGCATGTCTTTGTCTCGATTGGCCTTTGCCAACAAACTTTCTCCAGATGTATATTCACCCGCGTGAGTACAGTATCTCTGTCAGCTAGTGTCATGTCACCGGGCCTCTTTCGATTCCACTGCCTGTCCTCACGGATTTGGCGCACCTCATAAAATGTTAGCTCATCCTCGAGCTGTTTGTTGCGCTGCTCCAAATAGTTAATCACCCACTGAGCCTTCTGCAATTGGTCTTTCAGCTGGTCATTCTCGGCCCTTTGCTCCTGGATGACTTCCCTCAGCTTCGAGCTAGGAGAGCCCGTATCAACATCAATGGCTGTCATATCGGTGTCCCGGCCTCCTGATGGGCCCTCATCATGCATGGGCCTCTTGCCCCTGTCTTGTACCTGTACCTGCACTGAAGAAGAAAGCGAGACCCTTTCCACATCACGTGGATATAATACTCGCTGTGTCGATGAAGTCGGCAGGACCCCTTCCACCTCACGTGGAGATAGTACCCGCCGTGTCGCTGCAAATAAGGCCCTGTGGCCTCGCTGATATGTCCGAACCAAAGGAGTAATGATATGCCCAACCTCAAGCATGTCCGGCTGGTATGAGGGCTCTCCTGCATCATAAACTGCCTCGGGAGGCTGCTGTGGCACTCTGAAAAAGTCTCTAGAAATGAAATCCTCCCAAGTGATGCCCTGTTCTGCCAACTGATGTGACACCAAGATTTTGATCAAAGCGAAATGATATATACTCCCGTACTGCTCCACTGGGCTCGTCTTCTTCTGCACAAATGTAACCATCTTCTCTATGTTGCGGTATATGAAATAAGGAATATTCATCATACGCACCCTTGTGAAGTGCATCAGCAACCGAACATGATATGAGAAAAGACGAGCATACCTGCCCTCACAACTAAAATACTGAATGATGAGCCTCATGAGTGGTGCATACTCATCTCTCAAGAATCGGAATGGAAAGACTCTGCCCAAGTAAGCCACATATCTAGTTTTAATGTATGGCTCATAATGAAATTTCTCTAACTGCTTACCCTTGCTCCATTTCTCGCCTATGTTCGGTATGCCAGTGGCTTGAGCAATAGTCAAAGGTGATACAATGAAATCAACCCCAGCAAGGTTTACCCGATCACCCCGCAAATGAAGAACAAACAGACGTGCTAATTCACGATGAGGTCGGGTTTGTACAACCATCTCACAAAATCTGAAACATGACAAGAATCGAAAACAATCCATAGCTAATGGACATGCCTGCAACCGAGCCAAAGAAGTAGGCTCCTCTCCGCGATGATCACCACTTCTGTTTTCTCTGCGGGAACTCCGTGGCACATTACCTCCAGCCACCGAATCACTGCCTGACCCTGGCTCATATTCTGACTCTGTCTCTGACATATCTCTGATCAAACTTTTGGCAATGTGTACACTGATATGAATGCAGTGAAAGAAAAATTAGGATGTATGTTTAACACTCAACCAATATCCCACCGCCAAAGCACCATCAAGGAATCAAATTATGGATAAAATCTCTGCTTCAAATGGACTGAAAAGGCACCATCTCTGTTTTGAATGCAAATGGAATTTTTACCAAGTAGGAGCAGGCAACCTTCAAAAGTTTGGACACATCTAGTCAAAGGAGAGCATGGTTTTAACAGTGACATGTTTGTCTACAAGTTATGAGCATAAAGGTTTCAATGGGCCATTCGAAACAACGACATGAGCATATGCTAACATTGGGCAATGTGACTCATTACAAACATGAGGAATGTGACTCAAAAAGGTTTAAACATGGCATAACACTAACAACGGTAGCAGTGGTATTATGGGTATGATAACAAATTGATTTTGATTTTGTATAGAAGGCTGGCCATATCACTGTTTAAGATAGCAAACACACTCTTTACACCATTCATTTTTATTTCAACCCTGAAAACAATAATCTTATAACAGTGGGGCTTTAAATCCTTCATTTTCATATTAGAAACCACCCATGATGACACAAATATGTTTGAAAACCCCAAATGATTGATGAAAACCTGTTTTGAAGGCAACTGGAGTCGATTCCGAGCCAATCTGGGCGCTCAAACTCAATTCCAAAACTCTGTCTCTGTTTGGGTCGCGCAGGCTCTGTTTGGGTCGCGCAGCCCAGGTGGGTCGCGCACCTGCAAACCCACAGTGCTGAACTGAGTCTGCGTGGGTCGCGCAGCCCAGGTGGGTCGCTCTGCCTCAAGTTGGGTCGCGCAGCCCTAAAACTCTGTCTACGCCCTTCAAAAATCTGAAATCGGCCCTCAAATTTGCAAATACGATTTGGGAGGTATGAATTTGATTCAAATAAACTTGCTTGGCTTTATATATCTCACAAATATCTTCACAATCAGATTTTATGTCAAATCTAATTTCAAAACCCATATTACAAATGTTTTTGTAATTTTCACTTTGGCTTTTTCAAATACAAACTTCCTTTGGCTTTTTGTGGTCGATACTAATGATTTTATTGTCTTCTTGCAGGGATATGACTATCTTGGCTAGACAAAAGACCAGGGGTCTGCTTTTACAATGTCTTCATGGTGGAACAATTACAATTTATTACAAAATGATAATGACAAATTTCTAGTTCCAAAACAGGGTTTTGGACTAGAAATGTATTTTTTTTAAGAAAATGCCGATGATAATAAAATAGAAATCACAAGTGCTGGACTTTCCTCACCTTGCAGGCTTTATGACTAGTGTATAAATGACTCAAAAACCCTAGACACCAAGACCTAGGATACTTATTGACAATTTAATGACCTCATACATAATGACAATAACTATGAATAATTTTTTGAGGAAAAATTTTTAAAATAGCGCTGCAGGTATAGTATGAGGAAACACAAGATGACACAACCCTTCGTCAGTTCGTGGCATGATCCTAGTGATATGCAAAGAAGTGAAACAAGTGAGACACCTAATAATGAATATGCAAAAGACAAAATGATCACTGACGGAGGGCAGCAAGGGCTGACTCTAACATTGGCTCCAATGGGGATGGTGGCTCCATGGAGATGCCAAGAACGGCAGATCTCTGGGGGAGTCAGACAGTGCCTCTCATCCATTGGGCGATGGAATCATTATTTCAACTTGACAAGACAAACTTTGGATACTTTTATTGACTGCAGATTTGACTAATGATAGACTGTAATTTTGACCAAAACTGACTAGACTCAAACCGACATGACTTTAAACAAGACGACTGATAAACTTAACTTTACAATCTTAACCCAACCAACCTCTATTTCCAGAATTATAGCCTTCGCTCCGGGCCCCAGACTGAAAATGAGAGATTAGTGCACACTTGCAATGAAACAAAAGTAAAATGATATATACAATGACAATGAGATCAACAGCAAGTATTCAGAAATAATAGCGCTTCAGCAACCGACCATTGATCGGTCCACCAGGACAATCATCTCCATTCATTTCTTTGAGAAGAAATGCATTCTGACCCCGATACGCTGCAATCTTAAACGGTCCTTTCCACAAATTCTCAAATTTGCCGTGCTTTCCCTTGTCTTCATTCCGAGCATCCCATTTCAAAACTACTTCATCCAACTGAAACTTATCTGATTTTGCCTGTCTGTCGTAGATCTTCTTAATGCGCTCCTGCAACTTGAAAGTATTTTGAAATACCTCCTCTCGTGTCTGCTGTAAATGAATCATCTCATTAATCCTCCGCCGCATAGGATCCTCTTCACTTCCAGCCTCCTGAAGCAATCTGACCACCGGGACAGCAAGTGAAGTAGGAAAAACTGTATCTGTCCCATACACCAACTCGAAAGGAGACATACCAATAGACCTTTTCTGACTTACCCTATCAGCCCATAATGCATTTACCAACTTTTTGTGCCAAGCCTTCTTGTTGATTTCCAGCAGTTTCTTAATGATATTCACCAAGGATTTGTTTGAAGATTCCGCCAAGCCATTCCCTTGCGGATGGTATGCGGTTGAATGTCCCAATGTAATATTATATTTAAAACAAAAATCAACCATCCTCTTAGACTTAAAAGCTGCTGCATTATCCGTGATTATTTTACTAGGACACCCAAAGCGTGACAGAATATTATTTTCAAGGAAAGAGATAATTACCGCATCAGTGGCCTGTCGAGTGGGAATCGCTTCAATCCACTTCGTGAAGTAGTCTGTAGCTGTCAAGATCCATCTATGCTGTCCGGAAGATGCTGGGTGGATTTCTCCGATAAAATCCAATCCCCACTGCTGGAATGGTGCATTAACTTCGATTGGTTTTAGAGGCAAAGGCCGTAGTTTCTGCTTCCCTTCGAATATTTGACACTCATGACAATTTTTCACAACCTTGAACACATCAGAAAACAAAGAAGGCCAATAATACCCTGCCCTTAGGATCTTACTCGCTGTGGTCTTCCAAAACAAATGACCTCCACAGTCACCTTTGTGAAAATCCTCCAAAACTCTTTGAGCTTCCTCCTCTACCAAACAATTCAACAACATACCTCCAGGGTCCTTCCAATACAATGCAGAATTTAAAATGCAGAATTTAGCAGCTCTCAACTTCAATGTTCTACTCTTATTTCGAGGCATACCAGGCGGTGTAGACAAATTCTGAAGCACATATAAAATATCAACATACCAAGGAGAAGAAACAAAAATATCGGATACCTGAACGGACGCACTTTCTTCTTCGTCATCAGACATGGCAGCAATCAAATTTATGTCTAAGGCATGCAGATTTGTTTCAGCCATGAGCTTGGCGAGTCCTTGTCCTTTGATCAGCTTAGTCGGTTTAATCTCCACATCGTACTCTAACAATGCAGCGATCCACTTACCTCTTCTTCCTTCTGGATCTGCCTGTACCAAAACATCCTTCACTGCTGCGTTAGGGACATATGCTGTAATATGGGAATGCAATATGTACACACGGAAATCCTTCAAAGCCTTTACAAGCGCAAGTGCTTGTTTCTCAATGATATTATAATTCAATGCCCCATCTCTTATGATCCGACTGAAAAAAGCGATGGGCTTCTCAACTCCATCCCTTTTTTGCATCAAAACAGCTGCCAATGTATGCTCAGAGGCAAAAGAAAATAAAATGAAGTCTTGTGTGTAATCGGGGCTGATTAAAATAGGGGCTGAAGAAAGAGCTATCTTTACCAAATTGAATGACTTTACTGCCTCTTCTGTCCATCTTACCTGACTGTCCTTTTTCAGCATGTTCGTGATTTCTCTAAGGTGTTCTGCAAGATTGGGAATGAAACGACGCAGAAAATTCATTTTACCATTAAATGATTGTATCTCTTTCTTGTTCCGGGGCTGTTCAATCTGCTGTATGGCTTCAACACGTGCAGGATCAACTCGAATGCCATCTTTCGATATGATGTGGCCAGGGAGCTTTCCTTCATCCATGGCGAAAAGGCTCTTCTTTGGATTCAGCGAAATGCCATATTTTCTGCACTTCTGGAAAACAATTTTCAGATGATATAAGTCTTCCTCATCAGAATTAGAAAATACAGTTAGATCATCAAGGTAAACAACCAAAAACACATCTTTCTCATTGGCAAAAGCCATGTCCATTGCACGCTGAAAGGTAGCGCATGCATTCTTTAAACCGAATGGCATCTTTGCGTAATGAAATGTTCCCCAAGGAGTGGTGAATGCAGTCTTGTCACGATCATCTTCCTGCACTAAAATCTGATTATAACCTGAGTATCCATCGAGTAGCGACATCCTTGATGCTCCAACTACTCGCTGCAACATGTGATCCATCTTTGGCAGCGGATAATTGTCCTTTAATGATACCTTATTCAGATTTCTGAAGTCAATACATAAACGGATCTCACCTGTCTTCTTTCTCATGGGCACCAAGTTTGATATCCAATCTGAAAATCGAATAGGCACAATAATTCCTGACTTATACAACCTATTTACCTCTTTCTCGATCGATGGTAGCAGCTTTGGATTGATCCTCCTCAACTTTTGACGAAAAGGCTTCTGATTTGGTTTGATGGGAATAGTATGTTGGATGATATTGGTATCATATGTTTTAAGATCTGAATAATCCCACGCAAACACATCAGAAAATGAAGATAACAATTTCACGTATTCTGCTCTTACCTTTGGTGACAATGACTTTGACAATTTCACCATCTTGGGATTCTCAGCTGTCCCAATATTTACCTCTTCGACACCTTTCTCTGTTGGCCTTAATGTAGGCTTACGAGCTACATCATCCTGATCAAACAACTCTTCCAAAGGAATCAATCCCTTAGGAATGATGTTATCCTTCAGTTGCAGCACATCCATTTGATTTATCTGTATGTCATCAATACCATCATCAAATTCAGTATCTATGGAAGTATCTTTAAACTTACCCTTATTCTGCAGAAATTCACTAATCTCCTCATCATCCTCAAAAACTTGCCAACATCGTTGATTGTCTGGAACGGTGGGTCGATGTTTCACATGTATCTCAAACTTGTTGCTGGAATTCATTGGAATCTTAAGATTGCTTGCTGCCTTAGCAAGTCCATCAGCAACACCATTTTGTATGCGGGGCACACATGTTAAAGTATAATCAGAAAATAACTTCAGAATATCCAAAACTGCATTTCGGTAAGCCCTCATGCGAGGATGCTTAGCCTGAAACTCACCTGTAACTTGCTTTATCACTAATTCTGAATCGCCATATACCGCAATCCTTTTCGCATTCAGCTTCTTGAGAATCTTAAGACCAGCAATAAGAGCCTCGTATTCCGCTTCATTGTTTGAACAATCGAATGCAAGCTTGTAAGAACACACTCTCACATTGCTCGGAACTTTATCAGGAGCGAAAACTGGACTTTGAATCCACACACCAATCCCAGCACCATCGCTGCCCACTGCACCATCAAAATCCATGGTCCAAAGACCATTTTCATCGTCCTCTAAATGCTGAAACTGTGTCGGCTCTGTTTTTCCTGTTTGCTGCCCATTGTCTTCAGCTGATTGCTCCAAAACAGCTTGTTTATCTCTTCTTTCCTTTTGCAAAACTTCTCCGAAATTCTCATTTATTTCTGGTATGTCTTCTGCCTGAACTAATTGACTTTCTACATCATTAAAACTATCAGCAAGCAACACAAACGACTCTAACTCAGTATGTACATAATTCACAGGATGAATGACTGGCTTCTCTTTGCTAGTTATCATGTATTTCATCTTCTGCTCACGATACAACTTTCTCATTTGACCGAAGACTGGAATTGTAGCATAAGAGAAATCTAATTGAAGTGTACCTTTCAACTTTGCCCCCCAAAATCTTGCAAGGAGCATCCCGAAACGTGGAGGAATGTCAGCAACCACCACATCCATCAAAACATTCTTCGCTGGAATTTGATCCAAACTTACCACCAAATCTTTGATGAGTCCTATACACTTTACCCGGCTGGAATCGAATGAATACAAATCATGATACTCTCTTGTAATGTCTAATCCCAACTTTTCCATGATTGCCTTTGGCATCAAATTATGCGAAGCACCCGAATCGAGCATAGCATTATGCAATATATATTCATGCAACCTCAAACTGATGTAAAAAGGAGGAACATTACTGTCAGAGACTCACCATTCAATGCAGGCCCAAAAATCAATTCCGGCTGATCATCCTCAACATTTACTGTGTCAATCATTGGATCAAAGTTCAGAATTTTGGTGACTTGACTACGGTAGCTGCTGTTCTTCATAATCTCCGTCAAAGGAATGGATATTTTCAGTTTGGAAATTTCATTTTCCAAGCTAAATGCTGAAACCTTCTCAACCTCTTTAATTGGAATCTCCTTCTTTTCAGCTTTGTCTTTCACTATGTTTGACTGATTTACCTTCTCAGCTGATGACACTTTACTTGCTGCGGGGTCAATTGTCTCTTTCCCTCTTTTCTGTGGTATTGGTGAATCTGTCTTTGGTGCTGAAGCTTCCTTTCTTTTCTGAATGGGATTTATAGGCACATCTCGATTCCTCAATGAATATTGTTTCTGCTGAGCAGTCAATGCATTCAAATATCCTCTTTGGTATTCATCTGACTCTTCTTCTAAATCAGCATCATTTGTTAGGATAAAATCCTCATCTTTCTGAACAACTGAACTTTCACCATACTCCTCTTCCTCGGTAATATAAATAGGCAAATCATCAGGAGTGAAGAAATGATTTTGCTCACCTGACACATCATCATCATCATCGGAATCATGACTTACAAAATTCTGCAAAAGAGGAGTCTTAACTTGCTGTTGGGCTGCTGGCTCTTGAGCTCTTTGTTCACGCTGTTTAATTCTGAATTGTGGCTGCTGCTGGCCACGGAAATTTGGATTTCGAAACTGTGTTTCTGCCTTGTCAAGATTTATTCTTCTTAAAGCCTTTTCCAACTCACGAGCTAAGTGTTGTTCTGATATAGATGTAGAAGGCTCTTCCTTTATTGTCACTCTTTTCTCTGCTTTCAACCGTGCTCTTTTATCATTCAGATTTGCCTCAACACTAACAGCGACCTTCTGTATATCTTCTAAAGTAGGTGGATCTCTATCACGAAGGGAATAAGCCATCTCCGGATCAAAACCATCCGGGAATTTAAGGAGAGCAGACTTTTTGGACGGTCTCAAATCATCTGGAATAGCATTATACACTGTATTGAATCTAATGATATAATCCTGAACAGACTCACCAGGATTACGTTTGAGATTCGTATATTCTGAAGTAATCTGCAGCGGATCCTTTTTCATCTCCCATCGATCTAAAAACTGCCTCTAAAGTTCTGCCAATGTATCTATGCTTCTTTGTGGCAAGGCTCTGAACCATTTCCGTACTTCTCCTCCAAAGGTTTGCACAAAAAGCCTCATGGTCACATTTTCTTCATCAATCTCGAAACGATCAAAGAAGTCTGCCATATTGTCTACATGCTGTTGTGCCGGAAGACTCTGTGGAGTGCCATCAAATGTCGGGATCTTACTCTGATAGTCTGCGGGCATATCATTCAACTGCTGGGGTAACACAAGGGGTGAAAAATGAGCAGCCATAGCTCTTGGTGGATTCAAAACAATCTGTTGTCGAGGAGATACAGGAGGAGTAGGAGTAGTAGGTCTATGAGATGTATTCAATGGAAATGGAGAAAATACTATTGATTGCTGATCAGAAAACTGAGGCCGAACCGGAATGGTAGGGACAAAAGGAGGTTCAGTAGGGATCCGTGAGCTTGATGTAATTTCAAATGGGTCAAGAACTTGTGAAGCAGATTCAGTAAATTCAAAAGTATTAGTATCCTCAATAGAACTTTGCAGCTGTCTATCCAAGTACTGTGAAACAAATCTATATTGCAAATCTTCAGTAAACAATGGATCTGGGACTAATCTTGATAATTCAGTTTCGGAAAAATTCACAAACAAGGATGTTTCAAACTGTGCATCAAAGGGGATTTCATCAACATATATGATTTTGACAGGACAGGATGCAGATCGGGTAAGCACTCTGGAACTCTCAAAACTCAATTGGCTTTCTCTTTCAGAACTCTCTTGGCTCCCTTGTTTTCTAAGGGTCCTTGGAATCAGATTCGGATTTTCGCATATTGTTGGTGGATCAGGGTCAGGATTCGCCCTAGTATTTCTTCTTGAAGCCAGTGTATTAATCTTCTCGGAAAACAAAAATTACAAGGAACACAATCAATTATTTTCAGCCTTTCGACTTCTAGACTCAATCATCCAAAAGGTCTAGAACGAATAAGTATACTGGGGTGATTTACATATCAAGTATTGAACACACAAGCTTACCGGAGATCGACTGAAGCAGCGTTTATCTACTTCCGCTTATGCATAACAAAAGCGTTTCGAAAGCTACCTGGCGTGACTTCAGACTCCGTCTAAGACTCGTGGAACAAACACATCAACAAGCAAACCATTGAGATGTCTCCCCAGTATGGTCGCCACTATGTTAGCACTCAAATCTACCTCAGGCTGAAATGAAGTAAAACTCAAGGCTACATCAAACCACGCTCAGCCTCGTAGCTAGCCCTACGAGGACAAGAGAGGGCTCTCTCCGTCAATCTCGAGAAAATAAACAATAGGATGCGAGATGACTTACAATAAGAACTGATTTTAGGCTAGTAAAGAGATAGGTATGTTTGGTTTTTGGTTTTTTGGGTTTTCGCTGGAGTAATGGGAAAACAAATTTTGGGTCCGGGGATAAGGTCAGACCTTTGCAGAGTTCAAGCTGGGGCGAGGTAGGTGATGATCTTGATGCTTTGAATTGGATTTTATGGATAGATTAGACTGACGAGGAGCTGAAGAGGGCAAAGAAGAACTTGGATCCTCTCCAAACAGCTGAAAACATATAGAACTAACTGAATTCAAAGGCTAAGCACCGTAAACAATGGATTCAACCTTATTTCACTCATTCAATTTAGTTCAGAAGCATAATGAAAGGATGGCAACATTTAAACATGAAGAAACTTACAGTAAACAAAGGAGAAACATCATCAAGAACAGAACACCACAAGGATCCCAACAAGTGCCGCAAAACCCCTGATCTTTCCTTAGCCAAAATATGAAAGTATGTACAATAGTATCAAAAGTATCCCAAGAGTCCAACCTCTCCAACCTCTGAAAATGATTGAAAAATTACAATATATAGATCACTCTAACACCTTTCCCCACCTCTAGGGGTCGAATTCCCTCTTCAGGGATCAGTTTCAACCAATTCTAATCATGGAACTACAATCTAGGCAACTAACAACTTGCCTCTAAAAGAGTGGAAACTGATCCATTACATGATTTTTTACTCATTTGAGAGTGAATCTTCTATAAGAGATAAAGATAAGCCAAAGTTACATATAAAACATGAATTTACATCATAAAAACCCAATAATTCTATCCATAGGCAAAACTGGTCCAAAATAGGCGAAATACTGAGCTGGCAGCTGAAAACTCAAAAAAAATCTCTAGGTGGGTCGCTCCTGAACTGCGTGGGTCGCTCATGTTTCAGGCTGATTTTGAGGTAGCTCCCGACATCCAAATTGAGCTCATGATAGCTCGTTGGAAAGCCCTGGATGTCTACTTTCCAACCCAAGTGGCATTTCTGAATTTGGAGTTGATTTGACCCTCCAAAACCTCATTCTCCCAGAGGTACTTCCTGCTGGTGCAAAAGGTGGCAGCAAGGTGTTTTTTATGGTGTTTTTGAGCTGTTTGACCATCCAGATTTTGTTGAAATGCTAAGTTGACTTCAGAGGATGCATATTTAACCATGAAAAATCCAAAAATGTAAAAATCTCCTCCAGCAAGTGCCCCAAAAAAATGCGAGCGCATGAGCGCGCGACCCACCTAGCTACAAAACCTGTTTTTAAGACCAAAAATTTCGAAATGACAAAATTTTCTCCGAATTTGCCCAAATTCGGAGCGGAGGTCCTCCATCATGTGTCTTGCCCAGTCATTGAAGCCTCGGCCAAAATCTGAAGTGGATTAGGCCTTTTCCACCGTCGAAGTGCCTTGCGCAACCTCCTCTTCATGATCTTCATCCTTGCTTTGCAAACATGCATGCGAGCCCAGTAATGGCCTTTCATGTGGCGAAGCATGTCTTTGTCTCGATTGGCCTTTGCCAACAGCTTCTCCAGATGTATATTTACCCGAGTGAGTACAGTATCTCTGTCAGCTGGTGTCATGTCACCGGGCCTCTTTCTATTCCACTGCCTGTCCTCACGGATTTGGCGCACCTCATAAAATGTGAGCTCATCCTCGAGCTGTTTGTTGCGCTGCTCCAAATAGTTAATCACCCACTGAGCTTTCTGAAATTGGTCTTTCAGCTGGTCATTCTCGGCCCTTTGCTCCTGGATGACTTCCCTCAACTTCGAGCTAGGAGAGCCCGTATCAACATCAATGACTGTCATATCGGTGTCCCGGCTTCCTGATGGGCCCTCATCATGCATGGGCCTCTTGCCCCTATCTTGTACCTGTACCTGCACTGGAGAAGAAAGTGAGACCCTTTCCACATCACGTGGAGATAATACTCGCCATGTCGATGAAGCTCCAGACCCCCACCTCACGGATAAACGCCGTGTCGCTCGCAAATAAGGCCTCTGGCCTCGCTGATATGTCCGAACCAAAGGAGAATGATATGCCCAACCCCTCACATGTCCTACTGTGTGAGGGGCTCTCCCCGCATCATAAACCGCCCTCAGGAGGCCGCTGGCACTCGAAAAGTCTCTAGAAATGAAGTCCTCCCAAGTGATGCCCTGCTCTGCCAACTGATGTGACACCAAGATTTTGATCAAAGCGAAATGATATATACTCCTGTACTGCTGCACTGGGCTCGTCTTCTTCTGCACAAATGTAACCATCATCTCTATGTTGCGGTATATGAAATAAGGAATATTCATCATACGCACCCTTGTGAAGTGCATCAGCAAACGAACATGATATGAGAAAAGACGAGCATACCTGCCCTCACAACTGAAATACTGAATAATGAGCCTCATGAGTGGTGCATACTCATCTCTCAAGAATCTAAATGGAAAAACTCTGCTCAAGTAAGCCACATATCCAGTTTTAATGTATGGCTCATAATGAAATTTCTCTAACTGCTTACCCTTGCTCCATTCCTCGCCTAGGTTCGGTATGCCAGTGGCTTGAGCAATAGTCAAAGGTGATACAATGAAATCAACCCCAACAAGGTTTACCCGATCACCCCGCAAATGAAGAACAAACAAACGTGCTAATTCACGATGAGGTCGGGTTTGTACAACCATCTCACAAAATCTGAAACATGACAAGAATCGAAAACAATCCATAGCTAATGGACCTGCCTGCAACCGAGCCAAAGAAGTAGGCTCCTCTCTGCGATGATCACCACTTCTGTTTTCTCTGCGGGAACTCCGTGGCACATTACCTCCAGCCACCGAATCACTGCCTGACCCTGGCTCATATTCTGACTCTGTCTCTGACATATCTCTGATCAAAATTTTGGCAATGTGTACACTGTTTTGAATGCAATGAAAGCAAAATTAGGATGTATGTTTAACACTCAACCAATATCCCACCGCCAAAGCACCATCAAGGAATCAAATTATGGATAAAATCTCTGCTTCAAATGGACTGAAAAGGCACCATCTCTGTTTTGAATGCAAATGGAATTTTTACCAAGTAGGAGCAGGCAACCTTCAAAAGTTTGGACACATCTAGTCAAAAGAGAGCATGGTTTTAACAGTGACATGTTTGTCTACAAGTTATGAGCATAAAGGTTTCAATGGGCCATTCGAAACAACGATATGAGCATATGCTAACATTGGGCAATGTGACTCATTACAAACATGAGGAAGGTGACTCAAAAGGTTTAAACATGGCATAACACTAACAATGGTAGCAGTGGTATTATGGGTATGATAACAAATTGATTTTGATTTTGTATAGAAGGCTGGCCATATCACTGTTTAAAATAGCAAACACACTCTTTACACCATTCATTTTCGTTGCAAACCCTGAAAACAATAATCTTATAACAGCGGGGCTTTAAATCCTTCATTTGCATATTAGAAACCACCCATGATGACAGAAATATGTTTGAAAACCCCAAGTGATTGATGAAAACCTGTTTTGAAGGCAACTGGAATCGATTCCGAGCCAATCTGGGCGCTCAAACTCAATTCCAAAACTCTGTCTCTGTTTGGGTCGCGCAGGCTCTGTTTGGGTCGCGCAGCCCAGGTGGGTCGCGCACCTGCAAACCCACAGTGCTGAACTGAGTCTGCGTGGGTCGCGCAGCCCAGGAGGGTCGCTCTGCCTCAAGTTGGGTCGCGCAGCCCTAAAACTCTGTCTACGGCCTTCAAAAGTCTGAAATCGCCCTTCAACTTTGCAAATACGATTTGGGAGGAATGAAATCGGTTCAAATGAACTTGTTTGGCTTTATACATCTCACAAATATCTTCACAATCAGATTTTATTTCAAATCTAATTCAAAACCCATATTACAAATGTTTTTGTAATTTTTCACTTTGGCTTTTTCAAATACAAACTTCCTTTGGCTTTTTCTGAGATCGATACTAATGATTTTGCTGTCTTCTTGCAGGGATATGACTATCTTGGCTAGAGAAAAGACCAGGGGTCTGCTTTTACAATGTCTTCATGGCGGAACAATTACAATTTATTACAAAATGATAATGACAAATTTCTAGTTCCAAAACAGGGTTTTGGACTAGAAATATATATTTTTTTTTAAGAAAATGCTGATGATAATAAAATAGAAATCACAAGTGCTGGACTTTCCTCACCTTGCAGGCTTTATGACTAGTGTATAAATGACTCAAAAACCCTAGACACCAAGACCTAGGACACTTATTGACAATTTAATGACCTCATACATAATGACAATAACTATGAATAATTTTTTTGAGGAAAAATTTTTAAAATAGCGCTGCAGGTATAGTATGAGGAAACAAAAGATGACACACCCCTTCGTCAGTTCGTGGCATGATCCTAGTGATATGCAAAGAAGTGAAACAAGTGAGACACCTAATAATGAATATGCAAAAGACGAAATGATCACTGACGGAGGGCAGCAAGGGCTGACTTAAACACATTGATCAAAATCATAAAAATTGGCATAAGTCTTTAATATATGCTTTATGGGCAAATCGAATAACACATAAATCCTCCATTGGCACATCTCCCTTTAATTTAGTTTATGGGAAAGAAGTGGTTCTTCCAACTCATCTAGTAATTCCTTCTTTGGCCTTAGTTCAATATATTGATGAATCACCAGCTTCTTCCTTACAACTAAGACAACTGGAAATAATTAAGCTAGAAGAACAACGAGAACAGGAAAAAATAACTCATGCTCATCACCAAGCATTAGTTAAAGCTTCTTTTGATTCAAACATGATATCCAGAAAGGATTTTCAGGTCGGAGATCTAGTTTTAAAATGGGACAAGGCTCATGAGGAAAAAGGGAAACATACGAAATTTCAACGAATGTGGCTTGGTCCTTTCCAAATCGCAAAAATCATAGGTCCATATAATTTTGTGTTACAGGATTTAATAGGAAAAAGAGAGTCTTTACCTGTTAATGGACAGATCCTCAAAAAATATTTTCCATAGGAGATCATTCTTCTATTTTTGTATATTAGTTTTCTTTATTTTCATAATAAAACCAGTTGTTAATGGTTACATTTGGAATTCACAAAAAAGATACAAATTCTCTTTTAGATTTTGTTTTTTCACTTGTATAAATAGAATTCTTCTAGGAAATTGATCATTATTATTGAAAGCTACAGTTAAAAGCTTTAAACCTAGAAATGATACTAGTTTCAACTTTGAAAACTTTGATAAAAAGAAACTTTTAGTGGGAAATTGTTTTATATCAGTCTAATGAAAAGTATCAATATCAAAATGAAGATTCTCTGTTAAAAATTTCTTTCCAAAAACTCTACCATTTTCATCCAGAACTATCTTAAGGAAACAATGACTTCCTCCCCACCTAGTAAATTACAATGATCAGAGAATAATCCAATGATACACTTTAGCTTAAAGAGTAAGAGTTATCATCACGATCTGACTTATCATGATCATAGATATTATAGCTTTCCGACTTTGCCAATACTACATACCACAACAAGGCAATGACTTAAGATTGTTACAATCAAAAGACAAGGGGTCTCATCACGAGCCAACTTGTTTAGCAAAGTTATAAATCAAGTTAATGGCACTGTCATAAATTGGCTACCAAACCAAGACATTGTTCTTTAAGGATAAAAAAAGAAAAGAAAAATGAAAGCAATAAGTGTAGATATGGATTTCTCTTTGAAAATTATATATTTCTCTAAGTAGGATACATCATCATTGCTGGGTAACAGGTAACCCTGTCGAGGCTATAGACGCCTGCTGGCAGCAGAGGCTCTACCTACGACAAATGAGCATATTTAAAACTGATTTACAGAGAGGCCTTTGTTTTTATCTTTATGACCAAGTAGTGACTGATATAGATACAAGGACTAGCTTGAGGAAGTAAACAGTCAAATTTGAATATAGAAGAAATGAAATATCATTGATAGATAAAAGCATAATGTACTTTTTCTTTCTATTATAAAGTTTGATTTTCTGAAAAATTTTCTATTTTGAAAGTTTAGAAAATTCAAAAGAAAAACAGAGATAACTGGTTCTTCCAAGTGAATCACCAATTGTTGTGGCAAAAAAAAACCCCCCTTCTTATTTAGTATCATCACTAATACTAAATAAGTGGGGACCCTTAGTAAAAAATTTAGAAAATTGATTAGTACTTATATTTCCTTTTTCAATAAAAATTACTATCATAAACTTAAGAATACTCCTTGAAACATCTATAAAAACTTAAGTTTTATGATAGGATAAAATCATTCTTTAAAAAAATATCGCATCACAAATAGGTAATGAATACCTCTTTACAAGCAGAATTCTAAGATTGCGAGATTGCGATGCAAAACTACACACTAAAAGAACATCCATTGCATCGCATGCCTCAAATGTCTTATGTTACGTTGAAAAACCTCAAATTGCCGATATGCGATGGCATATATCGCAAATCGCAGAAAAGACACATTAACGAAGATTTGTCATTTGTTGCGATCGAGCGATTTTGAGATCCTGCAATTTTGCAATTTTGCAATTTTCGATTTTGCGATTTTGCGATATTGCGAAGCAAATCACAGATCGCCTTATCGCAGATCTTTAAGGCTCATTTTACAAAAAATATTTCCATAAATCGAGACCTGGTTATGCGCTTTAATGTTAATCAATGAATTGATTATCAATCATTAATGAAATATGGTTTCGTTCTGATCGAAGAGCTATTTCACGTAAGGTGGTATATTTTATACGTCTTCAGCATTTAAAACTTTCCCGTCACCTTTTTCCTATCATTATTCTCACTTAATTTGTAAACTACAGGAGCGAAGAACATAGAACTATAAAAAACAGTATTCAAGGTATTATGGGAAATAAAGACAAGGCTCTGAGTTCTGAAGATAAAGAAATGACGCCCTTGTATACAGACACTGCCTCTAACAAAGACGCTGGTATTAATACTTGGGAGGGCATGTATAAGATACTTGAGGAAGAGAACCCCAGAGTAATGGAGGTTACAGCTAATGCAGGCTCACATGGGTCTTCTGATGAGTCCATTACAGAGCTAGCTTGTTCATTCTTGCACTGGATAGTAGCGAGACCTAGAATTCTTCCATACAAAAACATGGTTAAATGGGTACTCGACAATACTGATATTACAAACAGACAGTTTAAGACTCAGGGTTAAGAGCTCATTGGCTCATTTTCTCCACAAGATTTGAGACTCATGTATCATTTGTCGGAGCCACAGGCAACTTATAACAAATAGTTCATGGAGAAGTTTTCCAAATAAAATGAAAACCTGGAAGAATTCACCAAGGATTGGTCAAGGAGAGACGAACCACTGAAGAAGGACAAACATGGTATGTATAGTACTAGTTCTCTCACTTCTCCATATTGCTTTGTTGTTGCTATGCTCTATAGGCTTTTTGGAAAGCCATATATTAATAAGTTTTCATCTGAATGGCTACCGTTATTGAATTTTGCTGTTAATGCTACTATTGTGGATTGGGCTAAGATATTATCTGACAACTTAGCCACGGCTATTTTGAATTATCGGTCTAAAAGAACTGTTTCTCAGATAATTTATCCCCCTTTTTACTTATCTGCTTATGTGATGGATTCAATCTGTTATGTTTCTATGTTTCCTTTAATGGGGTGGAAATGGAAAACTCAAGATCCCCTACCCATTCATGTTTATCGCAAAGAATTTTGGGATTCAAAGTTCATTACGTATTTTTACAAGATTTGCCATGGAATCATGTTCCCCCTGTACAAAATGTTATATGATAAAGACGCTCCAAGGTTTTCTCCTAAAGCAGAGGTAGACATACTTCCTATTGCGAGATTTTTTGGAGAATAATTGTTTACATATATTAGGGTATTTGGAAGTTTTGCTTCTCATCATGTTTTACCTTTGAATGGTCCTGATAAACTCATGGCCCGAGAAATTTCTTATCAAACCTACGGAGAAGGAGGTTTGACTAAAGATTTTAAGGACAAAAAGAAGGCTATCTGGCCACAATTTTCTGTGGTCCGTGGGGCCTTTTCACTATTTGATGTTGGCCATGAATTCAAAGAAGTAAACAATATTACATGTTTCCATTTGTTCAAGTTTCCAAGAATACCATTCAACCCCTATGATATTGTTAAAAATTTCACTACTACAGTCAAGATAAGAGTATTTTCTAAAGAAGATGATCTTTTTGATGACATGTTCCAAGAAAAAGGCACACTTAAAGAGATTCTACATTTAGCCCAAATACGGTTTCCTCCAGCAGAATTTCAAGAATTCAAAATATACAGGGAAAGGAGGTTAACTACTGTCCCTTTGGATAAATTACGTTTGGAGCTCGTAAGGGAACCAAATCCCAGTATCAGTCTCAGTGGAAGTTTAGGAACTGACATTTCTAAGTCAAAGTCCGGAAGACAAACCTATGAACACTATAAGAGGTCTGATAATGACCATGATAAAAGTGAAGGGTCAGTAAGGGATACTGCCCTGTTAAAGGAGATTTCACAGCAGTAGGTTTCAACCTCTCCACGGTTAAATATTTCCCCTCTCATTGTACAAAAACCATCAGTCATAACTGAATTAGATAAGGAATGGGAGACATTCAATGATTTGATTAATATTGAAGGAAAGAACAAAGAGACACCTGTGAGTAATGTACAGACAACAAAAAATATAGTCACAACAGTAACTACCAATGTCTCAGAAATGGAACATATTCCCATTACCCCATCCTATGAACTCATGCTTAAAATAGAGTAAATTCCTCCTCTTGATGTCTTTTATAGTCCACAACACAAGGCAGTGGTAAGAAGACAAAGGAAGAAAAGGAAATTTGAAAATGTGCTCTCATGATGCAAAACAATTAGATGTCTTATGGCAAGATCCTACTAGTGATCCAACTGAAAATCTCACCAAATTATCTCAAATCATAGGAGCATATGCCTCTGCAGCTATTGATAAAGCATTTAAGGTACAAAAATTACTGAATGAGAAAGAAGATCAATTACAGGTCTTGCAACAACAGCTGCAACAAGGCAACATTAACAATGAAGCACAGAAACAACTTGAAAAATTACAGCAGGACTTCCAACAAATGTAGATAGCATATCAGAATAGTTTGGCTGAAAAAGAAAAACAGCTACAAGTTATGCAAGAGATGCACAAGGATGATCCCAAGCTTACAGAATTTATCACAGAGTCTATTTCCTTAAATGATCAACTACTGTAGCAACAGGAAATACTATGCCAAATAATATCACAGTGGAACTCTTATTGTGAATAAAGTGATAAAATCACTAATCACGTCATATACTTACAACATGATTATGATTTAACTGATAGAAGAGTTACTGACTATTTGGCTTGGAAAGAAATAGAGGAGGGGAAAAGAGGAGGTGCAACTATGATCAATGATAATCATAAAGAAATTCTCTTTAATAATTGGGATGCACAAATAAGGAAAGCAGAGCAAGTGGCAGAAGAAGCAGCTACAACAGCAAGCAATATTATTGATTGTATAAATGAAAATGTGCACAAGGAAAATCTAATCTCCGAAAGTACTCCAGGGTACCTACAAAAAGCACATCAACTGCAGACAGACTGGAGACAGAAGGCTCAAGAAAAGGAAGAATCGATTAAGAGATTAACAAAGTTAAATTGGGATTCTTACTGGGTGTGTCTGGTAAAACCACACAGCCAATGAATGACTCTCAAGTGCATCATCAATTCTGTTGAAAAGATGGCACCAGTTCTTGCCTATTCCGTTTTCACAGGAAAGTTAAATTCTGAAGTCAGCCAGCCTACTCTTCTCAAATTAATGCTGAATACTTGCAATTTCAAAGAAAAAATTCACAAGTAGTTAGTTGTTTAGTTTTAATTTTAGATTTAGCATTAGTTTTGCTTTACTTTTTGCCTAAAAAGAGGACGGTCATTTAAACCGCATCCTACATTTTTGTAATAAATTATTTTTAGATTTAGTTAGTAGTATTTAAACCCTTCTCATGCATTTAGAGAAGGGTCCTGAAATTTTTCAAAAACATGTCCTCAGAACATGCACTTTTGCACCCTCCGAGGAGGTTTTGATGAATGAATGGAACAATATTTATTGATATCTGTGTTTAATATCCGTTGCTGATGTTTCACTTTTGTACTCTTAGTGGATGTTGGATTAAGAAGAGATAAGTCATTATTGCTTGAAGCTCATGAGTAGAACTATTTATAAATGGTACTTTTATCTCTTAACTATTTTTGCCTTTGTGTTAAAGTGATATTTATGTTCAGTTGTTTATGTATTAATGCATGAATTCTTGAGTTATCATTTGGCACTTTTGTATGGTGATAGCTATTTGTTTATGCTTAATATATGAATAGCTTACCATGCGATATGTTTTTCACAACTGTTTCGTCTAACTTTTTATACGAAGTGGTTTATATTTATAAAATTATTTTCTTATAATAGTTGAATGATATTTATTACCAATTGTTATTTGAAATCATTTTAGATCGCATTAGGAAAAGATTGCATCTCGGGTTAGTTTAGAATTAGATATTTATGCTTAATTAGAATACAATTTCATGTTATAGATTAGAATTAGAATAAAAGCATTTCACTTAGGAATTTTTAGAAAGGAAATATCAATTCTCAACACACACATACACATATTGGGAAATTGGTCCCATTATCCCCAGTCAGACCCACTATACCAAACGGAAAAGGAGCTGCCAACCAAGGTCTGGACCGGGTGGGTATCCCCCTTGTTGTAGAACCGATTTTCGGGGCTTTAACAGCTTAGTAGGGAATATATTAAGATATTCCACTATGGATTCATAGTATTATGGAAACAAATCAGAAATTATAAGCCATAGATAGACTGGTAGGTTATTTACTGGTTATATCACCTCTAAAGAGAGAGTGAAAACCAGAGGTTTCCTGGCCTGTTTCAGACTCTGTCTATAAAAAATTGATGAAACACAGGAAATGTGGGGAAAAAACACTCCTCTTGGATTTTTCTTCCCTTTGGAACCTTAGATCTATATATCTAAATAATGGATCCAAAAGAGAATAAAAAACCAAACAAGTAAGAAGCGGGAAATTCCACTCTCAAGAAATTCTGCAATAGGCTCAAGGAATATGCTGTATAAGAAATCCAGTGTAAAAATAACGCAGAACAGGGATAGGCTCCCTTATTTTAGGATTCTTGGGACATCCATGCTGATTTTCAGGAAAAAAAATGGGTTTATAGGGCTTAAATAGATCTCCCACAATCGACACTAGCTGAAAATCGGCGAAAGTAGAGGGCTGAGTTAATAGAGAAACCCTCCTTCAGAAATTGCGCAGTGTCTGCTGGAAGTCACTATAAATCAGCCATTAAACTCATATTACAGTATGGAATCAAGAAATAAGATCCATAATGAAGTTCCTTTGTAGAACAATTGAATTTACATGAAGCAAGAGCAAGAATTCTTCATAAATTAAGCAATAATACATGTAAAAAGTTTAAAGACTTCCAATGTCCTGTATAGAGGAGTCGAAATATGAGTAATAAAAATTAGATCTAAAACCAATAAATGGATAAAACATCATATCCATAGTAGATCTGGAAGCTACTCAGCCTTCTTAACAAGATCCCCTTGGGGTTTTACCAAAATAATGCATAATAAAGTCTAGAACTAGCCTTTTGTACAATGAAATGCAGAAAACTTCAGGGATTTCTGAAGATGAATTTAATTAAATTATATATCATATCTCAATAATATTATATCAGTCAGCTAATTTACAAATATTCAAGATGAGAGGCAAGCCTCAATCACTTGAGATCTAGTACAATGAGAAATCCAAATAGTAGTGAAGCTAGTACATTAAAATAACACAGTTCATGGAAGGGATTGCACAGTAGTTTGAATGAAATGATACAACAGATAAAAATTATAGATATGAAATTAAAATGAGAGTGAGATCCTCTTTCGGGTGGTCACAAGACACCCTCCCTGAGAGAAATATCCTCTACACAACTAGATCATTGCAAATCTAGTTCACCCAGTTGTTGCAGCTCACATGCAGTTGCAAAACCCTTAACACAACCAATGCTACTCATAGAGATGGAGCTTGGAAAAAATGCCAGATAGTGGGGAGATGCATCCCAATCTGCTCCAAAGAGCTACCCCATGGAAGGAGGGAGAATTCCTAAACAGGAAATCCTCTTCCCTTAGGCTAAACGGCCAAGAGACTAGAGTTGCTGCAGCAACTTCTAAAATCATCAACAACCTTTGCCTGCTGCCTCTCCTTCTTTTTATAACATGAGGGCTTGCCAAATCCCTAAACAATATTCTTCAAATTATCCTCTTTCACATAAGAGATCCTCTCCTAGAAGTACGTTGTGCTTGATGGATAAGCTTCCCTCCAATATACATTGTAGGTGGGGCCAAGATTGACCCATTCAAATGAATTTCCCCTTTTTACACTTAAGGGTGTTTAATATAATAGCCCAGATTTATCCCCTTTCACATTGGGCATGTATTTATTCTCAACTTAGGATTTTAATAAACCTCCTTCTCATACTTTTATTCATGAATAAAACAAACTAAAAATAAAATGCAACATTCCCATTAGCTGCAAAAAATGGTAATATTACAGGTGTAGTGTGGAAATCATGGTTTTCCCATGGTTTCTCCTGAAACATGCAATATACGAAGTATGGATATTCATACTCCCAATGGGAACCTTCAACTCTTGTGCCACTCTCCGAACAAAGCTTCTCATAAACATAATAAAATCATCAATATATGGGAGCATAAAGAAATACAAGCAAGTTCCCATATGACAACAAGGAGGCGGATCATAGTTCCATATGTGGAACCAACGTAGTGAGTCCCTTTCATACCTCAAAAAAAAGTGTAACAAATGTATTTTCAACCACTTTTTTTCTGCGACAATCATCCTACAAGATGGAATCATGAAAGTAACATTTGGTGCCAATGATGTGCACCAAAATTCATGTGGCATCCCCCACATACCACAAATAGAATGGCCAATATTAATGCTACAAATGGCCTCAAGTACATCACAATAAAATATATAAGAAGGAAAGACCATCCTTGGTACAATATGTTTCTCATAAAAATTAAAGGATTACAAATCATAAAGCATAAATATACATCCTTTAGCATGAACTTTGGTCATTGAGCTGAATTGTCTCAATTGAAAGCTCTCCCTCACTCCCAATGAGCAAGGAAGTGGTTGTGACAACATCTCTATCATCATCTGGGCTATGCATCTCTCCATATTTTGATTTACATCTCGCTGGATGCCCTCCCAAGTGAACTCCTTCATCAAGGAATAATATGCATCAAGGTGCATAGAAAGAAAGTCCACATGTGATGCATGTAACAACTTCTCCTTGAACACCAAAGCTCTAGTCAACAAGACTCTACCATAATAATAGATGACCTCATCATCCAAAATGTATCTATCATATCCCTACGGATCATCAAGAATCATGCAAGCACCAATATTCTTGGAGTACTCTACCAAAATTTGAGACCTCCAATATGGATCAATCCTCCTAAGAGACAATGTTGAAGATCTGAAATATGAAGCCCCCTACATGATGATGTCTCCTCCCTTGACATCCCTCATGCAAAATTTTTCAAAAATAATGCTTCTGTATGTGAGAGATCCATCCCAAAGTGGAAGCACCTCCTCATCCTAAAAGTTTAAAGAGTAGCCCATTTGAAACATGCTAGTGCCATCTCCTACTCTTTGAACATCCTGAAATGTATGGAATAATATTGGCCCATACCCTCTCAATAACATCCAAAGAAACAAAAAATATAGTTAACTTCCCACACCATCACCATATAAGTCATGGAGAAATAACATGAGAGTTGATATGAAAGATATCACATCACTCCAATACACCCAAACTCCTTGCTTCCATAAGATGTAAGTGCCATGCCAAGTTCCATCCACCATCCTACCCTTTGAAATAGAATGTGTCATAGGATGATGGAACTCTTTCAAGAGTAACCAACACAACCTTGCATCACGTTGTCTAGTGTCATAGATCTTCAAGTGGTTTCCCAACCTCTTCCTCATCAACATCACCCATCCAACCCATGGTGATTGTCTACCATAATGTCCAAAAGTGGCATTCTTCCAATGGTGAATACCATCCTCCCAAATCAGATTTTTGTATTTTCATTTCATGGGATGTTGAAATGAAATCTCTTCAATGACCAAGTTGATCCCATAAGGATCCAAATGGGTGGTAGGAAAAACCCTCCCATCATGATTTGTAGTGCTCATTAAGAAATATCCAACACAATCATGAGAGATGTTATCCATCATAATATTTCCTCCATCATCTATCTGCTTATTATTTGTTATACATATGGGAAGGTCATTAGAATGCTCCAACAATGGTTGGGCCCCCAATCCATCACTGTTGCTCAATGAAATCACTGTTGATCTCCATGATGGTGAAACTGCTACCTCAAGATCATATCCAATGTTGAACACATATTTTTGCAATGTATTATTCAAGACAATACTCATCCCATCCTCCAAGAATCTACATTCCAATCCCAAAGGTCGTGTGCATCTCAATAATGATACACTAGGATGACTATTTGTCTCCTCCTTGAATAAATCAAGGCTTCTCAGCACAGTGAAAGTTTTTTGCTCCAAATCAGAAATATATTTTGACCCTTGGTCATGCAATGGTACCTTCCCATCATCCTCCATATGATGTATTGAAATAACAAGAAATGGAAACATGTGCATACCTTGGTAAAACTTGGGAACATCATGTACTACTACAAGGGTTCCTATTTCTAGTGTGATGGCTTTCCCAACTATTGATGATGATGGCTGCTCTTCTATGGCTTCATCAGTGCTAGTACAAATATCTTCTTCTTCATGCATCTCCAGAATGGTGCATGGGACTCTAGATATCAAGAGATTAATATCAATTTGCAAAGATGCAAGTGTCCTTTCTCTTGAAGCAAGTGATCCTACAATAAGTGGTGGTGAAGGCTTCTTCTCCTTTGATTTCTTCTTGTCAAACTTCTTGATCAACCTTTGAGTAAAATTTTTATATGAAGTCACTTTTGTATGACTCAAATGGCTGAACCACCAATTGTTTGCTTCACCCTGAAGGTGTAGTGCTGCAATCTCAATAGCCTCTTTCTCTACTACTGGATGTAGCAGAAAAAATACATCCAAATTCTTTCCCCAAGCC
The DNA here is from genome assembly GCA_034641835.2 of Pinus albicaulis. Lineage (NCBI taxonomy): Eukaryota > Viridiplantae > Streptophyta > Pinopsida > Pinales > Pinaceae > Pinus > Pinus albicaulis. The sequence continues at coordinate 216,134,398 of CM076576.1, read as the reverse complement.
TTTGTTGTGCATGAGGATGACCCATCAAAATTAGACAATAGGAATCTATTGCCTCTTTTTATTCTATTTCTGCAAGGTCTCTTCTCTTCTTTGAGCCGAATAATCTGTGGAAGAGTTAGACTCTTCTTAATAGCTCTAGTTTGAGACCTATATTTTGCAAGGTAGTCACTTAGAATCTCATGATCTAAGTTTCCTCCATCACTATGTGTCTTGTCCTCATAATAAAAGGGCATAGCATGTTTATTTGGAGCTCTATGCAATACCAGATCTTCTTTTTGCTCATAGGAAGTACATGGACCTTTCTCATCTTGAAACCCTAATATGGTTTCACTTATTTCCTTCATTATTATTGGCTTGACCTCCTTGGTGAGGTCCTCCTTAGATCTGAAAAGAGATGACATGACACTCATTCCTCCCATCATTTTTATATATTTCTTCTTCTATAGAATCTTGGCTTGAAACTCACAGGCTGAGCCAAAGATCATGCTCTGATACCACTGTAATATTCACAAATGGGAAAACTCAGCAATACATGCATAAATAATGTAGTTTTTAGAAATGTATGCAATAACTTTCAAGTACAACTCAAGTATTCCCTAGATATATTATTATATCACTCAAATCTAAAATGAATTAAAAAACAAATCACTATTTCATAGTTAAACAGGTCTCCCATGCCATAGATAGCCCAAAATCATGAAAAAATAGGGATTGTAACCATGTATGAAAGTTCGAATACCATGAGAGCATTCTTTTATCACCTCTGCAAAAATAGTAGGTTGTACATTAGATTTGGAGTAAGTATGCAGACAAAAAGTTTCTATAGTATATCTATGCACTATACAAGCTCATTTATCAATCCCCCTTGGGGTTTTCAACAAAAAAAAAATGTACAAAATGTAGATCTGAGATCTAAGACTACAGATCTATGGAAATATTCAGATCTAGAAAGTGGATCTGATTTTATATCAATAGTAAAATTATCTCCTCCAACAGATCCCCAAAGTGAAGGGAAGATCCCAAACACTCAGAAAAATTGCTTTCCAAATGGTGCACTGAATCACCTTGCAACAAATCCTTAAACAATTATGTAGATTTGGACATATTCTATGTTGTAGGGATCAAAATATAGCTGGCCTATAGCCAAGATATGAAAATATAGCTCAATACCTTCAATATTTTTTTCCCAATGGATTATAACCCTTCTTGACCGAAAATGAGTATTGAGATGGCCTAGATCTGAAGATCTAGCCTCCAGTTGTTGCAGCTTACTAAAACAATCAAACCCTCAGTAGGATTTGTGTTGTCAAAGGAATATGAAGCTTGGCCTCAAGCCAAATAGTGGACAACATGGTGCAAGGCTCCTCCAAGAGCTACTCAATGGAAGAGGTGGGATTCCCGATCATGAAAAACTATGCTAAACAACATACAATCTCAGCTAAAGAACCAGAGAAAGAAATATGTTTAAACATGCCATATAATCATAAAATCATAATCATAAGCTAACCCCATATGACTGCCATCCTCCTCCTTATAAAAAATGTGAACCTTCTAACCTTTGGTCCCACTCATTAGCATTTCCATCTTCATGCAATGAATCTCTATCTAAAATTGTGCTTTCCCATCATTAACTCCTCCATAACAACGCTGATGGATTTTTCAATATTGACTAGATCTACATGCAATGTCTTCTTCCACACTAAAGGTGGCTTTATTATAATTATCTAAATTGATCCATATTCCCACTAGGTTATATCCATTATTGTTACACATCCTCCATAATAGCTTAGTTGACTTGGTCAAACTTGACTTTTTCCACATGAATTTGGCACTTTTTCACACATGAAGGTGTTTTATCCAGCTATGAATATGATCTCTTTCCCTATTAAGAGGGTTTTTATTGCTGCTAGAAAGATTTATGGGTCTCACTACCCATTTATTCATCTAACTATGTGTTGGGAGAAAAATTAATATTCCAATTAGTTGTATGCTAATTTAGGAATATTACAAAAACTATGTCTAAAACTTATGCCACATGGATCCCAAGAAAATAGCTGCAATTTTCCATTAATGTCCAAGCGAAAATGATGCTTGATCAATACAATATTTCAAATGGATTAAAACCATTACAATGACTGAAAAAATACACCTTATAGAGCTTGAAACCACTTCCTCTCATCCTCAGGGGTCGAATCCTTGAGGTGAGTGAGTTGTTACATCAAAAGTTGAACTGAAAGCTAGAGTCTAGGATGAGGAAAGTGACTCATTCCTATCTTTTAGAACTGATACATTTGACTTCAACTAATGAGTTACCTAATGTAGATACCTTAGGTACAAGTAAAATATGACATTTAAATTAGTAAATTTTTCACTTACCCAAGTAAAAAGTGAAATAGAAGTGAAAGTTCAAAATTTGATGAAACTGGTGAAAATGTAAATTTCCTAGTAAGAGCGCAGCGCCATGATAGAAAAGTTGACATGTTTTGTAAGCCATTTCTGGAGGCCTTACCCTTATCAAAATCAACTCCATGATAGCTTATTGGAAAGGTCTCTGAGTCTAGTTTCCAAATATGCTTTCATTTATGAAAATGGTGTCTATAGGCCCTGTCAAAAACCTCTTCTCCCAATACTGTTAAACACGCAGCACTAGGGTCAAAAAGAGGGCAGAAACATGATATTTTGGTGGTTTTTTGCCTCTTTAGGGAACCAGTTTTGCTCCAAATATCCTAAAACTTGATAAGGTTTATTTACTCATAATTATTACTTGAGGATTCTCACCATTTTCCATTTGGATGTCCCAAATAAGAGCGTAGCGGCAATGGTGCTACACGTTTAAAAAATTTCCTGTGTGCTAAAGTGTCCAAAAATCAAAATTTGCACAAGGTTACCAAAATCTGCCAAAATTTGTCAAAAATGTGAGGTCACATGCTTTTTAAGGGTTTGAGGCATGAAGAGACATCTCAGCAAGTATATGTAACTTTTCTTTCTCCTTTTGTTCGGTCAAATCCTGAATCTTTGCGTGGGCTTATTTGAGATTGGCCCTTGCAATATTGTGTCCCATGGCATAGTGTTTTGTCATCTTCATCTAAATGTCAGTGCCTTTATTTTCCTTCTCTAGTAGGCCCTCTAGATGAAAATTTTCTCTCTCAAGCCAAGGCTCTCTGTATTTTCTAATATTTATGGAAAGCAACTCATTTCGAGTAAGCTGCTCTTCCAATTCAGCCTCTTTCTGCCTTTCCTGGGCTAAAGCCCTCTTTAGCCCAATTTTCCTCGGTCTCCCTCTCGAAAACCGATCTTCCACATCATCACTCTCATCAAACTCTCCCAAGGTCTCCTCCAACAAGGCCTTGACATTTCCTTCCTCTCTTTGAGCTTTGATTGTATTGACTTCACTGATGGTTTGCTTAGTCTTTAGTTACTGATTTTCTAGCTCAAGGAAATCAATCATGTACTATGCTATATCAATATTAACTTGAGGCTTACTAATATTGGCCTCCTTTACTCTTATCACTACACTATTGACCCTAACTTCATCCTCCTCATCAATCTCAATCAACTGAAAATCCTGCTCAGTTTCATGTTAGTCATCCTGCTCAACCATGGTAAGCTCTGTAGCCTTTTCCTTGCCCTTGTCTACCTAATTTTCTGATGAAGAAGGTATGGCCCCTTTCACACTATGTGAAGAAAACACATTCCTATGGCCTCTCTGATAGGTCTTAAGGAATGGCTCAATATCAGTCATCTTAGTGTAAGTTGCCTCAATGTCCCTTTCACTACTTGATGCTCCAGTATTATGATGTGATTGTGAAGGGTTATAGAAAGGTGATGAGGTAGGATCAACATGAGGTGAATGGATCTGAGTGGGTGGTGATGTATGAACAACAGGTAGATATGGAGAAGTGGCTACGGGAGGATGATATGATGAAGGAATATCCTTCTCATGATGGCTAGGTGGGGTAGTGAAAACCTCATTTTTAATTAATGCATCCCATGAAATGTTTTTCTGCTGAAATTGATGCATGACCCCCATTTTTATAAGTGAATGATGAAATAGACTCTACATTTGATGACTATATTCCCTCTTTTTCACAATATAAGCCATCTTGTGAATGATTCAGAAAAGATAATAAGGTATGTGTAGCATTCTAACCTAGTTAAATTCATGAGGATTTGGATATGATATGAGTAGAGATGAGAAAACCTCCCCTCACAAGTGAAGTATTTCATGATTATCCTCATCATTGCAACATATCAGTTAAGGAGCTGAGAGAAAGGGAAAATTGACTTCTTGTGATACTTGTACCTAGGTTTGAGGTACGGTTCATAATAGCTCATATCCATGTTTTCTTGTTTAAACCACCTCTCTCCCACACTAAGGATCCATGTAGTAGCTACAATAGCATTGGTGGACATATCAAAGGTGACTCCCATGAGAGTGACCTATTTTTCATGAAAATTAGGGGTGAACAATTGTGTTAACTCTGGGTGATTTTGAATTTGCTACACTCTCTCACAAAATTCAAAACAACCTACATGCTTGAGAAAAGACAAAGTGAGAGGATAAGTCATGAGTTCCCTTGTGGCTATGGGTTAAAACCTGTTAATTTCCCCTCCTTTATGATAATTTCTTCTTGGCGTTTGTGCCTCACCAAAATCACTATTTTCTTCTTCAGATATTTTAAACTTTGACTTACGAAACCCTAGGGTACAAATGGAACGAGATGAAAGGGAAGGGGATGAGATGCCTAGTTTGAACAAGTGAAGGGAATGGGTGAAGGGAATGAAGTGAATGAACAAACTAATTCAATGAAAACCCTAGGTGAATGAAATTTACCCAGACTCTGACTAATATATGTTTTTAGGAGATGAACCAAGTGTATGAAAAATGACCATAAACTCATATTAGGGTTTATTTTCAATTCAATAAAGAACCATAAAATAACTTAGAAATAAGGAAATCAGGGTGTACTTACTATTTATAACATCCTTGGAGGAATTAGGAAAAGTTTTAAATTCATTTGAACTTTTTTGAAGTGACACAACACTCAGAAAAATTGACTGTGTAGGCGCACAACACCACTTTCCGAGGGCGTAGCACCTATACAAACATGCAGCGCCTCTGTCTGAGCACATAGCACCTTCACAATTTACACTAGGATCTCCTGGCAAGCGTGTAGCACCAATAGGCAAGTGTGCAGCGCCAGCTCAAATGCGCAGTGCCAACCTTGAACGTGCAGCACCTGTGGATTTTGGGCAGAACTGCTCAAAACCTCAAAAATTATCCTGTTGAACGCTCTTGATAGCTTTGAATAGAAAAAATGATATGTTTTGAGGCGCTTGATGGGCTTTATAACATTGATGAATTTGAAATTTATTTCAAATTACCCACTTTTCTAAAGTTTCACTTTCTTCTTTGTCACTGATATTATTTTTCTTTTTTGACTTTGGCACTGTAGGCTTGATCACGATGGAGTTTGGCTCTATTGATCCGCTTTGGCTGAACATAATTGTTTTGACAGCTTTGGGGTTTTATTTATTACATATAATAACATGAAATTGCATTTGGAAAAAATTAAAATAAACTAAATAGGTGACTTTTCTATCAAAATGGAATTTTGGTAAAAAACATCCTTAAACTGAAAATATAACCTTTGAAATATAATGAATCTATCATGATTATCATTTCAATCCCTCTCTTATATGTGTTGATGTAATCAAAATTAAGGAATGACCTTGAAAAATATAAAACCCTAATGACCTAATGAGATTTCTTTTTGACCTGACTTAGAATGAGGCTTTGAACTTTGACAGACTTTCAAGTAAAAAGAGCATTTCCATAAGTGTTATTATGCTCAAGGGGACATAGGAATGAGTCATCCATATGAATATTAGAGGGAGAGTAGAGTTTATTGAAAAATACAACCACCAGTGGAACAATTTTAAGTCATGACCTAATGGAATGATGAAAAATTTATTCAGTATGAGACAACTAAGATGCACATGCAAATGTATTTTGATAGCTGGTGGAAGCATGCAAAGACTGACACTAATAATGGGCATCAATGGCCATGAAAATATCTAATGTTTTAGCTCTGCTGGAAAAGTCCAACTTTTGATACAGTTCTCTAAGAGCTTCATATGAGAAGGGGATGGTTTCTGCGACAATGGGAGCCTGCATCATTTGCTGGATTTATTGGGAATTAATGGTAAACAAAACCTCTCCTGTTGGGGTTACTACATATATTTGAGTTATGTCATAACATGCATGGAATTTACTAATTAATTTAGGACAACTATGGGTCTTTGGAAAAATTTCATATGGAAATTTGGTTTCCCATAATCGTATGTCATCAACCTCATCTAGCAATTTATCCTCAAGCCAACAGTAGACGTCGAATAAATTGAATACTGACTCTGTCTCATGGATATTTTAATCTCTATTAGCGAGACCCATGTGATCAAGGTCTACATGAGGTTATATCATAGGACTGAAGGGATGTTGATCCTTCTTTGGAGGAATTTTGTTTTCTGTGAATAATCTATGTATGCCATTATTTGTTGAAGAGAAGAATGGAGGCAAATAATTATGGATTTCAAAAAGGGAGTTGTTGTACATTAGAATGGGGGAATGGGAAGAAAAAATGGATTCTGATCGATCCTATAGAGAAATGATAGCTTTATGCGTCTCTATTTTGCTGAAATTATTCACAAATCGATCACCTGCAATCAATATAATTTTGTAAAAATGGTAAATCTTGCCTTCAGTGATGAATTTTGGATTTATAATGTCATTGGGAAACTGTTTGACATGGCACGGGCCTGTTGGGTAATGGCATGATCCATTAATTTTCTAATGGGTTTGTGGTGGGAGTGCATTTGATTAGACGGAGGGGACAAATGGGAGCTTATGTGGCACAACGGTAATGGCTAATGGTCATACAACAGTCACATGGATGCGACGGTTTATATAGCAGTGGAAATTGATTTTCGGGGGGGGATGGGTGTTCATGATAAATGGTATTGGTCATGGGGGATGAAAAATGTTTCGGGCATGACACGTAGCATCAGAGGCGGTATCGAAAACCATTCATTTTAGAACCCCCCCATGCCCCCCCCGGCCCCCCAACGTTAACATTCGATGGATGAAGGGGGGGAAAGTATCGTGGACCGTCAAATGATGAGGAGGGCACAGGGATGAGGTGAAAGGTGAGGGAGAGTTAAGTGAATGATGCGATGTGAGTGGATTTGGGGTCAGGGAGAGTTAACGAGTGGCATAGGTATATTTTAGGACTTAGGATAGGGAGAATATAATGCTTTCGAGACTTAGGATAAAAATTATGACATAGATATGTCAAAATATGTTCAATTAAAGTTTGATTCCCAAAATTTGGAACATATAACCCTTTATCCTTTGATTTTTCTCTTTTTATCAATGACACATGAACTCTCTAAACTGCAATTTAGAGGATAAATTTCATGTTTCCTCCATTCATCCTTCTTTTCTTCATGCCTACCTACCAATGTCACTAATATAAAAAAAATATTCTTTTGCAAGGTGCATTTGGGCTTGAAGACCCTAAATCATATTTTCTTTAAAACTATAACCTACATCTCTCCTTATTTATCCCATTGATTCAGATTAAACTGTTGAGTCAATTTAATTTCTACCTATATATTGATATGTCGAGATTAAACAGATTTGAAAATCTTTATTTTCGAACCTATCAACATAAATTTGAAATTGTACAATTATGATTAAACCATATGATTGAACAAACCTATCTAAAGCAGTCGAATTTTGACTTGCAGCACTTTCAGTATTATTTCTTTTGGGGTTTTTCTTTCTTTTTCTTTCTTCTTTTTTCTTCATTATTTATTATTTATACCCTCTTTTCGTTTCTTTTTTCATATTTTGTTTTTGGAAATCACTTGAATATTGGGAATCATACTCAATATGAATTTTAAAAATCATGAAATATTCAATCATCTTGAGATCCTATAATTTATAGGATACTAACAGTGGCTCCAGCTAGGGATGGCACTTCCCCAAATGAAGTGTCATGAATGTAAGACTAGTGGCCTTTAATGCTCCATTTTCTACAACATTTTCATCTTTTTTATTTTTATTTTTTATGACTTCTCGTCAAACTAGGCTTAGGGCCTTCTCTTTGGGCTTCAACCATGGTTAATGAATTATAGAAATGACAAACTATAAGACTGTGGTATTTACAATGATGAAGGACCAACATGAATTTTCAAGAGAAATAATGTTTCAACATACTGCCATTGAAATGACCTCCAGGTAACTATGTTCCATCCAACTCTTTAAGAAAATATGCATTGTTTCCTCTGAAAGCATCAATGATGTATGGCCCTTGAAAGAAAATGTGAAACTTTCCATGTTTTCCTTTGTCTTCTCTTTTCGAATCCCATTTCAAAAATTTGTATCCTAAAGTAAAATCATTAGCCTTTGTTCTCTTATCAAAAATATTCTTGATATTCTCTTGAGTCACTTGAATTCTGTTACAAAATTCCTCTCTGGATTGCTGCAACTGAATGGTTTCATTGATCCTTCTCTGTATATCATTTGGTTCAGCTTGAATTTCCTAAATAATCTTCATGACTGAAACTCCTAAAGAGGAAGGAAAAATTACATCCATTCTGTAAACTGATTGGTATGGAGACATGACAATTGATTTCTTTGTAGTAAGCCTATCAGCCCAAAGAGCATTTATTAACTTGTTGTGCCATGATTTCTTGTTATCTTCCAAGATATTTTTGATGATATTCACCAAATTTTTGTTTGAAGATTCAACCAATCCATTACCTTGAGGGTAATAGGCTGTTGAATTCCCCAAATTTATATGATATTTATGAAAAGAATCAAACATTTTATTGGACTTAAAGGATGTAGCATTATCTGTGATTATTTTTCTATGACAACCAAATCTAGATAGGATATTGGTTTCAAGGAATTTGATGATGATAGAGACGGTGGAATTTTTAGAAAGGGTGGCTTCTATCCATTTGGCAAAGTAATATATGGTAGTGAGGATCCATTTATGTTGGGTAAAGGATGGGGGATGAGTTTCTCCAATGAATTCTAAGCCCCGTTGTTTAAAAGGGCTCTCAATAGAAATAGGCTTTAATGGAAAGGGAAGTAGCTTTCTTTTTCCTTCAAATATTTGGCATTTGTTACAAACAGTGACCATCTTATGGATGTCATGAAAAGGGTAGGCCAGTAGAAACCAACCCTCATGATCTTTTTTGCAGTGGTTTTCCAATTAATATGGCCACCATAGTCACCTTCAAGGAATTCCTACATAACTTTATCTGCATCATATTTTAGCAAAACTTTGAGTAAAATACCTCCAATATCTTTCCAATACAAAAAAAATTCCAAAATGCAGAATTTGACATCTTTCAATTTTATAAATCTTTCTTTAGTTTTGGATAAATCAGGAGGAGAATTCAAGTTTAAAAAAAAACATACAAGATATTTGCATACCATGGAGAATTTAGGAATGCTTCATCAACCAGTGTAGTCTCCATTTCCTCTTGATCATCTAATGAATGGACAATATTAATTTCTAGTGCATGAAAGTTTTATTCGACCATAAATTTGGCTAATCCTTCGCCCTTAATCAATTTGGTATGTTTGATTTCCACATCATATTCCAAAATAACATCAATAAATTTGCCTCTTTTTCCATCAGGACCATTATGTTTTAATATGTCTTTGACCACTACATTGGGCACATAAGCAACGATATGTGAATGTATAATGTAAACCCTGAAATCCTTTAATGTTTTGACAAAAACAAAAGCATGTTTTTCCATGATATTCTATTTCAATGATGCATCACTTAATGCCTTGCTGAAAAATCCTATTGGTTGTTCATGTCCTTCACTATTTTTCAGCAACAAAACAACAGCACTAGTATGTTCAGATGAAAAGGAAAAAACTATAAAAATTTTGGTAAAATATGGGCTGATTAGGACTTGAGCTTTAGTCAATGCTTGCTTCAAAAGATAAAAATATTGTTTAGCTTCAATGTTCCATTTAATTTCTGAATCTTTCTTGAGCATATTTGTAATATTTCTCAAAATTTTTGAAATATTGGGTATAAACCTCCTCAAAAATTTGATTTTAGAAATGAAATATTGAAGTTCTTTGAAATTCCTGGGAGGACTAATCTTGAATATTCCTTCTATTCTGCTAGGGTCAGTTATGATTCCATCTTGAAAAATAATGTGACCTAGTAGTTTTCCTTCTTTAAGTCCAAACTTTATTCATTTTTCAAAAACTTTTTTCAAATGTGGTAAGTGATCTTCATCGATTTTTGAATATACAGTAATATCATCAATATAGATCACAGAAATGGACAATTTCATCTGCAAAAAAAATGTCCATGGCACTTTGAAAAGTAGCTCCATCATTCATTAATCCAAAAGGCATCTTCACAGACATAAAAGTCCCCCAATGAGTAGTGAAGGATATTTTGTTTTGATCATAAGGATGCACTAAAACTTGATTATAACCTGAAAAACTATCTAACAAAGAGATCATACTAGAACCTACCACCCTCTGCAATATGTGGTACATTTTTGGTAAAGGGTTGTTGTCTTTAAGAGATACTTTATTTAGATTCCTAAAATCAATGCCAAGTCTCATTTCACCTATTTTATTTCTTGTAGCCATAATTTTGGATACCCATTTGGAATATCTGAGTTGAAGTATGATATTTGAGTTGTACATTTTCTTGATTTCTTTCTCAACCAAAGGCATCAAATCAAGATTTATCCTACGCAATTTTTGTTTGAAAGGATTTTTATCCTCCTTGATTGGAATCTTGTGTTGTATGATTCTATTATCATAAGACTTTAAATCCTCATAGCTCCAAGAAAATACATCTATGAATTCTTTGATCATGGCTATATATCTTCTTTTTGTAATTATAGGCAGTGATTTTGACAATTTTATGATTTTGGGATCTTGTTCAGTGCCTATGTTACATTCTTCAATGTGTGTACCTGTTGGTTCCATTTTAGGTTTCTTAGCCACATCATTAAAGTCAAATAGTTCTTTTAAAGGGACCAAGCCTCTAGGAAAAATATTATATTTGAGTTGCAGTACTTCGAATTCCTGTTTTTCAGGGTCTTTATGACTTTATGTTTTATGCATAGTTTTATTGGTTGAAATATTTACATCAGAAATAATAGATTTTTTTCTATAGTAATTTGTACATCACCATGACTATCTTATTCACAATCTAGGTTTATATTTCTATCTTCAAATCCATCCTTAGATTGTAAGAAACTTTCAATTTGTTTGCCACTTCCAAAAACTTGCCAATATCTCATGTTATTTGGCACAGAAGGACGATGTTTAACCTATATTGTGTATTGTTTGTTTGGGTGAGGCAATTGACATCTACTTGCCAAAAAGGCTAAACCATTTTCTAGGAAACTTTGATTTCTAGGGATAATTGTTAAATCATATTCATCAAATTTTCTTAGGAAATCAAGTATGTCATTTCTATAAGCTCTTTACCTGGGATGTTTTGCTACATATTTTCCTTTTATTTGTTTCATGACTAACTTAGAATCACCATGTACATATATCCTCTTAGCTCCTATTATTTTCAACAATTGTAATCCTAAGAGTAGGGCTTCATATTCTTCTATGTTGTTCGTGCACTGAAAATTTAACTTGTATGAGTGACCTTGTGTACGATTGTTTCCTGCATGATACACCCAAATACCTCCTCCTGAGCCAGCTTTGCTACATGAGCCACCAAAGCTCATGTTCCAAAGAGGTTCATTCTTAGGATTTTCTTGTATTTTTTGCATTTTATTGTCATTATTTCTTTAAGATAATTTTCTGCATGGGTAATCTCTGAATCAATGCCTCCATCATTATTCATAATGAAAGATTTAAGGTCAGTGTGAACAAAGTACAAAGGGTAATTATGTGGTTTTCCTTGACTAATCACCATGTACTTCATTAATGTTTCCCTCTACAGTCTTCTTGGTTGAACAAGCACATGTATTGTAGCGTAAGTCATGTCTATTTGTAGGGTCCCTTGTAATTTTTCTCCCCATGAGTGAGATAAAAGAATGACATACTCAGGAGATATGTCATCTACAACTATATCCATTAGTAGATTCTTTGTTGGTATTTGAGCTAAAGTGACATAAATGTTTTTGGTAAGACCTAGACATCTAAATTTTCTAGAAACAAATGAGTACAAATCTTTGTAGGGTCTCATTATTTCAAGGCCAAGCTTCTCCATAACAGTATTTGGCATAAAATTATGTGATGCAACTAAATCCAACATGGAATTATGAAGAATTTTGTCATGAACATTAAGAATGACATAAAAGGGAGGGACACCTCCTTCTTGGGGTTTACCATCAAATTATTGCCCAAACAAAAGCTGAGGCTGATAATCATTTAAATTAATAGTATCAGTAATCTCCCCTATGTTTAGTACCTTTACAACCTGAGAAATATACACATTTTTGGTGATCAATTAAGTGAGATGAATAGATATTTTCAATTTATCAATTACATTCTCAATAATTAATGGTGTTTGAACTTTGAGTAGATTTGAAAAATCAGTTCTTTCAGCCACTAATTTTTGGGTGAACTCAATTTGTTTACTTGTACTAGGAATATCAGTCTGATCAATTTTGGCAGGATTATCAATTGTTTCTTAGTACTATTTTTTGTGCTTTTCTTTTCTGAATTATTTATATTTTTCATTGAGTTTTCTACTATTTTGTTGAGATCCTTTTCATGAACTTTCTTGGCAAAATTTTCTGAATTCTTTTTATTGGAATTGTCTAAGTTTTTATTTCTTCTAAGGTTGTATTTTATGTGACCCTCCATGATAGCATTCTCAAATCCCAGTTTATAATCATTAGGTTCCTTAGATTCTAACTTTGTTTGGGTTAATAAAAATAATCTGTGTTCTTCTTCCGTGAGAAAAAGAGAGTAACCATCATTAATCCCTATTAAATTTATCTGATTTTCTTCTACTTCCTCAACTACTCCATATTTATCAACATAGTTCTCTTATAATGGAGGCCTAATTTGCTGATCCTGACCTCTTTTCTCTCTTTATCTAATCTGAGGAGGGTTTCTTCTAGGATTTTGATTTTCTATTTTGAGGTGTTTTTTTATTTTCTCTAGGAATAGTTATCTCATTCAGATTAATCCTCTCCATCATTCTCTCCAAATTTCTTACCAAATTGTCAATTTTAGCATCAGATGTAGAAGCTATAGTTTCTTCCCTTATAGTAACTCTTCTCTCAATTCTCATCCTAGCTCTTTTTGCTAACAATTTGGCTTCTACACTCACAACATCTCTTTACATTTATTATAAATTTCATGAATTTTTCTCCCTGAGTTGATAAGCCATGTCTGGGTGAAAACCATCTAGGAATTTAACTAAGACTAAACCTTGTGGTGGTTTCATGTGAGAAGGTAGTGTGTTGTATACACTATTGAATCTAGTGCAATAAACTTGAACACTCTCACCTGGAGACCTCTTGATACTTTCATATTCAAATAAAATCAGAAGAGGATTTTTATGAATTTCCCATCTATTAATGAATGTTTGATGAAATACATGGAGGTCATTAATATTGTTTGCAATTAAACCCTTGAACCATTTTTTGACTTCACCACCTAAACTCTAAGCAAACATTCTCAATTTGACAATGTCTTCATCAATTTCTTGGAGGTAAAAGCAGTCATTGATTTTTTCAACATGTTTTTGGGCAGTTATAGGACCGGTCCCATCAAATTGTGGAATTTTAGATTGGTAATCCTAGGGCATAGGTGGCAAAGGTGTTGGCAACACTAATTGAGCATATCTAGCTACTATTAATGGTGGAGGTGGTGGAGGAAGGTGAACAGTGGATGAAGTAGGATGGGTAGTGGGAGAAGATGATTGTGTAAATTTTTAGTATGGGGATGAACAAAAGTAGTGGTGGGGATTGTGGAAGAAGTAGGACTAGCTGACTTAAAGTGGAAACTTTGAGAAGTAATTGAAGAAGTTTCTATAGTAAATGCAGTTAATTCTACAGATTTTTGGAGGTAGGCATCATCAAGAATTTAAGTAATCTTTGTTATCAAATCTTGGAGAGTATAAAAATCATGGAGAATCTGGATATCATATTGAATTTGTGAGTAATATTCTCTCATTGGACTTTGTTGTAAGATAGATGAATCAAATATTGTATGGTCAGTCCAATTCTCAGATTTGGTCCTGAATAGACCTTGTTCAAAATAAAAATAAAATTGAATGTCTTGTAAAGTGACACGGTTTTCAGGGAGGGAATTTGACCTATGGATAACTCTAGTCTTTCTTAAAATATTCTCAGGATTGTCAACTATAGGAGGAGGATTGGGATCAGAATGAGATCTAGTAGATATTATTTTATGAGCCACAATTCAGATCATATGCACATACAAACTAATTATTTTCAAAATCTGAAAGAAACCAAGCTTAAAAAATAATTCTGTCATACAATGCCTTTAACTAGGGTTTTTGAATTCGAATTAAACAAGTATTTTTCAGTTTATGATCCCAGTATGGTCGACACTATGTTATCATTATATAATTTTAATATTGGTAATAATAATCATAAAATGACAACATCAAACCACTTTGGAGCCTAGGTTCTAGCTCTCCTACACTCGGAGAGGGATCTCTCTGTAAGATTTAGTTTCTTTTTTAATGTTTTCTAATGTTAGGCTAATTAAATTGGTTGTGAAGGTTGATATTTGATTGATAGTTTTGGTTGGATAAAGGGATTTGTTTAAAATGTTTCCATTGGGCTATGGAGTCACAATAGGCTAGGTCGTTGCATCAAATTTTCCAGAGAAATTGCAAGGCAAGCTAACTGTATTTACTAGATCTATAAAACATAGTGAAATATGAGATGAAAGAAAAATGATTTCAGTAGTGGTTAAAAATGAATTAATTATTTTTTAACCATATCACAGAAGAAAAACATCTATATTGTAAAGCAAACCATAATTAAGGTGCTCTATGTAGAAAATCTCAATCGTCAGATTTTTATTTTACAATTAGAATGTAAATTGTACATTAATGTAAATAACAGTGGAAAACGTTAAAAAACAGTAAAGAAAAGACATCACCAGGAAAATACAACTCAAGAATCTTGTAAAATGGTATTCTATTATTGATGCTCCAACTCCAAAATTACAATGCTCCAATAGAAAAAAGCTTACAATCTAGGGTCCAACCCCTAATACTGAATAGAAATGCAGTATTTAAACTATTTTCTAGTGATTTCCATATCAACATAGGCAACATGATATTTATTACAATGATAACTGAAAATTGACAAATGTGACCACCATGTGGACATGTTAGAATAACTATGACAAGTGGTTGTAATCTCCATAAAGTCGTTACTGTGTGTTGTAGTCCATTGATGTGCTACCAGATACAAGGGTGATATGCCGAGCTGATACTCTGGTCTACATAATTAATTAATGAGTTGAGGTGGTTGTTCCGCTGATATGTTGAGTTGTCATCCTTCCTGGTAGTCAAAAAAAATTTCCCATTTTTGTCCATTCAGAATCTTGATTCTAATTATCTTCCTGTATATTTCATCAGTCTTTGTGTATTTCATGAATGCTAGCCTGAAATAGAAAATATGCTTAATTTCATGTTGAATGTATAGATCATTATCCATAGAGTCTAGGAAGGCTCTTCAAGTCATTGAACCTTTGATTCTTGCATATTTTTTGGTGTCCTTGTCAATCTCCTTTAGCTTCTTTACATAATCTAACCTATGCATGAGCTTTTCATTTATCACAAAAAGAGATGGAAGTCCTCTTTATATCAGTGGTTCAATTATATTGAAGAATATGGTGACACCAATTTGTAGTTGATGACACTTTCTTCTACCTTTGTGACCAAGATATTTTTGTTCAGTACATTATTGAATTCCAATATGTGGTTGTTTTGTCCTCCACTCCTAGTGGTTCCAATTTAAAACTTCTCTTAGAATTAAAGAACTTAATGATATTATTTATTGTTTCATGCATCCCTGTTAGCTCTCTTTTGGCCTTGTCTATAGCAACACTCGCTAATCCAATTAGATCTCTCTGTTCAAAAATTATTTGGATGGAGGGTCATATCCCATTCATGGACTCAATAATACTAGTCCAAGTAATTTCCTTTTCTTGTCTAATAGTTTGTCCAATAGTAGTTTCACTCTATACCTTGATTAATTTCTCAATCTATTTTTGAGCCCTCTATATCTCATTCTCATGGGCATTGTCTGATCTTTTCTTCAAATCCTTCAGATTGTTGATTTCTTCTTCAAGATTTTTAATCTTTATTTTTTGAAGGGTCATGTTCTCCATAAATTTTTCTAACTTCTCTGCACCACCTTATGTGCCTATTGCTGATGGTGTTGTTGTAGGAATAGATGCAATTGGGAAAAACTCTAATGGCATAATCACCATTTCTGCATTCTCATTTTCTTTCACTAGCTTTTCCATCTCTATATCCATATTTTTTAACTCTACAGACTACTCCATGATAAAATTCATCATCCCAACCTTTTGTGCTTCATTTTCTTCAATGTATTTTTTCAAGGGGTCTTCAGTTCCTGACAGTTTGAGCTGTTTTCTGAGGGCTTCTATATCAACATTCTTTTTCTTCAATATTTCTTCCACAACCTCCACATTTTTTGGGTCATACCCAATCATCACTAGTAAATCCTATAAGGATTTAATTCTTGTGTATTTTGCTGGATAATATATCTTCTCCATCTTTAGCTAAGATTGAAAGTTAGACAAAAATACTTGCAGTTTGGATAATCTCATGGCAGTGTTGGTAAAAGTGGAGGAAATCATTTCTCGAGTTTTCTTATGCATTTCCATCTGATCTATTGGATGGACATATTTAAAATCAAACTAAAAAGAAGTGTTCTTATAGTCCGCAGGTGCTTTGGGATGAGATATTTGTGCTTGTAAGAAGGCCATTCTCATTTTCCCTTTCTCTGAATCAAAGGATGATAAAATCCTACTCTTTGTATTGTTTGTCTATTTCCAGAACTGGTTGTAGGTGCTGGTTTTGAGAATTTCTTAGGTCCCTATATTACTAGTGAAGTCGCTTATTTTTGTTAGTTTACCTCCCTTACTGTTATTGTTGTACCCCTGTAACCCCAATATATTTATTATTGTGCCCTTACATTATTATTGTTAGGTTGGCTAGGATTATATTGTGACCCTTGGACTCCTATATGTAGAAGGAAATTTTTTCATTTGTATCATCCAATAATTGTTCATTTATTTAATGTAAATGAGGTTTCCCCCTTACAGTGGCTTATTTCCAAGGCATTTATATCTCTTTTATTTTATTCTTGGAGTTGGTTTCATAACATTTGGTATGAGAGCTTTGGATTCTAGGGTTTTGCTGCTCCAAACATATCATGTTGGAATTTTTTCTATAACGTTTTTCTACAAATATTCAGAAGCTTAAATTTGTAGCACACGATACCAAAATCATGAGGAACCTAGTGTGAAAATTTCAAATATTGTTTTGCAATATTTGCGAAGATATTATCTGTGGAAGTTAGTGTTTTTCCAGTCTCCTGAATTTCCTCTAAAATAGGTCATCGTGGAATTTTCACTATAAATTGTTTTATACGAAGCTAAAAAAGCTAATTTTTTTCTCACATGAAGCAAAGATCTGCATGAAATTTGTGTAAAAATTTTAGAACTTGGTTCACAATATTTGTGGAGATATGAACTATGGAAGTTAGGGTTGTTGCAAGCTCCCGAATTTCATCTAAAAGAGGTTACCAGTGGAAAATATTCATAGCTCTCTCTCTGAGCATTGGATTGGAATTCTATAAATATTGGTCACACGTAGACATAATTTAGTTTCCTGTGTATCAATTTCTGAGCCGAAGGAGGAAACAATGACACGTGGCACGTTGTACAAGTTCGCTCTACTGAAACAGTCCTTAATTAGGTCATTGTGGGAGATGGGGCATAAATTTTCCTTGAAGAATCCAAATCAGGTAAAACCTGTGGCATTCGAAAGAAGATTCAGAGGGAAACTAAAAGACAAAATTTCATATATTTAAAATCCTAAATCACACATATAATTCAGTTTCAATATCAAGCAACTCAAAAGCAAGAAAAAGGTGTGTATTTTGTTTCTGAATTGCATAAGTCTTGTTTGAAGAATCATTTTGAATTGATTCCAAGGGAATATTGTAGAATAGATATAAGTATTGGGTTCTAAAATTCCCCCAAAAAATAATTCAACACACATTAAGCCTTCAGAAGGTTCTACTATGTCTCATGAAGATGAATAAAGGCAACATGACATATCAAAATTATAAGAGAAAATGCACCAATTTTTTCTCTTGCAAAGAACAACAAAATATTAAATGGAAGTTTTGAACAAAGGCCTGGAAGCTAAGATGGATGGTTTGAAGAAAGGCATGGAAGCTAAGATCGATGAAAAAATGGAAAACATGAAGAATGATATAAAAGAAGACATGAAAGGTTTGACAAAGTTGATACAAGAAATGTTTCTTAATGGCGAAAATATACTAGAGGAAACTCATGATGAGAACACAATAAATGTTAATCGTGATTTCATAAAATCTAATTTTTGATGGAAGACCCACCATATTCCAAATATTGATATGAGGAAGTTTTATGGCAAGGATCCTGTAACATGGATACTACAGATGGAGCAATATTTTGATCTCAATAATGTTCAAAACACATAAAAGGCATGCATTGCAACTTTATATTTAGAACAAAATACATTTGTATGGTATCGATGTCTTTGCTCCCGTAAAAAAATTGTCACTTGGTCAATTTTTACAGAGGAAATGATAGCACATTATGAGGATACAAAGAGAAACATATTTTTTAGCCAATTGATAAATCTCAAACAAAAGCATTAAGTGGTGGAGCACATTGAGGACTTCCAAAAATTGAATATAAGGCTAAGTGATATTCCATAGGAACATGGGATTGATGTCTTCATAGGGAATTTAAAGGATAACATCCAACATGAGGTTCACGTTTGGGAGCCTGATTCATTGGAGAAGGCATTCAGGTTGACAAGAAAAATTGAATGTAAAATTATGCAACAAGGAAGCCTACCACTCACATCTATAAATATGGAAGCGTTGCTACTCCTAGACTTCCACAACCGACAAGGTTGACACCATAAAAATTGGAAGAAAAAAGAGAAAAAAGGCTTTGCTATAGTTGTGATAGCAAATACACTAAAGGTCATAAGTGTGCTGAGAAGAAGTTATTTTACATAGATTGTGGGAAAGTCTAGTCTCCTCATACAAAATACAAGAGAACCCGAGAAAGGGTTTCTTGTCAAAATACTACGCATACAAATGTGATCTTAAGAAAAATACTAAATAATCACTTCGCAACACTTAAGCATAAGAGCATATAAGGCTAAATGATGACTGACATTATGTATATCCCTCAAGGGCTTCCTCCCATGAAAGAATGAACCTCTCAATCACAAAGGCTTCGCGGCGGAGCCACCAAACCATGCGATAGACCTTTGCCTCCAAAATAATGCACTCACAAACGTAAAAGAGCGGAATGTATTGGAAATGTGTGGTGCGATGCCACGGATCTGAAATAAGATCACAGAGCTCTCCAAAAATATCTCTCAAGTGAAGGAAACCTTCCTCCAATGAGAAAATAGCTCGAAGGCGGGATTTCAATCCCTCTTGCACCCGGTAACGGTACACAATCTCCAAGAAGAGCAGCTGTTGATGAAGATGGTTGAGAAGCTTGGCCTAAACACTAAATGTGTAAATATGAACAAAAACTCTCAATGAGGCTCTTGAAGGAAGAGGTGGGATTCCACACAAGAGAACACCCGGTGCTAAACAACAGCAACCAACTTTGCTATAAGCAACAAAGCGGCAACAATTCTTGGCATCCAAGAATAATAATCTAAAAACACATGAATAATGCTACCATCCTCTTCCTTATATAAGATATGAGTTTTCTTTCCCTCGTCCCCACTCACTTGGGCTACTTTCTAACCCAAATGTTACATCTCCCTCAAAAATTGTGTTATCCATCCTAGGATTCCTCCTCCACTAAAACTCGCATTGTTGATTTAGTCAAAGCGCCTTCAAATGAACCTTGTTAACACATGGAGGTGTCTTATTGAGCTAGAAAGAGTGTCTCCTTTCACACTTGGAGTTTTTTTATCCTCCTTAGAGACTTATGGGCTTTTCTACCCACTTATTCACGCTAAAGCAAGTTGTTACCGACTCTAATGTTCCATTTAGCTTGGAAGTTGAAATTGTGGGAACATTACAACAATCCATAGAAAGTGAAAGCAGTGATCTATTTTCAAACACTTTCTGAATCACTCGATCGAAGGAAAATGATGAGGACATGTCATCGAATGAAAAGAAATTTCCATCGAGGCAAGCAAGCTCTAAGGTACCGTAAGGAAGTCTCTAGAACAACTTCCCGGATAATGAGTCGAAGTCAACAGGAAGTGACCGGTCGAAGGAGGGGCCATAGTGCTTCCCACATCATCGACATGAGACAAAGGAATATGATGATAGTGAATCAAGACCAAAAAAGAGGATTATAGGGAGGTTGAAAACCGCAAAACAAAAACTTCTTCGAACATATCAACGACACGACTCGTATTTGCGTATTTGACATCAAAGGACCCTAGGTCATGGTGACATGGGAAAGAGAAGATGAGAGGTCAAAACATATTACCCAAACCCATGGAAAAAAATGACGAAATGAGATGTCCCCAACTTGACATGAATGCATGATGATGTCATGTTCAAGAGAGACATACCGCCGACACAACTAAGAACTCGGTTCCATTTTCCCACACCATTGGCCGGTGAGTACCTAATTATTTTTGGAAACAAGCTTGAAAGGGATAGCATATTCTTTGTCACTGTAAGTTTTTCCTTTCGGATCCATCCTAGTACATTTTACGAGCCCTAGAAGGAGGAACTTGCTTATGTCACGATGACGGCTTTCCGATGTCATTTAGGTTTTAAGGAGTCTAACAAAGGAAGAACTCAACATATTTTCATATTTAGAGAGTTTGAAAATAAGCGAAAGGAAAACTCAGCAGTTCCTTTTTCTTAGGTAGTCTACAAATCCGAAAGATAGAAAATTGTGTTTGAGAGAGCCTCTTAGTCACGATAAGCTAAGGTATTCATTTTTCGTAAATAATCTATCCCAAACTCGTAAAAAGGGGTAAACGTATACCGGATAGATAGTATTTCGCAGCCCATTTAAAAATTTGAAAATGACAAGAGTCTTGGTAATCTTTTTCCAATTTTGAGAGTCAGTAAAAAGAGTCGAAAGATGACTCTAATAGTTACTTTTTCATGTTTTTGCGAGTCCGAAAATCATGTACCACAACTCTTCACTTCACTCATCACTTTGAGGACCTTTCGATGCACAAGAGACGCATGTATGAAAAACCCATTTTTTGAAATCAAAATAGCAAAGTAATCGAAAAAATACGCTTTAAAACCTAATTAAGGTTCTAGAAAGTTACTAAAAATTCCGTAAAATGGTAAAAAAATAAATTACTTTTACACTTTTTACCTCTGTGAGAAATTTATTACCCTTTTTCACCGTGATTTTGTGGAGCCGATACGGCAATTTAGAAATCCAATCATGAATCTGTTTGTTCTAGGTAAGAACTCACATACTTCCCTATATTTTGATAGCATTTTCATTACCTACAACCCCATTTTTGTAGATCTATGGGGGGATTTTTGGAAAATCTAGGGTGCGGTGGCCGCATGAGTATCGTGCATGGACCTCGTGCCAACCAACCTAAAAATTGAATGGGGGCACGCCAATTGGTGGGATTTTTTCTAAAACAATCGCGCCAACCGCGAAAACTCATTTTTTAGCTTGAAAATTCAAACAATTAAGCCTCAATTTAACCATCTCGAAAAATCATTGTATTTGGCTAATGACAACCATATGGATGTTTTTTGCCAGGTGTGAAATAACAAAAATGGTGATTGAATTGAAACAATGAGAACACAGAGTGACAAGATGAGGTAGCCAGGGCGGTGTGAGATGCATGGAATCTACGATGATTGTTGGCTCAAGAAATTATTTATGGCACCGTGTCTCGCAGCTCAATCGGAGACGTTGCGTACTTGATCGGGCCGGGACATTGATCGGGGAGAAAAACTAGTTATTCACAATCGTGAACTTGAGATTGAGGTCTCGTATATTTACTTCATAACTCGGATTGTTGCGGAGCGCGACCAATCCTAACCGGTACTTGGCCCACAATGGAAAAAAATGAGTATGATTATCGACAGAGTGTGCCTAGCATGGAAAGGGTCCAAAAGTGGAAAGGTGGATATTCAAACTATTCTCGATTTGGCACTAAAGGTAGTGTTGCACACCATTACGTCGAGCCGATGGATCATAGGCTCGCGCACGAAGGCCACGCTGGCACATCTACTTCTTGTTTTAGATTGCATGGAACCGACCCTCTACAATCGCACAGAGCAAGATTAATAAACATCAAATGCCAAATGACGAAATGCAAGAACAAACAAAGTTGAAGCGAGTTCGGCTACGGGTCCCATATTGGGTGCTTTTCATCTTGGAATGGTTACCCAATTTTCCAACTTCTGTGAGGTAATGGTTTTGACACCACTAGCCCGTGGAGCGATGGATGGTCCGTTGGAAAACTTTGATGCCAAGCGTCGTGGGGCGATCAACGGATGTTCTGGGAGACCAAAGTTTCTCTGAGTGGCTCCGCCAGCTGTACCGATGGTCATGGAGGATCGGGCTCTACTCTAGCACGGATTTTCACGGGTGATGCAGATCTCCCACTCCTGCATCGAGATTATTGGGATGAAGCGTTGGGTAGGACTCATTTTTTATTTTGATGAGTATTATGATCTTTTTATTGTTATGCATGTGATGACATTAATCCATGTAATTGCAGTATGTTGGCCCTGCATGACCCTGTAGCCATGTCGCCAATAGCGCAAAGGATTCCTCGTGACTTTTATGTGGCCCCTCGTGCATGAGGGAGGCGAGAAGGAGGAAATCATATGTATTTTGGAGGGAATATCCCATGGGATCTTAGACTATGTGCGATTCGAAGATGTTCCTCGGACGTACTGTAGACACACTGCTGGGGTGTCGAACCGTGTTCACCGCTTGTTGAGGTGACTTGTACGCAGATGATGTGCTATCTTGAGTGTCACACCGACTAGACACCCAAGCTTTCATTTTCTCATATTTTTAGAGAGACGTGATGTCTTAGGATGTAACCGAAACATACATATTTTTTGAACTTATGACTGCATCGATGTACATATACAACTATTTTCTTGTATGGATCTTGTCATGTGATGATGATTTTCTACGAAATTACACAAATGTCTATCTAATACAATATTGGCTATTGTATCGCTTAACACATTCATTCGTCTTGGAATATGTTGATATGTGATGTAATAAAAATGTATTTCTATTAAATGGACATGCAAATACAACCTTAAGATATGAGGGTTTCTAATAGAATAATTCCCATTAAGTTGAAGAACAACAAGTTGTGAGTCTAGGTTTACAAGCAATGAACGAATGTCGAGAGAAATGGCCTCGTTAATAGTTCAATAACAACACTATATTCGCCGACATTGTTTGTGGTTCGTCCTAGATAAATACCTCTGAGGTCTATCAACTCACCGAGCAGGATCATAAATCACCCGCGGTTGCCGATAACAGTTGCGTACACGTATGAAGCACCATTCTCGAAACCAACATAAGGGGTATAGACATCTCGCACATCAACAACGATCCAATAATCAATAAAACGATCACAAAGCACACCAAGCCAAAAAATGTACACAAATGAAAAAACATCTATGTACAAAGAAACATGCACAAATGACTCATATGCATGCACTCTTTTAAGCGTGTAACCCATTTCTCGGGCTGATCCAGCAGGATGACCTCATAATATATGCTTATAAGCCCCATTCTATAAAACACGCTAATGATGTAGGCCCCATGCCACATGGGTTGAAATTTTTCCTCGCTGCCTTATCATGAGCTTGGTCATGCATGAGGACAAGGTCTCCTTCTATAAAGGAATGAGGGGAAACCACCTGTCAAAATGAGCTTTGAACCACTTTTTCGTGCTTTATGACTAGAGTAGAAATGCAACGTAGCTCATCAAGTGTAATATTTCTAAGTTAGCTTTATGCTAATAGGAATATTAATTTTTCCTCGTTTATTTTTCATTCCATGATAGATAAATAAATTGTGAAGGAGGACATGTAAAACACTTGAAAAACTAAGAATAAACAAATGCCTATGTGAACAAAGAGACATATCGGGGGCTATTTAAATAAACTCTATGAGGTGTGAATGGGTTTAAATCACAAGAGTGGGCCATCTTTGAACAAGTCAAATAGCGTAGTTCTAGATGCATTGAACCTCTCATGAGGGACAGAGCGTAGTTCTAGAAGGAGGATATAATGTGAAAAGGGTTAAGTGATTCAAGGTGGTTTAGGGTTTGGCAAGACTCTAACTTATAAAAGGAAAGAGGAGGGCAACAAGGAAAGGGGTTTGTTGAAGATATCATTTTCGAATGTATTGTTTGCTTAGACATCCCTTTGTTGGGCATTCTCGTTCGTGAATCCCACCTCCTTCCTCGAGGAGCTCTCGAGGATAATCGTTCTCAACTTGTCCACCATCGTGCAGCTTAGAAGCAGCTCACCTTACATCTACAAGAAAGCCTCGTTAAACACCATGTTAAGGCACACACAATGGTGTATGAGGAAGATGAGCACACACACAAGAGACTAAACACACAATGAAAGATAAGCGTGAGGCTTTCTTATTTTCCATTATACAAAGATGTACATTTATAGTACAATGGTGTGACTCTTGGTTTCATATTCCAAGGTCACTTGGACTCCATTGTGACTTTTCGCATTCCACACCTACCCATGTAGGATTAGGTGTTCCAACATCCCCCTTAATCCGAAGGGGTATGTGTGAGTCCAAGAAAAGAGTTGTAATACAAATCTGCAAAGTATACATGGCAGCACTTGGGCTGAATCAACTCTGTGAAATGTTGGAAAAAAGAGGTGGTTTTAGGATGACCACAAACACTGGAACGCAAAACTTGTTGCAGTTCCCGGAACTCTTCCAAAACTGGCAAGAAGTTGAAGGCTTCTGCTAGAGGAATTGTCCCTCATAAAAAAGGGAGACCTTCAACCTAAAAGAAGGGAGGTCTACTACCTGTGGTGGTTTTAGGTTGTCCACCAACCAAAGATGATGGTTTTAGGTTATCCACCAACCAAAGATGATGGTTTTAGGTTATCCACCAACCGAAAATGATGGTTTTAGGTTATCCACCAATCGAAGGTATGCTCATGGGCATCCGTATCTCTGGCTACATCTCTGAATCCGGAATAACGAATTGTGGCTCAGGCTCGCTTGAACTGCTGGCTACAACTCTGAACATGGAATGAGAGATTGTGGCTCAGGCTCGCTTGATCTGACGTCGAAGCTTGTACATGACCACCATTTTCCCCCCTGTCAGGGACAAGGTGAGATGATGGCGAAAACTCAGCTGCAAGTTTGCTCAATATCCGTGAACAAGTTCTAACATGTGTCGTAAACATCTTCTTGGCTGCTGATGCCCATTGCCAAGAAGCGATCCATCCAAGATGAATTTTGGTTCTTGCAGGAGGCTTGTGTCTGAAGCATCTGTCTGAAGAATGTGTGTGCCGACCACAGTGCTTGCATGGATGAAGATCAAAACAGTGATCTTTCATATGGCCAACTCGATCACAGTGTTGGCATTTCTCAATTTGTTGTGGAAGTGGAACAGGATCTGGAACAGCTGCAGGTGAACTGTCATACATGAATCCGGCACTCTGAAATATGATGGGCTTGGTGTAGTCTGGAATATGAAAGGTCACATCCTTGTCATATCCAAGACCAGTTTTGTGCTTGTTGTGGACAAGCTCTTCCCAAGGTCTGATGATGGGCTTAGGAAGTGCAGGCTGAGCTGCTGCATCTGCATGTACATCTGCTCTAGTACAAGGAACTGAATGAGGATCAACTGGAACTTTATCTTTTTTCTTCTGATGGGAGTCCTTCTCAATCTTCTGAACAGAAACAGGTTCAGAATGGTGACTCTTTTGCTGAAGTTCGTCTTGTTGGAGCTGAGATTCCAACTGCAAAAACTCGATCTTTTCATGTGCATCTAGCAAACAACTGTGAATTTTACAAAGAGCATCCTTGCTCATTTTTATCATGTCATCGACATTGGAATGAATGAGGTTATTCAACAACACTAATACCTCATTGATTTTAGCCATTTCAACAACGTAGGCTCAAAAAATGAAAGGGTGTCGGCTTCAACCGAAAATGCACCCGTTTACAATGTGTGATGCAACTTGCTTTCAAGAAATACAAATGACTCCAAAGAATTTTGAAAGCACAAAATCTTCTCCTCAAATGATGGAGGGCAATCAACAATCCAACAACTCAAATACACTTCAAATCTTGAATGAAGAGGCAAATTCCACTCAAAATACAATGTTAGCTCAATACATATCTCTGCAAAATATGTGCAGCTGAAACACTAGTGCAAGGGGCCTTTAAAGCAGCTGAAATTTCCTTCAAAGAGCTGTTCAAATGATGGCAAACTTGTCTTCTCATGTAAAAATCTTCAAAAAATCACTCTCATGTCAAAAATCACACAATGTCAAATTTCACTTTCTTCTTCTATATGTATAGTCCATGTCATTTCTTCAATTCTGCTCACATATCATTCCTCTTTTTTTGCTGTTCAAATCTTCTCTCTCCTCTCTCTCTCTCTCTGCTGTTTTTTTTTTTTTAATTAATTGAAAATTAATTAAAAAAATTAATTATTTGGGATTAAAAAAATTGAGGGGGGGATAATAAAAAAGAGTATTATATGGAGGGGGTTTGTTAATTGGGGGAGGGAGATTAATTGGGATGGGAATAATTAAAAAATGAGGAAGGGATTTTTTATTTTTTTATTTTTTATATTTTTTATTTTTTTATTTTTTAAAGAAATTAATTAAAAATTTGAAAAAGGGATTAATTTATAAAAATGGGAAAAGGGAGAATTTTAATGGAGGGAGGTATTAAAAAAAAAAAAGGAGAAAGGAGTTTTATAATGGGGATTAATTTTAGTGGAAGGGGCGTATATTAAAAAAGAGGAGAGGAATTAAAAATTTGGGAGGGAATAAAAAGTCGAAATTAAAATTTACGAGGGGAGCTGCGTTAGAGAGGGGAGGTCGAAAGGTAAAGGGTAAGGGGTTTGTAGAATGCTTGGGAGCGGAAACTCCACAGATGGAGGGAGTAGATTGAAGTGTGAGAGGGGGGTTAACGCACGACTGTGAGGAGTGTGCATTGTGTTTAGAGCGTAGGTAAGCAGTCGTGGGAGCATTTGATAATGGAGGGCGGCGTTCAGCAGTTAGGGAGTGTTGTAGGCCGCGTAGGAGTTGGGAGATGCAGGTCGACTGTAATAGCCGTGGAGAAGAGATGGGAAGGGCGTGTGCCAGTTTTTGGAAGAGTATTGCAGGTGTGGAGGGGGCGGCGTTGAAAAGCGGGTGGGGAGATCTGTTGAGGGTGCGGATAAGGGAGTAAATGGTTTTCGTTAGGGCACGAAGGAGTATGGTGTAAGGGCTTTGTAAAGAGGGGCAGAGGTTGCGTTAAAAAATTTGAGGGCGTATTGCAGTGAGAATAGGGAGGCGCCGTATGGGATGTGAGAGCAGGTTTGAAAGAGTGTGTGGGATAGCACTGTGCGTGTTGTAAGGAATGAGTGGATAGCGCAGAGAGGAGTGTGAACAGTCGAGCGGGAGAGCGCCCGGGGTGCGTGGCTCAAGGGATGAGGGCGTTGAGAATGTGCACGGAGTGGGGAAGGCCGTAGGCCAAGAATGTTGCAGAAATTTATTTATTATTATTATTATTATTATTATTATTTATTTATTTATTTAAAAACAATAGAGAATAGAGAGTAGAGGATTTTTCCTTCCAGCAGCAGGATATATTTTCCAACAGTAAAAAAACTGAGAATTGTAGAAACTTTTAATGGAAAAACTCAGAAATCTTTTCTTCAAAAACTCAGAACTTTTCTTCAAAAATTGCAGAGGGCCATATAGCAGCAGAAAAACTCAGAATTCTCAGAAATATTCCAATGAAAAATCAGAAATATTTCCAGTAAAAACCCAAAAACTTGTTCAGAAATCCAATTTAAATAGTATCCAGCAGCTCTTCAAATGTAGAATTTAAAATGCAGAAATTGCAAGACAAATGAGAATGAAAACCTTCAGATGGGCAGTGCTGCCTTCTTCAAAACAATTTCTGAATGCTGCCAAGGATTTGAATGCTCCTCTCAAAACCAACGCTGCTCTTCTTCAAAACACCTCTGAATAGCGGCAAAAACTCTGCTGCAGAAACTCTCTAAATGCTGCAAAAATGCCAACAATTTTTGCAGATATACACAGGCCATAAACACAAATGGCTCACTCAAAGTGGAGCAGGGCCAGCAATCGCCCGCTCTGATACCATGTTAAACACCATGTTGAAGCACACACATGGTGTATGAGGAAGATGAGCACACACACAAGGGACTAAACACACAATGAAAGATAAGCGTGAGGCTTTCTTATTTTCCATTATACAAAGATGTACATTTATAGTACAATGGTGTGACTCTTGGTTTCATATTCCAAGGTCACTTGGACTCCATTGTGACTTTTCGTATTCCACACCTACCCATAGAGGATTAGGTGTTCCCAACACTTCCCATGTTGAGAAATGAGCTCGGCCCTTGTGAGTCATAGCAGTGGAGGAATAGATCTCACTTAGATTCAGATGATAGCAAAGTTGCGCTCTTTCTCACAGGAGTGTGTCTCTTTAACCTCATTTCTATGTCACAATTATTATCATAAGTGCGTTATTTTAGCAGGCTTGTTGAGTTGTTGCAATTTTGGAATATTACAGTGGTATCAAAGCAATATCTTTGGCTTAGCCTGTGGGCTTCAATAAAAGGAATTTTATAGAAATAATAAAGGTTAAAATTATGGAGAGGATGAGATTTATCTCATCAGTTTTCATATCTAAGAAGAAAGCAGCAGAAGAAGAGAGAAAGAGAAATGAAATCCCTAGAAAGTTTCAAGAGCAGGAAGATCTTCCGATCAGATCTACAAGATCTATACATGAGGAAAATTCTAAATCCTCATATAATGGATATGTGAAATCATCCATATCACCAAAGCTTCAAATTTGTGTCAGTGATTTCTTCATGAAGAGGAAGAAAGGAGGATTACCTAAAAGGGAGACTCTTAGAGAGTATTTGGAGGAGTATGAAGCTCAATCCAAGGAGTTCAAAGATAACATGAACTTCCAAGGGTTCTGCAAGATCAAGGAGAGAAAAGGAACAAAGGGGGAAAAGCATGGCATGGGTATATTCTATCTATCTATCTTTTATGGATCACCTAGAATTCCAGTGATGATTTGGGTGGAGGAGCTAGGCAACTTTGTGCAACAACATCAAGTCTCAGAAATTGAAACAATAAAAGTAGCATCGCTACACTTTGAAGGTAAAGCATATTCTTGGTGGTTGCTTGAGTCATTTCCCTTGAAGAATGAAAATAAACCTACTTATGCAAGGTTTATTGTAAGATTGATAGAGAATTTTGATGAAGCCCCATGTGTAACATCTTCTGTTGACACTATCTAACCATATTAGTCAAATATTTTGCATGAGATGGAAGGGTCTATAAATTCAACTCCATTTATAAAGACCATGGAAGAAGTTGTGAGTATGTTTGATGCCTTGCCAAAGGAAATATCTCATTTGAATGAAGGGATCTCTTCTCAAGAATGAAGCACGAAGATTCCTCATTCACTAGATGACCAAGATCTAAGGTCTATTGTTGATGATGAGGCAATTTCAGTTATTGGAGAGGAGAAGGGTAAGGAAGGAGATAGCAAAGTCATAACAATGGCACCTTGAGCACCTCATGAAGAGAAGGATGGAGAACTTGCTCCAAGAAAGGAAACTCTTGCACTCTTGCAAGGATTTTTAGAAGGTTTCACACATAGAACACATGGCATGATACATAAGCAACCCGTACCATCATTGTCAAGAGATGAGATCTTGAAGATAGAACGAGGAAATGAGGAGGAAGGGAATCATGAGATGAAGAGCATAGAAACTTATCCATTCCAAATCTTGGAGTCACAAAGGAGGCAAGAGGACTTATGCAATAAAGGTAGGGACAAATCTACCTACCTACATCCTCATTCTACACTATGCCTTGACACCTCTTTGCAAGAAGGTATTCTACCAGGAGCACCTCTTTATGGGAGGAAATCTAAAGTGTTCTCTTAACTATATGCAACATATGCATACTTGGATAAGGAGGGAGCCTTGGGAGAAGCTAGCACAGCACAGAGCATCTCTCATGAATTCAGGAGAGAGATGAGCAATTTCTTGAAAGGGGCATTGCTAACTCCCACTCAGATATTTGTGCTCAGAGAGGAAAAATCAAAGATATATGATGGCATGAGCATGAGGACACATGGCAACTCCATATCGTTGGGGCAGCCCATGGTTTCTTCATTCACAAAGAATATTTTTGAATATGGCAAGGGGATTTTAAACCTCTTTTATACATGGGCCAAAGGGAGAAAGTTTTGGAAAACAAGGACTTTCTGAGGGGAAGTTGATTTCCATGTACTTCAATCTTGTCTTGTGAAAGATCAGATACAAATGGGGCATCAAAGGGGAGATTATGATGCTCCAACATTTGATTTTGATATTAAGGATGTCAAATATGGGGGCCATGAGGAGATAGGGGATGCATTTCAGACCTCTACAACACTGCCATTCTTGGAGAGCTTGGGTCCCTATTAGGATTCCCAACTCAATATGGAATACTTCAAGGACCATTTCAAATTTTGGGTTCTTGATGGGGAAGTAGTGGATGAAATGTTCAAGGTGCTTGATGGAATTATCTATTTCTATAATCTTATTCTTTTGGTTAGTGACTACAAGCTCAAGGAGAAACTACTAGATGCCACCTATGAGATCCTGCTTTCCAAACCCACTGGTTTCATTAGAGCATATCATACACTCTTGGGTGGTTTCATATGGGAAGGTTTCAAAGAATAGGTGCACTCTCATATGAATATGTGCATGGATTACTTGGTAGAAGAGGAGGAACATAGCTCTTGGGAAGAGCCATCATTCACATCTCCTTCCTCATTGAGCGTGAGAGGGAACTCATCCATGAGTTACCCCACTGATGTAAAAAATGTGTATAGAGAATCTTTTCTTTCTAAATATTATCATGTATCTCCTATATGCTTATATTTTTATAACACTCATTTGCAGAACATTGCTCCAAAATGGAGGAATATTTATGAGGGGTTTCATGGGCTACTCAAGGCCATGAACTATGTTGATGCAGGACATCCCTTAGAGGATCTTGGAAAGATATTACATTCTTCATGGTGTGATACTTTTACACCAACTACGATGAATTTCCTCCAAGCATTCAGAAGGGATGAGGCGGCAAAAAAGTGTTGGGGGAGACACTTTTCATATCCTATTCTATGGCATGTAAGGATAAAATTGCACTGGTTGCACATGAGGGAACATCTTCCTCCTCATTTATCATACATGGCAGCTAGCATGATTCTAATCATGATTCCTTATGATGAAAATGTTCTTACTCTTGGGCACATGGTTGGAGAGGAGGTACTTTGGTGGTGTGTGTCCTTGGGGGAAGAAGCCTTCATTCTTTATGCATTGCATGCTTTAATGGGAGCATGAGATTCTATATGGCCACTACGATAGATCACTTCACTCTTTGTAGAGTGAGCCATATGTTTGTGGGTAACATGCCTCTCATATGTGTTGGGGGAGATTTCTTCTATGGATTAAAAATCTGGGAGGTGATCCACTTGATTTGGATGATAGCATGGAGATGGGAGTCTTTCATGAATCATAAAAATCCCCATGATTGTCATCACTTCTATCTTGAGGAGGCAATGGATCAGCAAGAAGGTTTCCACAACAACCTTCCATTTCTTCATGATGAGAGCCCTTGGTTTTATTCACCAAAGGCCAACATGCATATTGAGGGAGGACCATTGGAAGACAGAGCTATTGCAGAAGATTCAAAGCAATGGTGGAGAATAATAGATGAGGAGGCCACAAGAGAAGAAGGGGAAGTTTTGTAGCACCCTTGCAGTTTCTTGAGGAAAAGAAAAATTTGGGAGGGGGAGACTGTAATATTCCTGAGGTAGCTTCAGCTAATAGGATTATTAATTTTTCCTTGTTTATTTTTCATTCCATGCTTGATGAATAAATTGTGAAGGAGGACATGTAAAACTCCTAAAAAATAAGAATAAATCAATGCCTATGTGAATAGAGACATATCTGGGCTATTTAAATAAACTCCTGTAGGTGTCAATGGATCTAAATCATAAGAGTCGGCCATTTTTGACCAAGTCAAACAACGCAGTCTAGATGCATTGAACCTCTTTGAGGGACAACGCGGTTCTAGAAGGAGGATATAATGTGAAAAGGGTTAAGTGATTCAAGGTGGTTTAGCATTTGGAAATACTCCTATCTTATAAAAGGAAGAGGAGGGTAGCAACAAAGGGGTTGTTGAAGATATCATTTTCTGAAGGTATTGTCTGCTTAGACATCCCTTGTTGGGCATTCCTGTTCAGGAATCCCACCTCCTTCCTTGAGCAGCTCTTGGAGGATAATTGCTATAAATTTTCCACTATCAGGCTTGGGCCAAGATTCACCTTAAATTTACGCTACTACTCATGTTGGGGGTTGAGCTTCCCTTGTGATCTGCAGCAAGTGGAGGACTAGATATTCTCAGATATAGATGATAGCAGTGGCTCTTCTCAGTGAGTGTGTATTTTAACCTCCTGGAAGTGTTCATTAGCTAATTTTTCTTCAAATATACACCTTGGCTTCAGGCCATTCCATTCTCATAGGCTACAATGCTGCTCCTCTCCCTGGAGAGCGTTGTTTGCAGATCTACAACTACAGGGTGTTTGTCTAAATTTTGGAGGAGAGATCTCCGGTGTTTGGATTCTTCCTCTCATAGTAGTAATCCATGGATTTTCCATCCAATCCATGTTAGTTTCATATATGATATTTTGCACCATTGTATTATTCATAAATTTCTAAATCATTCTGCAAAAATGCAACTTTAGATCTCAGATATGCTCTATGTGCTTCATGTTTTGGGAAAAACACCAAGGGGAATGTATAGATCAGTTTTTCTTGTACACAAATTTGTATTGGACCTAAATTTTTATGTACAGATATGATATATATCTGAAGAATTAATAAACTGTTGCTTCAGCCCTAAAAATAATGCTATCATGGTTATGCAGTCTTTCATCCTGGTTGTAGCACCTCGTTTATGAGGATTTCTCCTATATTGCCTCATTATTTCTTCTGTACAATGTATGATCTGTAATATACTTCTGATTTGCTGTCATATATCTTATTTCTGAACCACCATATCAGACTCCTATTGTGCTTTAGTATATCTACATTATTTCTGAAGCAATCCTTTGCATACAGCTGCAACCCCTCTCTTTGGGTGATTTTCAGCTAGACTAGTTTGTGGGAGATCTATTTAACCTACCTAGTTTGATTTATTTTTTATCTCCTTTTGGATTTAGATTTTAGATGAGCTGATATAATGGATCCAGAAGCTGCAAACTCACTTCTATGCATAGTATTCTCAGAAGTGTGTTATTTCAGCAGGTTTGTTGAGCTGTTCCAATTTTGGAATATTACATCAAGCCTCTCTAAATATAGAAGATGCTTTTCTTATAGCGAAGTATTCAGTAGAAATTCAATAGCTAGTTTTAGAGAATTAATTTGACATTCAATCAGAAGGGTAGCTTCTAGACCATAAACAAGCTAGAATAGAGTGAATCTGGTTGCATCCTTCATTGAAGTTCTGTAAGCACAAAGAGCTAAAAACAACATGAGATACCAGTTTGACTTGTGCAGCCCAATTGTACATTGAAGCATAGTGATGAGAACTTTTTTCACGACTTCAACCTAGCCATTGGCCTTAGGGTAGTACAATGTTGAGTTGTCGTGACGCAGACCCAACTTGGAAGTCAACTCTTCCACCATGTAATGTCGAAAATGGGAACCATGATTGGTAATAATGGCCTGAGGGACACCAAACCTAGAAATGGAATGATTGAATAGAAACTGTGTTTCTCTTTTACCTTTAGCCATAAGTGTAGGCATTGCTTCAGCCCATTTGGTGAAGTAGTCCATGGTTGTGATGATATAAGAATGATCCCTCCCTGAGTCATTGTTAGACATCATAAAATGGATGCCCCACTTCAAAAAGGGACCAAATTTAATGACAGGGTGAAGATGGGAAGGCGGCCCATGCATCTTGTACTAATATATTTGGTAATCATGGCACTTACGGACAACAACAATGTAGTCTTTAAAGATGGTGGGCCAGAAATAGCCAACAAGAAGAATCTTCTCTAGAGTAGCATATCCAGACATGTGACCACCACGGGCGCCACTGTGACAATAATTCAAGACCTTTTCAGCCTCCTCGAGAGTCAAACGCCAGGGAAGAATGGAATCAACTTCAATGCAATAGAGCATATCTCCGACTTTTGCGAATGGTGGTAGATGCGTCAGCAAGAATCCTTCGTCAACTCAAATCAAAAGGTGGAAGTCTGAAGATATACAATGATATCACCATAACAAGGATAAAGGGTTCTAATAATAAAAACTATGTCATCTGGAATGCATTCCTCGAAACCAGATAAAGTAGAATCAGAAGGAAGAGAGTAGAAAAATCGACGAAGACCAATGAATTATTCAACTTGGTGGTAGTGAAATCCAAATCGAACTCTTGGAGGATGAAAATCCACTTCGAGTACTTGCCCCCCAGAAATTGACGAGTCAATATGTAAGTGATAGGGTTGGAATCAGAAATCACAGTCACTGGGCGCAACAATATGTAGTGACAAAAACGTTGAACAACTTGAAAAGAAACCAATGCCAACTTCTTGACATGTGAATATCACGTCTCAGTATTGAGAAGGTTACAAGATAGATAGTAAATGACATGCTCATCACCATCATCATTGTCTTGTACCAAAGCAATGGAAATCGTGCTAAACGTGGCGGCCGAATAGAGGGAGTAATCACAACGATAATTTGGAGGATGTAAGAGAGGAGCATTGACGAGAAACGTCTTCAGTGCATCGAAAGACTTTTGGGCAATCTCATCCAAGAGGAATGGGACACCTTGCTTCAGTAATCGCATAAATCCTTTGGCCACTTGGGCATAGTTAGGTATAAAACAACGTAGGAAGTTAGCTTTCCCCTGCAAAATCTACAGCTAATGTAAGGAGGAAGGAGAGGGGACATTAACAATAGATTCAACTTTAAGCAGATCGAGAAAAATCCCATATTTGGGAATGATAAACCCCAAGAGTCTACCAGAATCAACGCAGAAGATGCAATTATGCGAATTGAGGTGGATGTTATATTGTCAATAGTGAAGAAAAATATGACAGAGATGATCAGGATGGTCTTTATGCTTAGCCAAATGAGGCGGAAGGTCATCCAGATAAGTCTGAACAATGCACTTGATATCGTTGAAAGAATATTGGATTTCTCACTGAAATGTAGCCCCAACATTTTTAAGACTGAAAGGGAGCTTTTTATAAGAGAAATTTCCCTAAGGACAAATAAAGGCAGTCTTTTTTTGATCAGCCGGAAGAATTTTAATCTAGTTATACCCAGAAAACCCGTCCATAAAGGAAAAAATCTCACTCCCAACACAATCATCAATGACTTGATCAATAAAAGGAGTGGGATAATTATCCTTAGGGCAAGCATGGTTAATTTCACTGTAATCGACAAAGAAAAAAATGGTACCATGTTTCTTATCTACACAAAAAAATATTGGAAACCCATTCTGTCAAGGGAATCCATAGATAAAACCAGCTTTAAGAAGTTTTTCAAATCCTCCCTTAATAGTAGAATTCTTTCTAGGGTGCACAGGACGAAGATTTTGGCGAACAGGCTTCACTCAAGGATAGGTGGGAATCTCATGCACCACTATACTTGGATTGATGTTGGGCATCTCTTCATAAGACCATGAGAAAATGTCGCGAAACTCGTAGAAGAGACTAGTGTAGACCTGTATCTCATTGGGAGAATATATCACCCAAATATAGCTGTTCTCGACAACCCTCGGTTTAACGGAGATGTCGATAGGCATCATCTATGTAATGTTACTCAAGTTACCTTTTGCGGAGAATTTTTGTGTCAAGATGGGCATTTGAAGCGGTGGAGAAGGAACCTGAGAAGAAAACCTCTCAAGACAAGTAGACATGGCCCCAAGGCCAGGCATGAATGAGGATTCTCAAGAGACATGGTTTCCATGATGGCCTCATTAGAGGGAAATATCTCTCTCAAGGGATCGAGCGAATCTCAATCACCAAGCCAATGGGATTGGGAATAAGTGTCAAGGGACATGCCCAAAGGAGCATGATCAGGAGGTGGAGGATCCGAAGCTAAAATAAGTTCACAATAATCAATATCGATCGGACTTAATGGCATTCAATCTCCAAATGAACCAATCTTAAGGTAAAGGACCGATGAGGGTGGGATCTTTGAAGAGACCTGGCCCTATGCTCTCGTAAGGCATAGGAATTTGATAAACATACGAAACATTTCTCTCGAAAGATGAAGTGAAAAAATAAAATTGATCGACAGTAAGGACCTTTCCTTCGTGCGGAAATTGAAAAACACGAAAGAGAGTGGATGGAACGCACACCATGGCATGAGTCCAACTACGACCGAGGAGAAGATTGTAATTGAGCTTGGCATAAACTACTTCAACCTCGACGTTGACTATTTTCCCTTTTATAGTAATTGGTAAACTAACAAGAACACCAAGAGGTTTAGATTCCCTTCCATCAAACACTTCTAGGGCATTTGGAGATGAATTGAAACTTGGAGAACTGATGGATTTCCCGGAGCTAGATGACATGACGCATGTAGATGCACTCTCATCCACGACCACTCGATGGATATTTAGTCCATTAATCCCAACTTGGATAACGAGCGCAAGCTGGTGAGGGAGATATGGGACGAAATTCTCTAAGTCAAAAGTGATAAGGCTCGAATTAGTAGGTTCAACCCCACCAATGGTAGATAAAAAAGCCTTCCATTGAGACGAACAACTCTGAAGTACTTGTAATGCAGACATAGCAAATGGCACCTGAGCCAAATCCTCAAAAGTACTGTAATGTTGAGCAGCATAGGTGTTAGGATTGTAAGAAGACTTAATGAGTACACCTTTATAAGGTGGCCATACAATAAGCTTAGTACTCGGCCTTTCAATCAGAAGAGGACCAGAAGCAGACGGAGGACGAGGACCATCAACAATCTCTTTCCTTGCCGCCTGACACAGTTCGGTATAATATTTAGACTGGGTAGTAATAGAAATGGATGCAGGACTGTTCATCATGAAAACTTGAGAGCCAAATGGGGTAGAGGACTGAGTTTGCTCTACCAACTAAGTCTGTTGTGACAAAAATAGTTCTTTGAGAACAACCGGAGTTCCTTTGATGCCTTTGAGCAATTGAATCACTTCGGCCAGTTGAGGAAATTCCTTGGTGTAGTTCTCTTCCACACAGATCAAGCAAGGATACTTTGGTTTACGTTGTGAACCATCATCAACACAATATTTTTGAGAATCCTGCTTCAGGGTATTGGCTTTAGCCTTACCTTTACCCTTATTTTCACCCTTGGAAGTTTTATCCACCGAATTGGCCTGAATGACATTCACTTCTGTAGTTTTACCCTAATTCAAGATCAACTCAGAAGCAGTATCTTTGGAAGGAGTAGATTTTTGATTCCTAGGATTCGGAGGAGGAGACTTCCCAGAAATATGAGACACGAAACTGATGATATCGTCGATAGATGGTGTTGTCGATGCTTTGGAAGTTTTAGGTCTAGGATCATCAAGCAAGAGTTCGTACAATTTGTTGGATTGAGAGTACATAAGATGAAGGTACTGGGCACGAGAAATGGCTTGTTCCTCAATGACGCATGCCCCCATAGCAATGTCCTTAGCAATCGAAGCAACGAAGGAGGTAGTAAACCAATCAGTTAGAATCTGATTAGGAATTTCAAACTTGATCAAGTGATGATGATGCCTCCATTCATGATTATGATCTGAGATATGAGTAGCTCAATCTTGCTTCAAGGAAGTGAGGAGGTGCATCTCAGTTTCATACCGAATCGATAACTGAAAGTGCATGAGAAACGCCATGGATAAAGAGTTGAAATCTTTCAAGACACCGCAAGATAATTCGATGTACCACTTGGAAATGGCACCAATAAGAGTCCATTGGAAAAGATGAATTCAGATAGAATCATCAACCTAAGAGTTAGAGAAACACCAAATATGGTATGTCATAACATGCGCTTGGGGGTCTTCTCCGGAAATACCCTCAAACTTGGGATAATCACAAAGAATTTTTGTTGGAACTAGAGGCCAATATGGGTTATGAAGGATCGGATTGTTCATCAACTCTGACACATCATGTAGTTCCAATGTAGCGAGAAAGGGCAATTGAGGATTAAAAGGCATTGTAGGTCGTTGATAAAGACCAGTGTTAGCATTCCACGCAGGTTGAGATAAAATTTTCCCCGATATGTTTTGTCCCGGAGGATTTTGTCCATAGGGGTTATAAGCTTGATAGTTCTGCCCATACATGGGTTGAGGATCGGGATATTGATTATGAGCATACCATTGAGGTCCTTGCGGAGAAACATATGGATTTTACTACGGAATGTAAGAATTGCCTTGAGGTGGATTATACACAATCTAGGATTGACATTGGGGATAGTAAGTGAAACCTTGGGGCACACTATATATCGCCTGAGATTGATCTTGAGGAGGGTAAGTAGCGCCTTTATGCTAAGCAGGTTGTCCCTGCGGAGCAGGTTGAATTGGATGCTGAGGTTGAACAGGTTGTCCCTACGGGGCAGTTTGGCCTAGATAATGAGGGCCACTGGGTTTCCCTTATGGAAGAGGTTGGCCCGATGGTTAGGATAGGACAGGTCTCCCCTGAAAAACTAGGTTGACCAGGTACAGGACCGTAGGGTTTTCCTTTCTGTAAAAAAGTTCGGCCTTGCTGAACGTAAGGTTGATGATGTTGCACAAAAGGTTGTCCTTGTGGTGGATAGATTTCCCCCCATGAACATAAGTTTCTCGTGGCTGAAATTGAGGTTGATCAAAAGGACCATAGTGTTGTCCTTGTTAGGCCAAAATTTGTCCCTGTAAGGGTGGTCCTTGCAGACCGTAAGGTTGTCCTTATTGCCCCGAGGGTTCTCCCGACTTGTAAATAGATTGATTGGCATCAATCAGAGGCAAATAGACGAGATTATCGTATGCATCATAATGATGTGGAGGATTTGTAGAAGCTTGTAGCTGCTGAGAACCTTAAGGTGTGGAATTCTGCTGTTGAGGATCCGGAGAGGGAGCATACCATTTCTGAATAGCCGATAGATAGTCATTGAATGTATAACCTCTAGGAATACAATTAGAAACCATAGGCACAGTACAAGTATATGGTATTTCCACAACGCGTGATTGTGGTCCAGTCACGGTGAGCCTAATAGGCATCATGGGATTGATAAAGATAGAATTGTGAACAAAAACAAACCCTGACAATGGCTGAGTCTTAATTACAATGAGTGCAGATGAAGCCACACAGACAGTCGGCTGGACAAGAATGGAAGTTACAATCGTCGATGTAAAAGAATTCGAGGGTGATGCCCCCAGTACTGAGACAACTAAACTCATAGAGGGAGTTGAAATATTGGATTCTAATACAATGATTGAATGCCAGAAATGATCTGACCCAAATTTCGATAACCATGTGGGAGAGAGACTGGTTGTGAGGAAGGTTGATCGGAGACAAAAGGAAATTTCTCTAGAGGGAGCTAATGGGACTTGAAGAATTCATGTCACATTATGCTAGTTGATCATGAAAAAGATGATGAATAGTGTCGAGTAAAGCAGTAGTTAGTAAAGGTGATTCTAAAGTAAGAGGAGGGAATTCTTCCTCATTTCCAAAACCAGACCAAGCATCCTAAGGTTGCCAATTGATATGAAATGGCTCGTCAAGAGGAGATTGAGTAGTGGGAGGTAAGATACTCGGACGAAGAGACTGCCAGAAATCAACAAACCTAGTGGGTTGAGATGCTTCCGAAGAAACTTCAGGAGAAGGATCACCACTAGG
This sequence comes from Pinus albicaulis, assembly GCA_034641835.2. Taxonomy (NCBI): domain Eukaryota; kingdom Viridiplantae; phylum Streptophyta; class Pinopsida; order Pinales; family Pinaceae; genus Pinus; species Pinus albicaulis. Next base: position 216,093,948 of record CM076576.1, on the reverse strand, counting down.
AGCTACTGAAGAAAATGACGAAACCGGTGGTTCTACCACTATGACAATGTTTCAAAATAGAAGGAAATGATATAGCCTATTCGAGGCTTCAAGATCAAACACTAAGGAACTACTAAAACAAGCCAAGAAAAAATATTTAACGCGCATGTGATCGTAGGAAGTTAATTTTATGACATTGAAATGAAACTTTGTTGTTTCATGATTTAAGAGTCGAGAAATAGGAAAAATATGACTCTAATCACTTTAAAATTAAATGAGAATGAAAAGACAAATTCTCTATGATCTTTTCACTTTTAGAGAGTCATGAAAATATGAAAATGACTACTCAGTTAATCTAAGCAAGAGGGTGTATGTAATATTGATAAATTAGCATGCACCTAATAGGAATATTGATTTTTGATTTTAGCACCTAGTAGATGAATAAATGGGGAAAGAGACCCATACTTATCTTGAATAAGCATAAAATCCCTCTTGATGTGAAAAGGGATCATGATAATAACTCGATCTAGCACTCTCATGTGTGAACAAGGCATAATGAATGTGGACAAAGTCAAGTTTGACCAAGTCAACATCATTAATGTGGGAGGAGTGGATCATCAATAAAAATTGCTCAATATGAATGAGGATTAGCTTAGACAACTATAGGAGAGTTTTATTGAAGACCCTTATGTGTGAAAAGGGCTAAAGAAGGTTGAAGAGGTCAACCTTGACCAAATCAAACAACGTTTTTATGGAGGAGTGGCATTGATGAAGGTACAACACAATTTTGGAAGGAGATTGTTTGTGTAATGGTGGAAACCCTAATGAGTGGGAACCAAGGTGAGAAGGCTAACATATTTTATAAGGAAGAGGATGGAAACCATATGGGGTTAGCTTATGAATTATATTTTGATATGTCTGTTTGGACCTTTTCTCACTTCAGCTATTAAGCTAATTTTGCTGGTGTTGTTTAGCACTTGGTATTCATGTTTAGGGATTCCATCTCTTCCCTTTGAGTAGCTCTTGGGAGAGACCTGATCTATCATTCCACACATCTGGTGTTTGGGCCAAGCTTCAGTCTTCAGCTACAGTGCATTTTCTACAGAATATTGTGTTGTTTGGAGAGTGTTGCAGTGGAGGGTTGAGAAACCCACTTTCTAAGTTGATTTTGCATAGGAGGAAGGATTCCTTCTTTTGGGAGATCCGTTTCGATGGTTCCTGAGCTTATTTCAGATATTTGGTATTAGGCCAATCTATTTCCATCACCTACATCATAATTTCAGTCTGGAATTGTGTTATTTCTGGAGGGAAGCTTCAGGAGGGGATCTTGTGGTTCTTTTTGAGAGTTTTATTGTGATTGAAGGGTTCATCCTTTCATTGGAGGAGATCTTGGAGTAGATATGCATCAGATCTATATTATTTCAGCCTTCTATACTCCTGTGCTTCATTTTGCAGTGATTCTTCAGTCTTAGTGTTGTAGATCACCATTTGTATTTGGGTGTACTCCTAGAAACCCATCTCGAGTTCTCTGGGATTTGTATAAAGGAGAATAGATCTTAGTTTTTGGGCCATATTGACTAATATAACATCATATCTATTTGTATCTACCATTTCTATGTATAAAACCTCATTATAATGCGCTGTCTCTTTATGCAGTATTTTCATGTTGCAGTAGTTTTGGGATTTCAACATTTTTGAGCTATACTAGGTGTGGGAGGCTTGTTTACCTCACCTAATAAGCTTTTTTTCTAAAATCATCTTGGATTTAGATGTCATATTGTTAGATCTAAGGGATCCAAGGGTTGATTTTGATTTTGATATCATATATTTATAAAAATGTGTTTTTCATGCATGTGTTGTTGAGTTTTCCCATTTGGGGATATTACAGTGTACCAAGTTCTCGTGAAGTGCCATATATACCTTGGTGATAAAATGAAAGAGAAATTACCAAGGAATTCACATACGTGCAGGTAGTCTCCGTGATTTCTATGTTCACTGTATCATGGTTACAGGGCAGCAGACTCGACTTCCTACGGATAAAGGATTGCAACCTATGACGGTCTCCCTTTTTATACGTGATGGTACGGGGAGCACAAGTCCATACTAGTGTTGCAGCAGACTCGACTTCCTACGGATAAAGGATTGCAACCTATGACGGTCTCCCTTTTTATACGTGATGGTACGGGGAGCACAAGTCCATACTAGTGTTGTCTAATGCCAGGTGGTGAACAACAGCTACTAGGTTTAATGACGCCAGAACACGTCACTAGCCTAGACCTCTAAAATATGTGCGTTAGGTTTCAATGCTTCCTTAGGTTGATTGAATTAATTTTAAGGTTGATCTTGAATTAATGTTGTGATTTCAAGGCCTTACCAAATGTCATCTCAAATTCCTAAATTCACACTACATTTAAAAGAAAATCATTTCCATTCAATGAATGCTCGCTAAGAGAAGGATTAGAATCTACAACAAAATAGCAATCAATTAAAACATAAGGAGAATTTCACTAATGCATCTAATCGAATCAAATGAGAAAACGAAAACTCTTTCCTAGTTCACTAAGAGCTATTAATGCAAAAGAACGTTTTCATTTTTAATTCAAGAAAAATAATATATTTTTTTTCTTTTTAGATGAATGAGGCACACAATGCACTGTTACACTAAAAGGAAAAATAAACACTAGTTTTGAGTACTACGAATGTAATAAATCATGGAAACAAGAATCTAATACCTATAGAATATGAATTTTAGTATATAGCATTAAGTGGAATAAATTACCTACTTAATATTCCACATGGAAGAATGAGTATTTTGTACAAAAGAATTCATAATTAAGGACACGAATTTTTTGAATGAGAGATGCATCTTAGGTCTGAATAATACTAATGTAGCCCCCATATTTTTATTGTTGTTCCACACACAAGCCCTCTATTGTTATTTTTGTGACTTTATATTATTATAGTAATGCAATCCCTACTTATATTTTTACCCATTAAACTCGTATTGGGTCTTATAGTTTCAATCATCTAAGATTTAAAAGAAGATCTTATTATCAAGTATTTGATCTAATTTTTGTTATGTTTCTCCATTATGTTGATTTTGATACATAAAAATAATTATAGAGGGAACATAACGAAAGTAAAAGTAAGGTAATGTTAGGACACAAAAATTGATCACTTAAACCAAAATGTTAGCTTAAGTAAAATAGACAACATGGATTCCATGTTTCATAATTAAGAAAATTATTCGAGCATTAATCACATGAAAAATATTTTGTGGACACCTTTACAACCATGAAGTGTGGTTCTTGGTCACCAAGATGGAGAATGAGATCTTGGCACCATTATGCCCTCATTTCACCAAAAAGAGTACCAGATCTTGGCACCATTATGCCCTCATTTGACCAAAATGAGTGATTGAATCGCCTTTTATAAGTTAGTTTCACTTTATTAAACTCATAAACCCATTTTATGAAGTTTTTCTCTTAAAATTATTCAAATAAATAAATAAATAAATTATAGTAAAAAATAATAAGGTAATGATTACACCTGAATTGGTCATGTTGCTCAAGGAAGATTTCCTTCATGAGAAGGAATTTTCCAACCAATATAAGGGGGATATTTAGTGGCTAAATTGTTGTGTGATACTCACTATTTTAGTGGGTCATAGTCTAACTTATACAAAAAATTATCTCTTTGAGATATTTTATTAGAAATTTTTAAAAGTTGTTTAATTTATAGAATCCAAGTGTCCTAGAGAATTTCAATGTGATAAATCCATTTATACATTAAAAAATATATTTTAAACAATAAAAAAATGGTATCCCAAGATTCTAGTGAAAAAGGTACTATTAAATAATGAACAAAATTGATTTGGTCATGTACCTCATGACTAGATTCTAGGCCTCCTTCATGAAACCCTCCACATAAATGTTTCCTAATTTAAAAAAAAAACTATCTTTCTTTAAATAATGATATTTTATTATGGGTACCTTATCAAACCTAAAGACTATTAAATAATTATAGTTGATTTGGTCAAATACAATAAACCCTTACTCATAATTTTTTCCTAATTTCTAGAAAAAAATATTGAAATAATCATATTTTGTTATGTGTACCTTATCAAACCTAAGAACTATTAAATAATGATCAAAATTGATTTGGTGAAGTAAGGCCAATGTTTCTTAGTTAGGTATATGTGTCAAAATAAAGGATCATGCTAACCAAGAGATTAAAATCTCAAAGTAACCTTTAGGAAGAAGAGGATGCGTAATAGGGGTGGGGATTAATTTGGTCAAATAATGACATTTTAATATGTGGGATTTATCACATATAACCACTATTTTACCTATAAATTTAAGACCTGTAAGAGGTTCTTTCTAACATAAGATAAGTGCATATATTAGCCAAAGGCTTCCTCTTTTTAGGTAAGCTCATTGAGGATCTGTTTTTCTAGGTAGACAAGGGCGAAGATACTAGTAGAAGGGTGGCACTTTTCACTTAAGCTTATTGAGGAATTTGTTTTATACTGTATTTTTTTGTCAATTTAATAATTGATTTTATTTGGGAAATTAAAATTTATTTCATATCTTGTGATTTTTCCATTATATCTTTAGTTTTGTTTAGTATTATTTTAGAAACTACCCATCCTTGGTTGGCTCTGGTTAGTTCTAGTGGTTAGGGGCTAGTATTCTTTGTTTCTTAATACATAGGGAAATCATCTATTTCAAATCGAGATAATGAAGAGGAATAACATTTAAAGATTTGTTGGAACATCCCTAAGGGCGGAAATGGAAGCTTACAAACCAATGTATGTCTAATATGGAAACATTTATCAGTACCTTCTACTTGACATTTTTAATGTTTTTTTCTCCCGTATGGTTTTAGAGTGTTAATAACCACTATCGTTATTGTTGTGACTTTATATTATTATTTTTATGCAAGCCCTAATTATATTTTGAACCTTAGAACCCTATATATACTAAGAGGGTTTTACTAGTTAAGTAATCACTTTTTATAAGTTAATTTCACTTTATTAAAGTCATAAACACATTTTATGACCTTTTTCTCTTAAAATTACCCAAAAAACCTAATAATAAGTTTTAGTAAAAAATAATAAAGTAATGATTAAAGCTCATTTGGTCATGCCACCCAAGGAATATTTCATAGTGTGACCCCTCATTATTTTAGTGGGTCATAGTGTAACTTATACACAAAATGACCTTTCTGAGATAATTTATTAGAAATTTTTAAAAGTTGTTTAATTTATAGAACTGAAGTGCCCTAGGGGGATTTTAATGTGCTAAATCCATTTATACATTCATAAATATATTTTAAACAATAAAAAAATAACTTATCCCTAGATTCTAGTGAAAAAGGTACTATTAAATAATGAACAAAGTTGATTGAGTCATGTACCTCATCACTAGATTCTAGGCCTCCTCCATGAAACCCTCCACATAAATGTTTCATAATTTCAAAAAAAAAAAAAATTCTTGAAATAATGATATTTAATTATGGGTACCTTATCAAACCTAAATACTATTAAATAATTATACTTGATTTCGTCAAATACAATAAACCCCTTCTCATAATTTTTTCCTAATTTCTAGAAAAAATATCTTCAAATAAACATATTTTATTATGTGTACCATATCAAACCTAAGAAAATAAAGTATTGTGGAAACCAAGAAATTAAAAGCTCAAAGTAACTGTCTAGGAAGAAAAGGATAGGTAATATGGGTGGGGATTGATTTGGTCAAATAATGATATTTTAATATGTCGGCTTTATCACATATAACCATTATTTTACCTATAAATTGAAGAGGCTCACAAGGTTCATTCTAACATTAACTAAGGGCATATACTAGCCTAAGGTTCGCTCTTTTCAGTAAGGTTCGCTCTTTTCAGTAAGCTGATTGAGGACTTTGTTTTCTAGGTTCACAAGGTTGAAGATTCAAGGGGAAGACTCGCACTACTCAGGTAAGCTTATTGAGGAATTTGTTTTATACTGTATTTATAGGAATTTATCAGTTATTTCTTATCATGTTATTTTTCCATTATATATTTAGTTTTGTTTAGTATTAATTTAAAAACTACCTGTCCTTGGTTGGATCTCATTAGTTCAAGGGGATAGGGGCAGGTTTCTTTGTTTCTTATTACATAGGTAAATCATTACTCTATATTAGATAGCCAAAATATATATCATGCAAATCATATAGAGAGACAATGAAGAGGAATACCAACTTTTAAAGTTTTGTTGGGACATGCTAATGGAATGCAATGGAAGCTTACAAAGTTATTTTGATTTGGTCAAGCAAGGGCAATGTTGCTTAGTTCCCCATCTGTCTCAAAATAAAGTATTGTGCAAACCAAGACAAAGTAACCTTCTAGGAAGAAGAGGATAGGTAATGGGGGTGCAGATTGATTTGGTCAAATAATGATATTTGAATATGTGAACTTTATCACATATAATCACTATTTGACCTATAAATTGAAGAGGTTCACTAGGTTCTTTCTAACATTAACTAAGTAGATTTTTTGAGATAAGCTAGTTGAACAATTTGTTTTCTAAGTTCACAAAGTTGAAGATACTAAGAGAAGGTGACACTTTTGAGGTAAGATTATTGAGGAATTTGTTTTATATTGTATTTATTTGTTAATTTAATAATGTATTTTACTTAGGAATTTATCAGTTATTTCTTATCTTGTAATTTTTCCATTATATCTTTAATTTTGTTTAGTATTATTTTAGAAATAGCTCATTTTTTATTAGTTGCTTAATATTATTTGTTCAGTTTTTAATACAAATTTTGTAATATAAATAAATTATTTTCATTTTGAAAATACCAAAGTACAAAGATAATGCTCCTTATGTGAAGGAGGCTACCAGCCTGACATGACACTAAGAAAGATGTGTACTTCTTGGAAAAATTTAGAATTTTTTTGGGTTCGAATTATATGATTATGTTATAAACCACCATTGAAAACATTCTAGCTTTAAAAAATTACATTACAAAAAGTAAAGCATTATATTTTATTTTATATTTACAGGTAAATAAAATGAAGTTAATCTGATTTTTATAATAAAATTTCCATTTTCATTTTAGGTAAAACCAAGATGACGCTCCGTAGGTCAACGAGGCTGGCACTGAGAAGACAGGAGGATATGCTTCGCCATCTCCCAAAAGATTTAGTTAGAGAGTGTTTGCTGAGAGTGCCGTACAAATCGCACTCGAAGCTCAAGGGTGTGTGCAAAGAATGGAGAGACATAGTGAAGAACCCACAGTTTTACCAGCAGCGGAGGAGCAGTAGAACAACGCAGCAGTTTATTTGCATGATTCAGCGCAGAGGAGTGTTGGTACTGGACCCGCTTATCTGCAGTTGGGTAACACTACCTCACATTCCTGACTTTCCCGGAATAATCCCTTCTTCCTGTAAGTGCGTTTCCGTCAATGGCAAGCTATTTCTCATGGGCGGAGACCATCCACAGACACGGGAAACCATGAATACAGTTTACATCTTCGATTTCGTGTCTGCCAAGTGGCGACGTGGAGCCGACATGCCCACCACGAGGCACAGCTTCGCCTGCTCTGTGCGTTCGTCCACGGGGTGTATCTACGTTGCGGGAGGGAGAGACCAGCGAAATGCTTCGCTGTCATCGGCCGAGTTGTACAATGTGGAAAATGACGTCTGGGAAACTCTCCCTCCCATGACCCGTCAACTAGGCGACTGTCATGGCTATTTTGTGAATGACAAATTATTTGTTTTCGTGAAAGACGATGACAACAGTGATGACGATGATGATAACACTGAAGATGAAAATGATGATAATAGTGATAATGATGACAATAGTGATGATGATAATAACAATGATGATAGCAAACATGCAGAGATTTTTGATCCAAATAAGAGGCTCTGGACAACGGTGCGTGATGTGTGGACAGTGGGGCAGTTCAAGGCGTTAGGCACCTTGGTTGCAAATGGGTACTTATTTACTTTCAGTGAGAAGCAGCTTATGAAGTATGAAGCGGACAGAAACAAGTGGGTTCTTGAAAGCACTCTTCCTGATAATGCTCCGTATAGAATATTGTACACCACAGAGTGGTGTGGCCATATTTTTGGCACTACAACTCGTACTCGTACCGGTAGTGGTCGCCAACTTTGTTATATGGTAGATCTGTTTAGTGACAAGATGATTGAATTTTATGTACCTATGGGCTGTACTCACTCGGTTGTAAACTTGGAGATTTAAGATTAATTTGAAAGACATTTTGAATAGCATTAATAATATTTGATTTATATTTTGGAGATTAATTATTTTTCAAATTATATACCATAATTATTTAAATATATATAATAATTGTTTTCTTTAATGTTAAAAAAATTAAATTAATTTCTAATCTTATATATTAAAGTAATCAATTTTTTTTAAGATAATAGGAAAATAATTATTTAATTTAGAAATCGATTGAAGTGTGTAAGTTATTTAATAAATTTATATTGATTTTATAAAAATATTTCCTTATTCAAATTAAAAATATATATAATTTTTTTTAATTCAATCGTTTATGATTATAAACGTTATATTTATTAATATGAAAAATACTATTAATTTGGTTAATTAATTAAATATAATTTTGAATAGGTGAAGGGTTGATGGTTATAAACAGTTTTATATATTTTTTTAATTCAATCCCTTATTATTATAAAAAGTATATTTATTAATATTAAAAATGTTATTAAACAGTTTTATTATTGGATCTAAGACTTTTGTAATCCATAAATTACATAAATGTCTTTAGGATTAATCACATTGTTAAGATTTAGATCATATTAGTTGATATGAAACTTGGACCAAATCCTAACAATGTTATTAATGAGATCTAGTTTTATTATCTTAAACTTTAATTGAATCATATATTTTAAGAAAAAAACAGATATATTTTAAATTTTTATTATTAGTTTAGTAGTGGATATTAAATATGATTATTTAATCAATTTATCTTCTAAACAAATGTATTAGATTTTTAAAATGTACTTTATGTTTGTCATTAAAATAAATTAAAATGAAAACATACAAATTATGTTTTATTATTTTATATTTTTTATATATATAGTTCATTACACTTGCGCAATACAATTTAATTTTTTTTGTTGTTGTTTAAAATAAACTTTTGAATGCATAATTCGATTCAACACATTGTGATATTTTCATTAAAATTAACCACAAAAATGGTAGTGAAAAAATCATCTAAGCCATACTGTTATATAAGGTAGTGAAAAAAACATCTAAGGAAAAAAACTTATATTCCTTAACCAAGTCTTGGGAACCACAAAAAAAAGGCTTTTTGACGTCACTTTTTGAGGTGCATAAAATGTTTTTTATGCACCTCATTTTAAATAAAGTAAAAGTGAAAAGTAACTTCTAGAAGCATAGTTGTGTGCATATTCTTCCAACTAAAACTGTCTCTTGTCGCCTTTGATCAAGGAACCCTAATCCCTTCATTAGAGATGTGAAACCTCCTCAAATTATCCTATAAATTGAGTTGAAACTTCCAAGTTTAGGGGTAAATAGGGGTTCATAAGGGTTCACTAAAGATAAACATATGCTCGTTATTCTAGAGTGGAAAGCTTGTTAGACCAAAGAGGAAGATTGTAAAGGCATAGGGGAGTATTTTGTCACCCTCCTTGCAATCCCCATCCCGAACCTTGGAGTGCCATTTGAGTGACCTCTCCATATTGTCATACATTGCCATAAATGTCATTGCATCCCTTGGCACGTCAAGAACATATTCCCTATTGATCATTCCTCAAGGAGACCTTCAAAAACATATGATTTTGGGTCGGCGCTCACACGCAGTTATGGCCTCGTGCCAATGAAGAAATTAACACTCGACCCCACGCCCATTGGCACTTCATCTAGGAAGGGCACCTGCACCAAGGTGCTTTTGGAAAGTTTTTTAAAATATGAACGAAGCTTCCATGCTTAAAATCTTCGTGAGCGGAGTCATCATGGTTTGTTCCACTATATGAAGTCAAATTTCTCCCTTTGGCTTATTAGCTCCTACAAATGTGCAACTCTCCAAAGGGATAGACCTCTCCTCCACCTTATGAGGATCCCAAACCTCCTCCTCCTCTCCTATAAATTCTTCTTATTCACCTTGATTCAGCTAGCTTAACAGCCATAGCCATAGCTGGTTTGAAAGAAGCAGAGAAGAATCCATCATTGAGAGAGAGTTTAAGCCCATTGCCTCATCCAAGCCTAATGATGAACGAATGCTTGAGACATGCCCAACTGAACTCATCGAAGGAGATATGCAACATCAACGCATAAGGTTGTAAACTTCTTTTTCTTGATCAATAATACATGACTCGTTTCTAGTTCCAAATTTGTTTCCATTTATATGTAATGTGTTTAACTCTTCTTTACTAGTTTAATAGTTATAGATGAATGCATATATGCTTGTATGTTGTCAGTGTTTGCTTGATCTTTGTGCACGTGCATGGACATCATCGCTAACGGAGCGCAAGGCATGAAGACAAAGATCGAAGGACCGTTGTTGCATACCATGACAAAAGCATTGGACCGAGGTATGATATCTATCCTAGTCCGTCTTTCATTGATAAACTAGGAATTGAGGAATTCAGCATGTTCCCTTATTGCTAGACCTACCCTAAGGCTAGAGGGATCACCTATGTCCACAGAGGGGATTTGTCTCCTCAACAAGTTCATGACCATATTGGGGATGAGTGTGTCTGTCATATCTCGTTGTTCATTTAGAGCTTTGCTTGTCTGTCCAACATTGGTTGTATTGCCATTTCTCTCCTCTTTTTAGCTTATTTGACTCTTTCAAGCCACTTCACCTACTCCCGGAGTGATAAACCTGTCTTCCCTCAGCTGCCTTTTCTCCATTCTTAGGTTTCCTTACTCAGCGTTGTTTCTTTCATGACAATCACGCCGATTGGCATGGGTTGCGTGTCCTACTGGTGTGATTTCCCCTATTTAGTGTGGATTACTACCGAATAGTCACGTGGAATCCTATATGTTTGGTTTTAGGCTCTTTGTCACACTTTTCAGTGCATCTTACCCACTCGATTGGCTTTTCCTCTTTGGATTACTCCACTTGAATTTCTTTTGGCTTCCCTGTCTCTTTTATTTTGGTTTATTATCTCTCGTCTCATCAGTGTGGCTTTTCATCCTAAGGTTTCTAGGTATCTTTGATTGCTAGTTCGACCACATGTTCGTTGAGTATCCAATCCGTGTATGAGTCAGTTTATTCATTCATATTTTTAGCTTGTTATCTGACTGTTTAGTCTCTTCTTTCGATTCTATGTGTTGTTGGATTGTCAAACTACCATTCTAGTGCATGCTTGACCCTCCATCCATCGCCTTGAGCATAGATTACATTGCTCACTAAGTCGATTTGAAATTCCTCTTTCTACGTGAAGGAATGCCTATCTAGTTTTGATTGTGCTTTACATGTATTTTGAATTGGTCTCTTCGTGTTTTGATCATTTCATTTGGATTGCTCAAAGCTAGTGTTTTTTTTGTCCTTTTGGTGTAACTTTGCATTATTTCTCCTCATTCATACGAAAGAACAAAATTTTCATTTTTTCTCTCTGTTTGAAAATGAAAAGTACTCTTTTTCATTAGTAGGTTTCTTCTTCATTAGAAAAGTGAAAAACAAGAGAAGCATTTTTATTTTTCAGCTTTAGTTGTGTTAGTAACATGAAGGAAGTGTTATTCCTACATTTGATTGATTGCTGCTCTGTTATGAACCTCTTTCCCTCTTTCTTAGCTAGTTCTTCATCGAATTTAAATGATATTATTTCGCTCTTATAGTTATGCATTAGAGATTTGGGATCACATTCAGTAAGGCCTTGAAACCGAAACATAATTTCAAGATAAACTTTAAAATGAATTCAATCAACCTAAGGAATCATTGAAACTTAACGCTCACACTTAGAGGTCTACGCTAGTGACATGTTCTGACGTCATTAAACCTAGCAGCTCTCACTCACCACCTAACATTAGACGACACTAGTATGGACTTGTGCTCCCCATACCATCGCTTATATAAAGGGAGACCCTCATAGGTTGCCATCCTTTTTCCATAAGAAACCGAGTCTGCCGCCCTGTAACCATGATACACCGACCGCAACATTTGGGGAGAATTCCTGCACATACGTTAAGTCCTTGGTCATTTATCTTTCATTTTATCACCAAGGTGTATATTGCAGTTCACAGGAGCTTGGTACACCCTCTTGCTTAGAGTCCCTCAGTAGTCATTTTGATATTTCCTTGACTTCTTAAAATTTGAAAAGGTCATTGAGCACTTGCCCTTTCACGCTCGTCCAAACTAAAAGAGACTACAGTCACCTTTTGACATTTTCTCAACTCTTGAAATATGAAAAGGTAGAGTTTTGTTTCAGTGTCATAAAATTAATTAGCCATGATCAAGCACCGATTAATATATTTTCTTAGCCAATTCATGAGTAATTCCTTAGTGATTTTCCTTACAGCCTTAGATTGATTATCACTTCTCTTTTATGTTTTTGAGACAAAGTCATGGTGGCGGAACCACCAATTTCGTCGTCCCCTTCATTACCTCGTACTGAAGAATCTTCCCCCAAATTTTCTTTGTAGACACCTCAGTCTATTGGGACTCTAGGCTACTAGCATGCCATTATTTCGAGTGTTCAACGTCTCACCGCTCGATCTCCCCTTGAGGAACCATTTGATATCAATTGGCAGCCTTTAGACACTTGGGCCTTTTTAAGGGAAGATCCCTTGGGACAACCTGAGCCACCATTAATGCGTGCTTTACTTTCCACTGCTTGTCGAATTTTTTCTGAAAACATGTCTTCATCCAACATGGATGCCATGAGTCTCATTAGTAGTGAAGAGACTTATGTTTCTATGGGAGGATATTAATTCCCTCCGACGAATTTTCCTTATGTCTTAGGTCAACCTTGATCACAACCTTCATCTCTACCGGCTCGTTATCATTCTTTCAGTTAGATGATTTGTGGTGCTATGTCTTTTTATCAGAATCCGATATGGTCAAGTACATTGGCTCCTTCATAGGGGCGGTTTGTGTCGGGTCCATCCCCTTCGACTCCCATTATGTTTTTGATAATTACAATTTTCCCAACCTAGCCGACTGTTTTTGTGGCTTCATCCGCACCTTCTCCTAATGTGATTCCATCATTACCACCATCTTCTGCTATAAGCGGAACACACCTTAATTCTTCTGCAATGTCTGTTGGACCCATTGTGAGTGGATCACAACCTCATGTATCAGGATTCCATCATTCTATTGGTAGTGCACCTATCTCCTCTAATCATATTCCTAGAGGTTTGACGTACAACCAGTATATGATGGCTCTTCAATATCGTAATTATCTCTTGCAAGGATCTCAGAAGCATCCCACACCGATTACCCCACCGCATTACTATGATGAGCATGGGAATCATGTGTATCTCCATGGACCTCTTCTGTGAGTCCCGTTGTATGTTCAAACAACTCAAGCTCCGATTTACCCAAATTAGTTCACGTACCTCCAGGGAAAGCCCTATGGCCGTCAAGGAAAACCCTCTCATCTACAGGGCCAACCTTTGGTTTAGCAAGGAAAAACCTATGGTCCTATTGGTCAACCCTATGTTCATCAAAGAGCATCTTATGTTCCCCAGGTGCAAACCTACCACCTCGGGGACAACCTTTTGTGCAACAAAACCAACCTTACATTTAGCAAGGCCCCACTATTCTACAACAAGGTCAACCATCTAGTGGTCCGCTCGACCAACCTGGTCTTCAAGGGCAACCTCACTCATCTCAACCATCACGCCAACTTGTTTCTCCCGGGCAGCCTCGTGGATCTCAACACCCAACCCAACCTGCACCCTAGGGACACTGTGTTCAACCTCAGTACCCGAGCCAACATGCACCCCACGGGTAACCCGTTTTCCAACCTTTCATTCCTCAAGGCCAACCTATGGTTTCCCAAGGTCATCCTTTGATGATGCAAGGTCCACCACAAGGAACTGCTTACATTTCATAGCAAAATCCATATGTTGGTCAAACTAGACCTCAGGTTCACTCAGAATCAATACGCTGGTCCTCAACCGGTGTATGGGCAGAATTATCAAGGTTATAACCCATATGGACAACATCCTCCAAGAAAAAAACATATGGGGTCAAAATTTCTCCCAACCTAGTTGGAATCCCAATACTGGTCTCTATCAAAGACGTGCAATACCTTTCAACTTCCATTTCTTTCTACGCTGGAATTGCGTGATGTGTCAAAGTTAACGAATGATCCCATCATTCATAACCCATATTGGCCTCGAGTTCCCACCAAAATCCCCGGCGATTGTCCCAAGTATGAAGGCAAGTTCGAAGAAGACCACAGGAGCATGTTATGACGTACCACCTTTGGTGCTCCTCTAACTCCTAGGTTGATGATTGAATTTGACTATGTCTTTTCCAAAGGAGTCTCACTAGTGCCACTGCAGAGTCATAGATTTAACTCTCTTGTGGCATCTTTCAAGATTTCAACTCTCTTTCCATGGCCTTTCTCACTCACTTCCAGTTACCAGTTTCTTATGAAACTCGGACGCACCTCCTAACATCTTTGAAATAGGATGGAGCCACTCATATCTCCGATCTATTCATGAATGGAGGTGGCACCGTCGCTTGTCAACTTTGAGATTCGTGATCAGCTTCTGACTCATTGGTTCACCACATGTTTTATCGGTCTGATTGCTAAGGACATCGCTATGGGGGCATGTGTTACTGAGGAGAAAGCCATCCCTGGCATACCTTGATCTCGTGTATTCTCAATCTGGCATGCTCTATTAACTCTTGGGAGATGCCCTACGACCTGAAACTACCAAAGCACCGGTGACTCCATATGTCTACAGTATCACTGGTTCTATGTCTCGTAAGTCTTCACCCAACCCAACCCTGCTAAGCAAAAACCCACTTCTTCCACTTATAATACTTCTAGCCTCCTCCTATTCGTGGCAAGACTGTGGAAGTGAATGTTGTCTAGTCTAGGCAGGCTGATAAAGCTTTCAAAGGTAAGAGAAAGGGTAAAGGTAAGGCCAAAGTTGATACCCCTAAATAGGACTCTCCTAAACACATTACTAATAATGGCTCGAAACCTAAACCGAATTACCCTTGTCTGTGACTATGAGAATTACACCAAGGATTGTCCAAGACTAGCAGAGGTGTGTCTTCTACTCAAAGGTTCAAAGAGGCTATCCACACTATGTATCAATCAAATCAAATTCGAGTTAGAAGTGTCGATTATGTTATAAACAACCATTGAAAATATTATAACTTTACAAAGGGTAAAGTATTATATTTTATTTTATATTTACAGGTAAATAAAAAAAGTTAGTTTGATTTTTGTAATAAAATTTCTATTTCCATTTTAGGTAAAACCAAGATTAAGCTCCGTAGGTCAACGAGGCTGGCAGTGAGAAGACAGGAGGATATGCTTCGCCATCTCCCAAAAGATTTAGTTAGAGAGTGTTTGTTGAGACTGCCGTACAAATCACACTGGGAACTCAAGGCTGTGTGCAGAGAATGGAGAGACATAGTGAAGAACCCACAGTTTTACCAGCAGTGGAGGAGCAGTAGAACAACGCAGCAGTTTATTTGCATGATTCAGCACAGCGGAGTGTTGGTACTCGACACGCTTACCTGCAGTGGGGTAACACTACCTCACATTCCTAACTTTCCTGGAATGATTCCTTCTTCCTGCAGGTGCATTTCGGTCAATGGGAAGCTATTTCTCATGGGCGAACGCCATCAATGCACATGGAAAACCATGAGTACAGTTTACATATTCGATTTCATATGTGTGAAGTGGCCACGTGGAGCCGCAATGCCCACCACGAGGCACAGCTTCGCCTACTGGGTGTATCTACGTTGTGGGAGGGAAAGACCAGCAAAGCATTTCACTGGCATCGCCATGTTGTGGGAAACTCTGTTTGCCATGACCCGTCAACTAGGGTACTGTCCTGGCTATTTTGTGAATGACAAATTATTTTTTTTCGTAGGTAATGACAACAATGACAATAGTGCAGAAGTTTCTGAGGGAAATACGGGGCTCTGGAAAAAGGTGGGTGATGTGTGGATAGTGGGGCAGTTCACGTCGTTAGGACCCGATGTTGCAAATGGGCACTTATTTACTATGAGTGATATGCAGCTTATGAAATATGAAGCAGACAGAAGCCAGTGGGTTCTTGAAACTTTGTTATAGGATAGACATTTTTAACATTGATATTAAAAATGTTATTAAATAGTTTTATTATTACATTTGAGACTTTTATGATCCATAAATTAGATAAATGTCTTTATGATTAATTACATAATTAAGATTTGGACCACATTAATTGGTTTGAAACTTGGACCAAATCCTAACAATGTTACTAATCCTAAAGAGTAAATCCTCACAATTCTATTAATCAGAAAAATCAAATCCTAGCAATGTTATTAATCTCATCTAATTTTATTATCTCAAACTTTAATTGAATCATATATTTCTTTAAGAAAAAAATAGATATATTTTAAATTTTTATTATTACTTTTGTAGTGGGTATTAAATATGATTATTTAATCAATTTATCTTTTAAAGAAATGTATTAGATTTTTAAAATGTAATTTATGTTTGTCATTAACATAAATTAAAATGAAAACATATAAATTATGTTTTATTATTTTATATTCTTTTATATATAATTCATTAAAATTAGGCAATACAATTAAATATTGGATTTAACACCTTGTGATAGTTTGATCAAAATTAACCACAAAAATCGTAGTGAAAAAAACATCTAAGCCTTACTCTTATATAAGGTAGTGAGAAAAACATCTAAGGAAAAAAACTTATATTCCTTAACCAAGTCCTGTGAACCAGAAAAAAAATCTCTTAAATGCTCTTAAATATTGTTTATGAGCTTTTTGCAGCCACTTCCTACTGAGCCACATATATTCCTAACCTTACTTGTGGACATCTGCACTCTGTTTTCCCATAAAACATGTGCACCCAATTTTAAAGAAAGTAAAAGTGAAAAGTAACTTCTAGAAGCATAGTTGTGTGGATATTCTTCCAACTAAAACCCTCCCTTGTCCCCTTGGATTAAGGAACCCTAATCCCTTCATTAGAGGATCTCATCCCTCTATTGGTGGATCTCAAACCTCCTCAATTTCTCCTATAAATTGAGCTTAAACTTCAGGTTTAGGGGTAAATAGGGGTTCATAAGGTTTCACTAAAGATAACATTATGCTCGTTATTCTAGAGTGGAAAGCTTGTCAAACCAAAGAGGAAGATTGTAAAGGCATACGGGTGTATTTTGTCACCATCCCTGCAATCCCCATCCCGAACCTTGGAGGGCTATTTCAGTGACCTCTGTATACTATCATACATTGCCATAAATGTCATTGCATCCCTTGGCATGTCAAGAACATATTCTCTGTTGATCATTCCTCAAGCACACCTTCAAAAACATATGATTTTGGGTCGCTGCTCATAGGCAGTTATGGCCTCGATCCCATGAAGAAATTAACATTGGGCCCTGCACCCATTGGAGCTTTGTCTGAGAAGGGAACCCGTGCTAAGATGCTTTTAGAAAGTTTTTTAAAATAGAAATAAAGCTTCCATGCTTAACAAATTCGTGAGCGGAGTCATCATGGTTTGTTTGACTAGATCAAGTCGAATTTCTCCCTTTGGCTTATTAGTTCTTACAAATGTGCAACTTCCTAAAGGGATAGACCTCTCCTCCACCTTATGAGGATCCTAAACCTCCTCCTCCTCTCCTATAAATTCTTCTTGCTCACCTTGGTTCAACTAGCTTAACATTCATAGCTATAGCTGGTGTGAAAGAAGTAGAGAAGACTCCATCATTAAGAGAGAGTTTAAGCTCATTGCCTCATCTAAGACGAACTACGAATGAATGCTTGAGACGTTCATGAATGAAATTGTCAAAGGATATCTGCAACGTCAAGGAATAAGGTTGTAAAATTATTTTTCTTTATGAATAATATGTGACTCGTTTCTGCTTCCAATTTTTTTTTCCATTTATATGCAACTTGTTTAACTCTCCTTGACTAGTTGAATAGTTATAGATGAATGTATATGCTTGTATGCCATCATTGTTTGCTTGATCTTTATGCAGGTGCATGGACATCATCGCTAACAGAGTGAAGGCATGAAGACAAATATTGAATGATTGTTGTTGCATGCCACGACAAAAGCATTGGAACGAGGTAGGATATATATCTTAGCCGGTCTTTCATTTATAAACTAGGAATTGGGGAATTCAGCATGTTCCCCTGTTGCTAGACCCACCATAGGGCTAGAGGGATTGCCTCTGTCTGCAGAGGGGTTTTGTCTGCTCAACAACTTGGTGACCATACTGGGGATCACTATGTCTGTTGTTTCTCGTTGTTCATTTAGAGTTTTTTTTGTCTTTCCATCTTTAGTCGTATTTCCATTTCTCTGATTTTCTTAGATTATTTGACTCTTTCAAGCCCCTCACCTATTCTCAGAGTGACAAGCCTATCTTCCCTCACTTGGCTTTTCTTCATTATTGGGTTTCCTTACTCAGCGATGTTGTTTTCTTGACAGTTACACTGATTGTTGTGGGTTGCCTGTGCTACGCGTGTGATTTCCCCTATTCAGCATGGAATACTGTCGAATAATTGTGCCAAATCCTTTATGTTTTGTTTTAGGCTCTTTGTATGATTTTTCAGTGCATCTTACCCTCTCAATTGGTTTTTCCTCTTTGGATTACTCCAAATGAATTGCTTCTGTCTTCCCTATCTCTTTCATTTTGGTTAATTATGTCGCATCTCATCAGCGTGGCTTTTCATCCTATTGTCTCTAGGTATCTTTGATTGCTAGTTCAACCACATGTTTGCTAAGTATCCAATCCATGTATGAGTTATTTTACTCATTCATCTTTTCATCTTGTTATTTGATTGTTTGGTATCTTCTTTCAATTCTATGTGTTGTTGGATCATTGAACTACCATTCTGGTGTCTGCTTGACCCTCCATCCATTGCCTTAAGCATAGATTACATTACTCACTGAGTCAATTTGAAAGTCCTATTTCTGTGTGAAGGAATGCATGTCTTGTTTTGAGTGTGCTTTACGTGCGCTTTGTATTGGTCTCTTCATGTTTTGATCATTTCATTTGGATTGCTCAAATCTAGTGTTTGTTTTGCCCTTTTGGTGTAATGTTGCATTATTGCTCCTCATTCATACAAAAGAACAAAATTTGCATATTTTATCTCTGTTTGAAAATGAAAAGTACCCTTTTGTATTAGTAGGTTTCTTCTTCATTAGAAAAGTGAAAAACAAGAGAAGAATTTTTCATTTTCATCTTTGGCTGTGTTTGTAACATGAAGGAAGTGTTATTCTTGCATTCAATTGGTCGTTGCTCTGCTATGAACCTCTTGCCCTCTCTAGCTAGTTGTTCATCGAATTGAAATGATATTCTTTTGCTCATATAGTTATGCATTAGAGATTTGAGATCACATTCAGTAAGGCCTTGAAACTGAAACATAATTTCAAGATAAAATTTAAAATGAATTCAATCAACCTAAGGAAGCATTGAAAATTACCGCTCACACTTAGAGGTCTAAGGTAGTGACATCTTCTGACGTCATTAAACCTAGCAGATGTCGCTCGCCACCTGGCATTAGACAGCACTAGTATGGACTTATGCTCCTCGTACTGTCACGTATATAAAGGGATACCCTCATAGGTTGTCATCCTTTATCCATAAGAAGCCTAGTCTCCCACCCTGTAACCCTGATACACCGAACACAACATTTAGGGAGACTTCCTGCACGTACGTTAAGTCCTTGGTCATTTCTCTTTCATTTGATCACCAAGGTGTATACTGTAGTTCACGGGAGCTTGGTACACCCCCTTGCTTAAAGTCCCTTCGTAATCATTTTGATCTTTCCGTGACTCCTTAAAATTTGAAAAAATCATCGATCACTTGTCCTTTCACGCTCATCCAAACTGAAAGCGACTAGAGTCACCTTTTGTCCTTTTCTCGACTCTTGTAATATGAAAAGGTAGAGTTTTGTTTCAGTGCCATAAAATTAATTACCCACGATCACACGCTAATTAAGATATTTTCTCAGTCGATTCATGATTAATTCCTTAGTGATTGTCCTTACCGCCTCAGATTGATTATCACTTTTTTTTTATGTTTTTGAGACAAAGTCACCATGGTGGAACCACCAATTTCGTCGCCCCCTTCATTACCGCGTAGTGAAGAACATTCCCTTGAAGTTTCTTTGGAGACACCTTAGTCTATTGGGACTCTAGGCTACTGGAATGCCATTATTCCAAGTGTTAAACCTATTGCCACTCGATCTCCCCCTCAGGAACCATTTGATATGAATTGGCAGCCTCCGGATGCTTGGGCCTTTTTAAGGGAAGATTACTTGGGACAGCCTGAGTCACCATTAACGCGTGTTTTACTTTCCACTGCTTGTCACCTTTTTGCCAACAGCATGTCCTCATCTGACATGGATGCCCCGAGTCTTATTATTAGTGAAGAGACTTATGTTTCTATGGAAGAATATCAATTCCCTCGGGAGAATTTTCTTTATGTCTCAGGTCAAACTTTCTCACATCCTTCATCTCTACCAGCTGGTTATTGTTCTTTGAGTTAGTTCATTTCTAGTGGTATTTCTTTGTATCATAATCTGATATGATTGGATAAATCAGGTCCTTTAGAGGGGTTGTTTGTATCGGGTCCATCCCTTTCAACTCCCATTATGTCGACGATCGTTACATTTTTCCCAACCCATCCCACTATTTTTGTGGCTTCATTTGCACCTTCTGCTAGCGTGATTCCACCATTACCACCATCTTCTCCTATCAATGGACGACACCTTAATTCTTCTGCGATGTCTGTTGGACCCATTGTGAGTGGATCACAACCTCACATATCGGGAATCCATCAATCTATTAGTAGTGCACCTATCTCCTCTAATCCAATTCTCGAAGGTTTGACGTATGAATAGTATATGACGGCTCTTCTATATCAGGATTGTCTCCCGCAAGGCTCTCAATAGCATCCTGCACCCGTTATCTCGCCGCATTAATATGATGAGAATGGGAGTCATTTGTATCTCCATGGGCCTCTTCCGCGAGTCCCATTTTATGTTCAAACAACTCAAGATCTGGTTTATCCAAATCAGTTCATGTACCTCCACGGACAACCCTCTCATCTATAGGGCCAACCTTTGGTTCAACAAGGTCAAACCTACGGTCCTACTGGTCAACCTTATGTTTACCACGGAGCGTCTTATGTTCCCCAGGGGCAAACCTACCACCTCAGGGACAACCTTTTGTGCAACAAAACTAGCCTTACGTTTAGTAAGTCCCCACATTTGTACAAAAATTTCAACCCTCCAGTGGTCAGCCAGGCCAACCTGGTCTTCAAGGGCAAGCTGGATCATCTCAACCATGAGGCCAACCTATTCCTAAGGGGCAGCTTGGTGGATCTCAACACCCAGGCCAACCTGCACCCGAGGGACAACCTGTTCAACCTCAGTACCCGAGCCAACCTCATTCCTCAAGGCCAACCGACGGTTTCCCAAGGTAAACCTTTGATGGTACAAGGTCCACCCCAAGGCACTGCTTACATTCCGCAGCAAAACCCATATGTTTCTCAAACTAGACCTCAGTGGTTCACTCAGAATCAATACCCTGGTCCTCAACTGGTGTATGGGCATAATTATCAAGGTTATAACCACTATTGAAAAAATCCTCCAAGACAAAACATATGGGGTCAAAATCTCTCCCAACGTGGTTGGAATCCCAATATTGGTCTCTATTAAAGGCCTACAATGCCTTTCAATCTGCAATTTCGATTTCTTGCTACGCTGGAACTGCATGATGTGTATGTTAGTCATCATTATTTTTCACTATTTGTAGATGACTATAGATTGGTTTTAGATTTATAAAAATGACATTTCCTGAATATTGTGACTTTTAGAAATCTCACTACCTTCATTATCCTTTTTCAAACTTTTTCACTATTCTATCAATTTTCCATTTCATGGTCACCTTGTCACTCTTCAAACTCCTTATGGGTTTTTACCCATCATTTTCAACCTCCTTTCCTGCCTATGACCTCATTACCCTCCTTTCCCTTTCCCATAACTCCAGTTTCCCTCTAGGGTCTCCTATAGATAAATTTTCCCCATGTTCCCAAATTTCCTCAAGCATTGATGGTCTCAAAAACTATCTCTATAGCCTCTTTAGATAAATGAAGTACATTGGATTTTGGATCTTCAATACAACACTTTGACAATACTATGTTTTTCACTTTAAGCCTCTGTTGTAGCCGCTACAACACCACCCAAAATTTTGGGTATATTCAAAATTTTGGGTCCCCCTCTGCTTGCTTAGTCGTTAAAGTCTTTCACCCGACCTGCAGTCAGTGACATCCCAATGACCTATCCCCAACCCCTCATGAGCTTTCTCACCATCATGATCAGATGTTGTTGCTGCAATCATGCCATGTGTGGGAGGGATCATCCAACATATGCTCGAATAGGAATTTTTCTGTGCATTGAGGATGTACATTAGCAACCCTCTCGCCATGGGTCATTAAGCATGTTGTTTGAATACTTTTCTTAAGATTTTTAGTCTCATATGTTTTAGCTAGGGACACCATAATCAAAGAGTAAACTAATTAGTGTTATAATGTTTCATACAGGTCAATCCCACGAATGATAAACCCAAAATGTCATCACCACACCGATGAGAAGGATAAGAGTAGTGCGAGATGAAACATGAGAAGTGGAGGACATCTATCACGTGTACGCAAGAAATAAGACCGCACCAGTCAAGGGAAATTTCGGTCACAATGGGAATTGGGAAAACATTGCAGGCTATAAGTTTGTTGGCTTACTTGAAAGATCAACGGAAATGCCCATGGCCCTTTTTGGTGTTGTCTCCATTAAAGTTGCTACCTTGACTCAAGGTGACAATACCTCTGGATGTAGCAAACAATTTAAGCTACTAAGATATATTTTGCATGAATTCATGCTTCGGCATACAAAAGCTTTACTTGTCAAGAATGGAACTCTTACATTGCCACCACTATATGGGGTTACAGTACTGGCTCCATTGGTCCCACTTCAGAAGAAAATTTATGTATTCGTATTGCATCAAGAGTTGCCCAGCTTCAAACAAGTGGTTCAGGCACTGAGCATCAATCTTGACAAAATATTGTCGTACAAATGCGAAAGACATGTAGCCATTCCTATCTTTTCAATGGTGTGGAGCCACAACCATTTGAAGAAGGTGAACACTTAGTTCAGGTGAGCGGAAAGCTCATCATCTTGGACATTTTGCTTGAGAAGTTGCATATTCAAGGACATCGTGTCTTGATTTCTTAACAAATGACGCAAACAATAGACATTCTGTAGGATTACTTAGAGCTGCGAAGGTATTCTTATGAGCACCTTGATGGATTAGTAAGAGCAGAAGAGCATTTTGCAGTTGTGCAAAGCTTTGGTGGCAAAGCATCAACACTGCCAGAGTCAAGTGACATCAGAAACGCCAATGATGATACTCATGAAGCATTTGTATTTTAATATCTACTCGAGCTGGTGGTGTTGGTTTCAATCTTGCAGGAGTTGATACTGTCATTTTCTATGAGCGGGACTGCAATCCACAAGTTGACAAGCAAGCATTATAGCGTGCTCATCGCATTGGTCAGCTGCATCATGTTTTGGCAATAAGCATTGTAACAGAAAACATAGTTGAGGAGGTGATTATTCAAAGGGACAACAGAAAATTGCAGCCTAGTCACAATGTTATTGGCCATGATGATGTCGATCGAGAAGCACATAGATCAGACAGTATTGCAGGTGGTGATTTGAGGTCCATAATAATTTGTGGCCTGAACAAATTTGACCCATCATGACAACATAGAAGGAAGCTCTTGGTTATAAGTATTTAGCTATTCAAGGTACATCTGAGAGTTTGAGTGTTGTACCAAAGTCAGATAATGGCGAAGTACATTTTGTCTTTGGAGATTGTACAAATCCTATAAACTGCCATTCTTCAAAACTGACAATAATTTTGAGTTGTGTTGACAACTCTGGAAAATTGGGGAAGGGAAGCAATCTTTGTTAAACCTAAGCTACAAAGTGGGTGCACATTCGAGGGACCAAGTTTATGCATTTGAAACATTAAACCAAGGCACAAATACATATGGTTTCAAAACCATATAATATGGCTGAGTAAAAGCATACGAAGAACATTACAGTTAGGCCCAAATAATTTTTTGCTGAAGTTTTAATCCATGTTAGAACATTTGAGGTATATATATAAGGTGGTCAACTTTACGATTAAAGCACGAATCAAAACTATATGAAAATACATTACGAATGGACTTAAACATTTCTATGGCGAAGTTTCAACCTATGGAGTGGATATATATATATATATATATATATATATATATAATGGTCAAATTGAAACGATCCAAACAAGGGAGTGGAAGCCAATAGAATTTCAGTATCACAGGCAGAACCGGCCACGTGCAAGCATTTTTGAGAAGCAAATCACAACGACATGAGAAAGCCCTAGGGTATTGAATTCAAAAGGTTTATTATATTTTTACACTTTTCTCACACAATACATTGTTATTCTTCGTTCAAACCACGAGATATGTATCAACCCATGGCAAAAAAAAATTGGAGCGGATGTATACGTAGTGGCCAAAATTCATAAAGCAGAACCTTATAACAGACCTATGATGGAAATGATATAACAATCATCGAGCGGTTATAATCAGAAGAAATGTAGAACTATATGAAGACATCACAAATGAGTGCAATTTTCAACCTATGGTAAACGTTTGGAGTAGATATATGTATGTAGCAGTCAAAAGTTGTGTTTAAAAATTTGGAGCATATATTTATATAGTGGTTGAAATGCATGTTTGAAACACGGGCGAAAGGTTATAACAAAGCCATCACGAAGGTTAACAAGATAACGCATCATTCACTCAATGAAACAGGAAAGCACCGAGCATCAGAAAAACATTATATGATAACACCATTAATATAAACAGATATGTCATATGAGGGCACCACGTTTCAATAAGGTTGGTTGTCATAATGAAGCGAAGGATCTCGTTAACGTTAAAGCTCCAGCAGAGACATGATGTGCTCTCGCATGAAGTTCAAGGGGTTGTTGTTCACTTTCTGACACTGAAGAAGATGTTCATCGAGTGCATGTTAGCTGCGCGCTCTGCATGGAGGAGTAATTATACAAAACTCGCACGCCGTTGATGATGATATCCCCAAAACAACCATACCTCTGTGATGGATGGTGGTATACGTATAACTGGGGGATCCAGGATATTTTTCACCGCTATTTTCAAACATACTATTCACATCAGCTGTGCCTAGGAGACACAATGACACGCCGGATTACAATACCAAATATGAAGCATCTAGTTGGCAAGCTTTCCTTAAAGGTTCCATGCGATTATTATGCATGTGCCGGTTTTTAAGGTAGATCGAGCGTTGCACCAAAACAAAGCATAGTAAATGAAGCGTGGAGTGTCGAAAAATCGATTTGGAATAATTTATTTATTCGATGGAGAGAGTAAAGAATTTCACACGCATTGTAACTAAGCGCAAAAGAAACAGTCTCTGAGTTGCATAACTGATAGAGCGAATAAAAATGTGACTTGCGACCCTGCGATCATTGCAAGAGCAGTCGCAGTTAAAAGTCGGGTCGCAAGGTCGCAGATTTTTCTTCCGGTCAACAAATGCGACCTATTTCCCATGCGACTGTGCGACCTGTGAGACGTGCCTGATATTTTCTGCATGGGCTTCAAGAGTAGTATTTATTGATCTAGTCTAAAACCCGTCCATTGTCAAGCAAGCTGTAAGCTGAGCTTTCAGGTTGGGGCAAAAGAAGCATTTCTACATATATCGCCTCTTGGCATCAGGAACCATAGAAGAAGAGAAGTCTTAGCCCATGTGAAGACAAAGTCGCACGACCCCTCCAGGTCTCTAAGTTGCAATACATCCTGCTGGATAGAAAATGTGACCATGCGACTGTGCGACCCCTCTGAGGTCGCAAGGTTGCAGAATGGTGTGCTCGAGGAAAGCTGCGGCCAAGGAAATTTTCCAACTACGTGACCCCAATTACAAAATGAAATTTTTTGTATTCGAGCATGCAGTGCTATTAGCTTGGCTGCAGAGAATCGTCATAAAATTCCCCTGATGGAGATCAGCGTTGAAATACCATATTTTGTAGCCATTTGTGGATGGCTACGTCTAATGCACATTCAGGACCAGTTGTCTGGAGATATTAAGAACCCAGACAATGCAGCAGCTGGCCATCTATGAAGACATTGTTGTTATTGCGACTTTGGTCACTCATACTTCCTTCTTCGAATTTCGGCATGCGTTGCCCCATCAATTCAGGATGGGATGTTGCTATTGGAACGTTCCCATGCTCCACGTTTCTCTCAGTTAACAAAGATGCTCGAAGATTGTGTCCCGAGACTGTTAATTTTTTTTTTGCAAGCCCTGTTGATGTCCGCATTAGATACTAAGTAGAGCCTCAAAGTGAAATTCCCTACCCTTTTGCTGGAGCATCAAGACTATAGAATTTGGCTGCGTCTTTCTAGTGGGGTATCCGTTTTACCTCAACCTTTGGTTTTTGCTATAATCATGGAGGCTAATGATGATGTGTCTCTCTTCAGAAACATTAAGAGGTTTTGTAAACATATATCATGACATTGTTTCATTCCCTGAAGCATTTGCATCCTTTGTACCTCTATTGCATGAAATAGTCAAAGAAAATAAGATACCTTAGACTCTCGGATTGAAGATGACAAGTATTTCTTCTATAATAAATGGGAAAATTGATGAGCATCTAAATCTAAGGTAACCATTAAGGATGCGAATGAAGAAGCCCATGCCTATCAAGCAATTCAATCCAAGATTTGAAGAGAAATTTGTGCATGGGAAAGATTATGATCTTGACAGAGAAAGGGTGAAGAGGAAGCTTACCCTAGCCATTCTTTCTAATGATTCAGTAACTCCACACTTGACCACACAGGGGTCTAAGTTTATTATTTTCATTCTTGAAATTATTCAAACATGCTCTTAGTATCAATGTTATATCATGAAGATGTGTAACCTAAGTTATGTGACTGCAGGTGGAAGCTATTGCTCTGCGCAATGAGGCAAAGTTTTTCCCAGCAAGCAAGAGGACCTGTTTTCAAAGCAAGGAATGTGAGATGAGGAATACTTCTATAAAATCCAGAGATCACCAAAAGAAGGCTGCAAGTCGCAAATCTTCTTGAGGTCGCAAGTCACAGATCTGCTCTAGGTAATAGGTCTCAGATCTGCTTGAGGTCGCAGGTCGCAGATTTCTTTAGGTCGCGGGTCGCGGATGGTCCGAGGTCGCAGGTCGCAAATGGTCTGAGGTCGCAGGTCACAGATGGTCCGAGGTCGCAGGTCATGGATGGTCTAAGGTCGCAAGTCGCAAGGTCCAGTCAGGTTGCAAGTCGCAAAATGGACTGGGTCACAAGGCAGCCCAACAGTCAGGAAGGCCAAAGGTCAAGGAAACCCAAAGGGAAAGTTTTGCTCTATAAAAATACTTCCTTCGAGAACTTGTAAAGGATCCTTTTTTTGGGGGGACTCAAGAGTTATAGAGCATTGTATTGAAGGATAACACTCTGTTGCATATGAATGAGATACTTGTCAAAACTCTTTTGGATCTGATGTGTTTTTCTGTGCGAACACTATGAGTATTTATTATACAGTTTCGAACATCTTTTGATTAATGAAGCTAAACTTTTAATTGCATCATTTACTCATTATGGTTCTCTGTACTTATGTTAATGATGTTTGGTTCATTTTTCTTTATTAATGGATTTTAATGACTTTGTTTATTAGCATTTGTTTTATCTTTCAAGAATGTAAAGGGGGCATCTCGCTATAAAGAATTGTTTCTTTTGTGGTTAGAATAGCCTACAAGCATAACCTCAATGATGTGTTTTTAACAACACCTCCTTCGGTGTTTATGATTCATTATTTGTCTCACTACGCATAGTGTTATATACGTGTTTAACACATCAATCATGTATCTTGTATCATTTGAATGAGTGTGTGTACGCAGGTTTAATTGAGTTCTTTTGAGACCAAAGGAAAGGTGACTTAAGCGGTAGCTGGACCCACACCCCAGACGGGATCCCTATTCCAAATGGTTCAAGGTCTAATTGGGACTTTCTACCAGGGAGATCCCTTACTGTTGGCTGGACAGATTTCCCCGTCAACAGATTTAGCGCTAGAAGGAGGGCTAGATGACAAGCTGAGCCCTTAGAGCCTGCAGTTAATCTCATTATCTGTAATGGCTCGTTCCCAAATAATTATCCCGATATGTTTTTCAGAGTTTTATGAGGTTCGATGTCTCATCCTCGATG
This sequence comes from Pinus albicaulis, assembly GCA_034641835.2. Classification (NCBI taxonomy): domain Eukaryota; kingdom Viridiplantae; phylum Streptophyta; class Pinopsida; order Pinales; family Pinaceae; genus Pinus; species Pinus albicaulis. Next base: position 216,065,456 of record CM076576.1, on the reverse strand, counting down.
AACTTATGTATCACTTGTCCCAGTTAAAATTCGATGGTGAAAATGGAGTACTACGAAATTGAAAATGAAGGTTTGATTTGTTTGCTTTTCTTCCTCACTCTACAAGGTCGCACTAATAAATGGTGCCACACATTGTCGGAAGCTTCCATCCATTCATTTGAACAACTCACCAGTGAATTACAACAAGCTTTTCACAGGTATGATTTTAAAATTGTATTGATAAAGCTAAATGACATCAGAATGGAACCTCAGTAACCTCTAGATGAATTTTCCATCAGATTTGTTCATTATTGTTTTGAGTTCCCTAAAAAGGATGTCGATTGGAAGTTGTTAAGAGAAAAATTCACGTATGTGATCCTCGTTTCCCTTGAAAAATTTCAAGTAGCAAAAAGGCCTGATCCTAGTGTTCCTTATGATGACTCGCAAGTTACCGGCTGTTCAGACTTTGTCCCTAATGCTTCCTTGTCCATCTCCCCGAGTCCAGACCACATTCAGGCCTCTAAGGAGAGTGTTGCTATTTCTGATATTCTCTCCCCTCCTCCTAAGTTGTCAGGTAGTGGAGTTGTGACCTTGAAAGCTCTGAGCAAGTATAGAAACTTGCAAGAGGATAAAGCCTATCATACTACCTTTGAATATTTCATGCACCCTATCGAATCAGAGCTTGAAAACTATAGTGGCACATTATCTCTCCTGATTCATGAAACCTACCTCAAGCCCACTTGATGTCTCCTTGGACACAATCCTAAATCTGAGTCACATACTGATTATGAATCGAATCCTATCCTAGATGAGGTTGATCCCCTTACAGAGCCTCCGAGATCATTGTTTTCTCTTAATGACACGGATGTGCATATTGAAAAACCTTGTATGGTTAAGACCCCTGCGGCTCAATCTTTTCATTCATTATTCCACAATTTATTTCACGAGTCTGCCACACCAGTAATTTCTTCGAGACATTCAAAATTTCCTTATACTGGTATTGGTGACAATCATAAGCACACAGATGGTGTTTCACAATCATAGTTTGAAATCGATGAATATTTTAGATCTAATCTTTCTCACTCAAAATATTTTGACAGCCATAGGAGCGATTTCCTGTCTGGGCAACCTCAAGATGTCCTCTTTATTGATCCATCCCAGTCGATAAATCCTGGGGAGCCCAACATGCCAGGTACCCAACTTAATCAAATCGATGTTTACAGTGATCACTTCTTGTCTGAAAGCATATTCACTAATATCGCTGAGGACTGTCACTCGTATCTTGTTGCTGACCATATGGAGACACCAAAATTCAATAATTCTCTCTATGAAGATTCGAGTACCCATCAAGGAATCGAAGCACTCCCGCTCTTGCCGGCCATCATCCATAGTTCTTCTGATCCTGAGAAGACCCCTCAAACAACTCCAACTAGGGTTTCTCAGCTTAGGGTTTCTGAAATAATGACTCCAAAGTACCATGCTCCTCCCAGCATAACCACGTCAGATATCATTTCATCTGGGCGGACCATTCATTCTAATAAGGTTTCCCTGAGCACATATTCCTGTCCCCCAGCAGCTAGTGTGCAACAACCAGTATACCCCAATTTATTCGCTGGTAAGAAAACATCGGTCATTGTATCTAATATTTCCAGTTGTTGCCTAGCGAGTGCCAGTTGCAATCAGGCACCAACATGTGATTTTTGGCAAATCCCTCAACTGCTCGAAAACCTTACGGTAAATTCACCCCGTCCTAGCAAAGCTAAATAATCTGATACATTGGATTACAAATATGACAATGCACAAACATTTTGCCAAATTGATTCAAAGCCCACTGACATTGTTCCAATCACCACATTTCATGATCACAAAAATCCGACTGTTGGTCTCGCCAAGCAATCAAAGTTGGGAAGCCCCCTGCTCAAAGGTCCGGATTTTGTTCAAGGCGGTGAGGAATTTTAGGATCCACTAAACATGGATTCGGATCCCCATACCCTTGACCAAACCCAGGAGAAATCCCGAACTAGGGTTTCTGCACTTGGATGCGCAAGCACCTATAATTCTCTTGGCACATGCTTGTTGTTTCCACCCCATAAAATGGATCATCCTCACCACCATAATGAGGTTTCTGGTTTGTTTGACCAACCCTGTCTGGTGAAGGTGCCTGCAAATAGGAATTGTCTTACCCATCACCCCTCAGATCTAGGATTGTGCATGAATGGATGTGTGTCATTTATAAATGTTGAGTTTCAAGAACATATTGCTGTGTATCAGGATGAGAGTGGAATTCAGCTTGCACAATCCATTCTGGCACGTTCTCTAGTAAGTATCCATGATCTTCTTGCCATTGCACATGCTCTTCAGGTAAGTTTTGTTGGTACTGCACTTTTTTGGATGCTAGCTCTGATCCCAAGCATGGTTTTTGTTGCAGGATGGGAACTAATGCGGTCGCTGCATTGGAAATATGATTTTACATAACCCAACCACCTCATGGGTTAAACTAGGATTTAGGTGTAGGCTACCTAGGACCTGTTAATAAAAATTTTAGTTCAAAGTTTAATTAGATTTACTGATGAGATTTTTATTTTATGATTTAAAAGTGTGTCTGCTATTTTTCTTATGATTAGTATCTTAGGTATCATCATGTTACAAATGTTTTGCACTCATCTAGTTTAGTTATCTTGTTGTTGCATAAATAATCACTGCTTGTATTACTCCCCTTTTCCACCTACAACTGGTTGGTCATTCCCACACATGGTGTTGCATTGCATCTTGAGCCTCATTCATTACGTAGCATCGTATACTTTATTCATACAAATTTGAAATTTTTTACATGTTTCCTATCATCGCATGAGTCCTCATTGAAACCCTACCACCTTGTAGACTTGTGTTACCTCGATTACTGAACCAGTAACCCCATTGTTTGCATGAGGTTGTGATGGCTATCTCAAGAGGCAGCTTCCTCGCAGGATAAGTCATCGAAGTCACATTCTCAACAAGATGCCTATGAGTCTAAACTTATTAGCCGAGGAGATACAAGTCGGTTGTTGTGGGAGACCTAATGAGTTTGAATGGCCCAATACCCATAAACCTAAGCCTTGTGCCCAGCATAGTATTGGAAATTTTAATGATCTGTTTTGTGTGCTTCGCATATTGTGGTAGATGGGATGTGAAGGTTTGGCACAAGGGAAAATCCAAATCAAGACATCTTTCAGTTTCTGTAAAACAAAAAAAAACCTCTCTTGCTCATAAAATAAGTCAGGATCCCTCATCTGCCCATGAAAATAAGTGCCACGAGCACATGAAAATAAGTGCTGCAAGCACATGAAACAAATAAGGGTAAAGGATCGAGAAAGGCTTCCTACGTAGAGAGGTGATGCAACGACTCTGCTGGGGTAATGATCATGCTTGCTGGCAGTGGAGCAACACTTGTGACTTCTTGAAGTGACTCTGTTGGGGTACTATTCAGGCCTGCTGGCAGTAGAGAAACACCGGAAACTTACTTTAAAAATCCTGAGAATAATAAACCCGCTTCCTTGCTCTTCACATCATCAACAAGCTACTGGTGTTTGTGAGATTTCTCTTCGATGTGTTCTGATTAGCGAGACCTAGTCAAGGCACAAGGACTAGGCATACCTGTAAAGACCAAAGTAATTCAAAGGGTCCTCGCAGAACTTGTTCAATATTTCCTTGCATCACTATCTTGGCTTATACTTTGTTGTGATATCGACAGAGATGATGGATTCTACTAGTGGTTCGCCATTTTTTGTAGCCACTACAACACCACCCAAAATTTTGGGTATATTCAAAATTTCAGGTCCCCCTCTTCTCGCTTAGTCATTAAAGTCTTTCACCCGACCTGCAGTCAGTGACATCCCAATGACCTATCCCCAACCCCTCATGAGCTTTCTCACCATCATGATCAGATGTTATTGTTGCACTCATGCCATGTGTGGGAGGGATCATCCAACATATGCTTGAATAGGAACTTTTCTGTGCATTTAGGATGTACATTAGCAACCCTCTCGCCATGGGTCATTAATCATGTTGTTTGAATAATTATCTTAAGCTCGTTAGTCTCATATGTTTTATCTAGGGACACCATTATCAAAAAGTAAAATAATTAATGTTATAATGTTTCATACAGGTTAATCCCACAGATGATACACCCAAAATGTCATCACCACACCGATGAGAATGATAAGAGTAGTGCAAGCTGAAACATGAGAAGTGGAGGACATCTATCACATGTACACAGGAAATAAGACCGCGCTAGTCAAGGGAACTTTCGGTCACAATGGGACTTGGGAAAACATTGTAGGCTATATGTTTTTTGGCTTAGTTGAAAGATCAACCAAAATTCCCATGGCCGTTTTTGGTGTTGTGTCCATTAAAGTTGCGACCTTGACTCAAGGTGACAATACCTCTGGATGTAGCAAATAGTTCAAGCTGCTAAGATATATTGTGCATGCATTCATGCTTCGGCATACAAAAGCTTTACTTGTCAAGAATGGAACTCTTACATTGCCACCACTGTCTGGGGTTACAGTACTAGCTCCATTGGTCCCACTTCAAAAGAAAAATTATGTATCTGTATTGCATCAAGAGTTGTCCAGCTTCAAACAAGGGGTTTAGGCACTCAGCATCAATATTTACAAAATATTGTGGTACAACTGCGAAAGACATGTAGCCATTCTTATCTTTTCAATGGTGTGGAGCCAGAGCCATTTGAAGAAGGTGAACACTTAGTTCAGGTGAGTGGAAAGCTCATCATCTTGGACATGTTTCTTGAGAAGCTGCATAGTCAAGGACATTGTGTCTTGATTTCTTAACAAATGACACAGACAATAGACATTATGCAAGATTACTTAGAGTTGCGAAGGTATTCTTATGAGCATCTTGATGGATCAGTAAGAGCAGACGAGCGTTTTGCAGTTGTGCAAAGTTTTGGTGGCAAAGAATCAACACTGCCAGAGTCAAGTGACATCAGAAAGGCCAATGATGATACTGGTGAAGCATTTGTATTTTAATATCTACTCAAGCTGGTGGTGCTAGTTTGAATCTTGCAGGAGCTGAAACTGTCATTTTCTATGAGCAGGAATGGAATCCACAAGTTGACAAGCAAGCATTACAGTGTGCTCATTGCATTGGTCAGTTGCATCATGTTTTGGCAATAAGCATTGTAACAGAAAACATAGTTGAGGAGGTGATTATGCAAATGGCCAACAAAAAATTGCAGCCTAGTCACAATTTTATTGGCCATGATGATGTCGATCCAGAAGCACATAGATCAGACAGTATAGAAGGTGGTGATTTGAGGTCCATAATAATTTATGGCATGCACAAATTTGACCCATCATGACAACATAAAAGGAAGCTCTTGGTTATAAGTCTTTAGTTGTTCAAGGTACATCTCAGAGTCTGAGTGTTGTACTAAAGTCAGATAATGGCGAAGTACATTTTGTCTTTGGAGATTGTACAAATCCAGAAAAGGCCATTCTTCTAAACCGACAATAATTTTGAGCTGTGTTGACAACTCTAGCAAATTAGGGAAGGGAAGAAATCTTTGTTAAACCTAAGCTACAAAGTGGGCGCACATTCGACGGACCAAGGTTATGCATTTGAAACATTAAACCAAGGCACAAACAAATATGGCTTTAAAACGATATAGAAAGGCCGAGTAAAAGCATACGAAGAACATTACAGTTAGGCCCAAATACTTTTTTGCCGAAGTTTTAATCCATGTTAGAACATTTGAGGCAGATATATAAGGTGGTCAACTTTACGATTAAAGCACGGATCAAAACTATATGAAAATACATTAAAAATGGACTTAAACATTTCTATGCCAAAGTTTCAACCTGTGGAGTGGACATATATATATAATGGTCAAATTGAAATGATCCAAACAAGGGAGCAGAAGCCAATAGAATTTCAGTATCACAGGCAGAACCAGCCACGTGCAAGAATTTTTGAGAAGAAAATCACAACGACGTGAGAAAGCCCTGGGGTATTGACTTCAAAAGGTTTATTATATGTTTACGCTTTTCTCACATGATACATTGTTATTCTTCATTCAAACCACGAGATATGTATCAACCCATGGCAAAAAACATTTGGAGCGGATGTATACATAGTGGCCAAAATTCATAAAGTGGAACCTTATAACAGACCTATGACGGCAATGATATAACAATCATCGAGCAGTTATAATCGAAAGAAATGAAAAACTACATGAAGACATCAAAAATGAGCACAATTTTCAACCTATGGTAAACGTTTGGAGTAGATATATGTATGTAGCAGTCAAAAGTTGTGTTTAAACATTTGGAGCGTATATTTATGTAGTGGTCGAAATGCATGTTTGAAACACGGGCGAAAGGTTATAAGAAAGCCATCATGGACAGAGCCGTAAAATCACATAATCCATGCCCTCTGTTTTAAACAGCGCAAAGTTGTGGCTCAAAAGCATATTGGACGAGACTGATAACGCAGGTTAACAAGATAACGCATCCATTACCCAATGAAACAGGAAAACACCGGGCATCAGAAAAACATTATATGATAACGTCGTTAATATAAACAGATATGTCATATGAGGGCACCACGTTTCAATAAGGTTGGTTGTCACAATGAAGCGAAGGATCTCGTTAACATTAAAGCTCCAGCACAGACATGATGTGCTCTCGCATGAAGTTCAAGGGGTCGTTGTTCACTTTCTAACACTGCAGAAGATGTTCATCAAGTGCATGTTAGCTGTGCGGTCTGCATGGAGGAGTAATTCTACAAAACTCGCACGCCTTTGATGATGATATCCCAAAAACAACCATACCTCTGTGATGGATGGTGGTATACGTATAACTGGGTGATCCATGATATTTTCCGTCGTTGTTTTCAAACATATTATTCGTATCGGTTGTGCCCAGGAGACACAATGACATGCCGGATTACAATACCAAATATGAAGCATCTAGTTGGCAAGCTTTCCTTAAAGGTTCCACGCAATTAGTATGCATGTGCCAGTTTTTGAGGTAGATCAAGCGTTGCACCAGAACAAAGCACAGTAAATGAAGCGTGGAGTGTGGAAAAATGCGACCTGTTTCCCATGCGACTATGTGACCTGTGAGACGTGCCTTATATTTTCCGCATGGGCTTCAAGAGTAGTCTTTCTTAATCTAGTCTAGAACCTGTCCATTGTCAAGCAAGTTGTAAGCTGAGCTTTCAGGTTGGCGCCAAAGAAGCATGTCTACTTATATCGCCTCTTGGCATCAGGAACCATAGAAGAAGAGAAGTCTCAACCCATGTGAAGAAAAAGTCGCCCGATCCCTCCAGGTCACTGAGTCGCAATACATCTGCTGGACAGAAAATGTGACCATGCGACTGTGCGACCCCTCTAAGGTCGTAAGGTTGCAAAAAGGTGTGCCCAAGGAAAGCTGCGACCAAGGAAATTTTCTGACTACGCGACCCCAGTTACAAAATGAAATTTGTTGTATTCGAGCATGCAGTGCTATTAGCTTCACTGCAGAGAATCATCATAAAATTCCCCTAATGGAGATTAGCGTTGAAATACCATATTTTGCAGCCATTTTTGGACAGCTACGTCTAATGCACATTCAAGACCAGTTGTCTAGAGATCTTAAGAACCCAGACAAAAGCACCAGCTGGCCATCTATGAAGACACTGTTGTTATTGCGACTTTGGTCACTTATACTTCCTTCTTCCAATTTCGGCATGCGTTGCCCCATCAATTCAGGACGAGATGTCTCTATTGGAATGTTCCCATGCTCCAAGTTTCTCTCAGTTAACAAAGATGCTCGACGGTTGTGTCCCGAGACTATTAAATTTTTTTTTTTGCAAGCCCTGTTGATGTCCGCATTAGATACTATGAAAAGCCTCGAAGTGAAATGCCCTACCCTTTTGCTATAGCATCAAGAGTATAGACTTTAGCTGCGTCTTTCTAGTGGGGTATCCATTTTACCTCAACCTTTGGTTTTCGCTATAATCATGGAGGCTAATGATGATGCGTCTCTCTTCAGAAACGTTAAGAGGTTTTGTAAACATATATCATGACATTGTTTCATTCCCTGAAGAATTTTCATCCTTTGCACCTCTATTGCATGAAATATTTAAAGAAAATAAGATACCTGAGACTCTCCAATTGAACATGACAAGTATTGCTTCTCTAATAAATGGGAAAATTGATGAGCATGAAAATCTACGGCAACCATTGAGGATGCGAATGAAGAAGCCCATGCCTATCAGGCAATTCAATCCAAGATTTGAAGAGAACTTTGTGCATGGGAAAGATTATGATCTTGATAGAGAAAGGGCGTAGAGGAAGCTTACCGTAGCCATTCTTTCCAATGATTCAGTAGCTCCACACTTGACCACACAGGGGTCTAATTTTATTATTTTCATTCTTGAAATTATTCAAACATGCTCTTAGTATCGATGTTAGATCATGAAAATGTGTAACCTAAGCTATGTGACTGCAGGTGGAAGCTGTTGGTCTGTACAGAGCCAAAGTTTTTCCCAGCAAGCAAGAGGACCTGTTTTCAAAGAAAGGAATGTGAGATGAGGAATAATACTATAAAATCCAGAGATCACCAAAGGAAGGCCACAAGTCACAGATATGCTTGAGGTCACAAGTCGCAGATCTGCTCTAAGTCGCAGGTCGCAGATCTTCTTGAGGTCGCAGGTTGCAGATTTCTTTAGGTCGCGGGTCGCGGATGATCCAAGGTCGGAGGCTGCGAATGGTCTGAGGTCACAAGTCGCAGATGGTCTGAGGTCACAGGTCGTGGATGGTCCAAGGTCACAAGTCACAAGGTCCAGTCGGGTCGCAGGTCGTATGAGTGGCTCAGGTCACAAGTCGCAGAATGGACTGGGTCGCAAGGCAACCCAACAGTCAGGAAGGCCAAAGGTCAAGAAAACCCAAAGGGAAAGTTTTTCTCTATAAAAATACTTCCTTCGGGAACTTGTAAAGGATCCTTTTTTTTGGGGACTCAAGAGTTACAAAGCATTGTATTGAAGGATAACACTCTGTTGCATATGAATGAGATACTTTTCAAAATTCCTTTTGGATCTGATGTGTTTTGCTGTGCGAACACTATGAGTATTTCTTATACAGTTTCAAACAAATTTTGATTAACGAAGCTGCACTTTTAATGGCATCATTTACGCATTATGGTTCTCTGTACTTACGTTAATGATGTTTAGTTCATTTTTCTTTCTTAATGGATATTAATGACTTTGTTTATTAGCATTTGTTTTATCTTTCAGGAATGTAAATGGGACATCTCGCCATAAAGAATTGTTTCTTTTCTGGTTAGAAAAACCTACAAGCATAACCTCAATGATGTGTTGTTAACAACACCTCCTTCGGCATTTATGATTCATTATTTGTCTCGCTACGCATAGTGTTATATACATGTTTAACACATCAATCAGGTATCTTGTATCATTTGAATGAGTGTGTGTACGCAGGTTCAATTGAGTTCTTTTGAGACCAAAGGAAATGTCACTTAAGCAGTAGCCGGACCCGCACCCCGGACGAGATCCCTATTCCAAACGGTTCAAGGTCTAATTTGGAATTTCTACTAGGGATATCCCTTACTGTTGGTTGGATAGATTTTCTCGTCAACAGCCTCCAAGCCAATTTTCAATGAAGATCAGGTCAAAGAGCCTTCCCACTAGGTCAATTAGGGTTTCACATGTTTTAAGATCATCATTGGTGTTCCAAACACTGCTTTTCCTTTGCTAGAAGCTAAATCATATGTAATAGAAGGTCAACACATGGTTGTTCAAGAAATACCCAAAGAGTTTCCACAAAAGAATATCCTTCAGTTCAAAGTCTGCACAAGAGGTAAACGCAAAGAGTTTGACACTTTTGCAGGAGTGTTGAAGTTTATATCAGTAGAATATATTGATAATGTAGGTGGTCTGCTCCTGAATGAAGAAAACTAGGAGCAAGGAAAGGAGGAAACATTTGGTTTTGAGGAGAACTAAGTTTTTGAGCTTAATGGCCAAGTTGAATGCCAAAACACTGACCACTTTCAGAAATTACCTAAAGGAGACACAAAATTCCAAACATGAATAAAGTCTATCAGAGACTATTGATGAAATAGGGAGAAAGGTGAAGTGAACTGGACAAAAATGACTGAACTTGAAAGGGCTATAGAGAACTTAGGAGACAACACTGCTGATTGCTAAAAAACAGTCCAAACACCTAGGGTTTTGGGAAAATAGCTATAGAAGGTGCAATGATGAGTGGAACTCCATTGTAAAAGCAAAAGGATTTTGAAGATGCCACTGTTTGATCAGATCCCAAACTTGTCAGAATAATGTTTTCATGCCTAAATAAGAAAGGGATGATTTGAACTCCATGTTGTAGACAGAAGAAGGTTTTGAAATTCCTTCCATGAGAAATCCTCTCAAAATTGTTTAATGAGCTTTCCATGAATAAATGAGAAAAAGAGATGAGTTGAGTTTCAAGGTGGGAAAAAAATGGGTTTTGAAGATGCTTCCTTGTGCTTGAGTCCCAAAGGTGTCAAAATCAATTTTTCATGCCTCAAGGAACAAAGGGAAAAGTCAAACTCATCATTTTAGTAACCTGCATACAAACAGTGTAAAAGGGTTAGTGAGAAAGGGTGAAAAGTTGAGTTGAACTTCACAATGGAAACCACAAAGGATTTTGAAGCTGATGTTCCGTAAAACCATAAAAAAATCATCAAAATACACATGTCAAGTCTTAAAGGAATAAAATCGAAGACAATTTAATGTTTTAGTCACCTTCAAGGCAAAAGTCAATGGAGTATCAGTGAAAAGGGAAAAAAGGCTTAAACACATTAGAAAGTGGGTTGTAATGCCAAAATTAAATCCTTGAGCCTATATAAGTTCATCTAACACTTCAAATAAGTTATTTTTTCCTTGAAAAATCATTAGAGCGCTTAGGAGTGAAGAATTTTGAGTTTCCAAGTCAAAATTAGACAAATTTTTGTGGCATTGCGCCCTTGGCCAGGAGGGCCTTCTAAGAATTTTTACTGTCAAAATCAAGTCAAAATACTTTCAAATCATTGCCAAGGGTCTTCTAAAGCACTGATAGAGATAAGTCGATGCCCTAGCGACATTTTCAAGCTAGTTAATGGTTTCTTGAATGGTAATGAAAACCTAAGAAGAAACCCTAGGTGTTTAGACTTGGCATCACTGATTTTATCACTACGTCATCTTCTTATAAAGAGTATCAGTAAAAACAAGGGTGTGTACATTGGTTTAAGGTTTGTCATTCATCCAAGCTTGACATAACACTTATTCCCTTCCCTTGCAAGAATATTGACATTTCATTTCCCTCCTTCATCTTAATTTGACATCATCCCAAGAGTCTTTCAAAACAGAGTTTTAACATAGCAGTAGAGGGAAATTGTTTAGCTGGAGGGTTTTTATTAAGTGCTTTAGCCTCTAACTTAGACTAATATACCTCTACCCTCACTTAGTCATCTTATTTAATTGCAGAGCTTCCTTGTTCATCACCATCCCTTCATATCATTTCCATTTGCAATTCTAGGGTTGGAAAAGCAGAGTTTTGAAAATGTCAAGAGAGGGAGACAGTGACAGTGGTGGAGAGGCCCAAATTCCAAGGAGGCATGAGAAAAAAGGTGGGAGATCAACAGATTTGAACCCCAAAACACAAGGGAGGTAATGGCATCTCCCCTAACTATTTCTTGCTTCCAACATGTAGGATGCTATGAATTTTGTGAGAAGGTACAGTAGGTGCAAAACCACCCTGAGATAACTAGATTATTTATCATTAAATTGCATGAAAAACAGGTTAACCTTGAAAGGGTCACTTTTTAGCTATCTGCAAATGCTATTGCTAATGCCACAGGCATACCTAATGTAGGGGAGAAATGGTTCAAGTAGGCCAATCTTGACATGAGGTAATTTGAACCCTACGTAAAGCGTAGGTACAAAGACCATAGTAAATGCATCTTTCATTTCTTTCACCTACATGAGAGATGTGTACCTATGATGAGAATTATCATGAAGTGTTTTAAATGTTAGGGAAGGTTCTCCCGTCTTTACTCCTATCACATTAGGCTGCTTATGCACTTTACTAGGGTGTAGATGATGTATATACCCTATTACCTCTAAAGGAATCATTGATAAAATATCCTACATAGTGCAAAAGAGAGACTATCATCAGCAGATGCAAAGCCTCTTCCATCACTCACTTATTAAGATGGTTGTTATGCACCAACTACAACAAAATTACATTCCATGGGAGACCTTCATTGATAATGAAGTGTTTACTACTCCACAAGCCCATCCTCATCAAGATATGCCTTCATCCTCTTATCCTCCCATTCATCCTTCACCATCACACCCCACTACTCATGCATCACCTCTCACTCACATACCCTCACCTCATTATGATCCTCTTTCATCACCCTCTCACAATCCCTTATCATAATTTCATGGTACTAGTGCATCAAACAGTGAGGGAGATGGCAATGAAGAATCAAACAATGAGGAAGAAAACAGTGAGGCAAAATTCAATGAGGCAAATTCCAATGAGGAAGAAAGAAATGAAAAATAAATCAGTAAGGAAAAGAGAAGTGAGGACTGTGAGGCAAATAGTGATGAGGCACATATCAGTGAAGCAGATGGAAATGAGGTGGAGAGAAATGAAGATGATGTCAGTGGGTTAAATATCCATGAAAGCAATGATGATGACAATAATAATGGAAGTGATACGTCTAGCACTAAGATGAGTAACATTGATCCTTTTCCTTTGACCTGCCAGAGGGGAAATAGGCATGCGTTTTATTCCCTTAAGAGGCAAGGGGCCATGCCTTCTACATCAACTAAGTAGCTTGATAAAGGTAAGGAAATGGTCATTGATGAGAAGGAGGAAGACATGCATGATACTTAACAAGAATTTCAACTCATTCACCTTGACAATGATGATGAGAATAAGTCAAGGATCTCAAACATGTTGCTCCAAAGAAAGGATGCCCAGATCAGAGATCTGCAAGCAAACATTGGTAGGGCTAAAAATGTGATAAACTTCCTTGAGGTTGAAAACAAGCAGCTGGAAGCACAGAATGCTATCTATGAGATCAGAGCTATAAGAGCTCAAAAAGAGGCTAGAAAAGCCAAGGAAAATCTAGATGAGGTCTTGGGCACTCATGATGACACTAAAGAGGAGGAAAAACAACTTCCTATGAGGAGGCCAAGGAAAATTGGTTTGAGAAAAGCCTTAGCCAAAGAAAGGGAACAAGAAAGCATTGTCAGAGCAGCTCACTTCAAGTGAGTTGCTTGCCATGGAAATTGACTATGATAGGGAACCTTGGCTAGACAGAGCAAATATTGACTTAGATGGTCAATTGGAGAAATCCAAGAGGGACCTTGACATGCAGAAAAAGATGGCCAAGCACTATGCCCCGAGGAACATAATTGCAAGGGCCAAGCTCAAAAGAGCCCTTGCAAAGATTCAATACATGAAGGGGGCTAAAGACAAATAAAAACTTGAAATTCTTGCTGATGCATCCCAACAAGCATCCAAGACATGATCAATAAGACAAATCCAAATTTTGGTAGAATTTTGAAGTTTTTGAATTTCTGACTGATTTCAAGGGCCAAAGGCGCAGTGCCACTACCACTGTGCTCCTCTTTTGGGCACTCATTGGTAGAAATATTTACATTTTCAGGATACTTATGCCAAGCACATCACCCTCACAAATTTTCAGCTCATTTGGAGCAAAACTAGTCCTCCAAAAGTTCCAAAAACATGCAAAATATCAACTTTCTGCCCTATTTTCAGAGATGGCGCTGCGCCTTGAGCAGTCTTGGGAAAATGTGTCTTTCACTAGGAAAATGGACACCAATCAGAAAAATAAAGGTATTTTTGGAAACTAGACACGACAGGATTTCCAATGAGCTATCATGGAGCTCATTGGGACACCGGGAAGGGCTCCAAATCTCAGCTGCAAAACGACCAATTTTTCTAGATTTGGTGTTGCGCCCTTGGCCTCGCATTGCGCCTTTAAAACTTAGTGCTGCAACCTTGCCAAAAAGTCAAAAAAACACACTTGGAGATATTTTTAAAGTTATTGAGAAGCCTCAAAGTTAATTTTTTGCCAAAATTAGTTGAGGAGCTATTGTTAGGAGTTATTTTTGCATTTCTTAAGTTTGGATATTTGTGCCTTGGACCTTGCATGGTCTCATAGGACAAAAATGACATTTATGAGTAATTAATGGCTTCTAAAACCCTAGCTATGGTTTTTACCCTCCTTTGCAAGTTAAATACTACATGGAGGCCTCATTGTAGTTGTTGGTTGATTGTGGAGTTGAATATTACATGAGCTTTGAGTTGTGATGAAATTGGTCTCGGAGTGTTGTGATTGCCTTGGATTGAGCATCAATGGAGTAAGCATATTCATGGGATTCATGAACCTGGTTGATGGTGATGTTGTCCTAATTCACTATTTGTTTCCTTCATTTTTCATATGTTTCATCCTTTCTTTGATAATAGGACGCAAATATCAGAGTTGGATATGCTATCTTGGAACCCTCCTTATGTCTGCATTCTTTTATCTCTATGTTTTCTTCTTTGAAGTTTAATTAAATAATTATTAAATGCTTTTTAGTTTCATTGAAATGCTATCTTAATTTCTCTTTTTCTGAAAGTAATATTTAGAGAATTCTTATCTTCTCTCTAGGATTACTTGATTGTTTTTTTGAGATTTGTCTAGTGAAGTCTAGTTGAAGAATCCTTTATTTCTCTTTAGTTTTACTATGTTGTCATCCTTAAAGCTTCTCTTGTTCTAGTATGTTGAAGGATCCTTTATTTCTCTTCAAATCTAATGCATTCATAACTTCATGTTCATTTCATACTCACTAAACCTATTTAGATCCATTTGGCCTTGTTAACTTTCCCTATGAAACACCCTTGATTCATTGTTGTTCTTTTTAACTCTTTCATAGACCCCATAGCCCAATGGATTGATTTTCGCTTACTCTATATGTTCTTCTTCACAACCTACCCAACCAAAACAAACAAACAAAAAAAACCCTATCCTTATAAATAGCCTAAAATCAAAACCCTAAAAACAAACAAGTTATATATTTCACACAAATATAGAGAGAGCCCTCTTTGAGTCCATGAAAGCTAAGTCCTAGGGCTCCAAAGATTGGTTTGATATTACCCTTATTCAATTTGGTCTTTCCAATCTAAAAACTTACAAAGATCTAACAGTGTCAAAGTTAACGAATGATCCCATCCTTCATAACCCATATTGCCCTCCAATTCCCACCAAAATCCATGGCGATTGTCCCAAGTATGAAGGAAAGTCTGGAGAAGATCGTGGGCTGATGTTATGAAATACCACCTTTGGTGCTCCTCTAACTCTTAGGTTGATGATTCAATTTGACTAAGTCTTTTCCAAAGGAGTCTCACTCATGCCACTGCAAAGTGGTAGATTTAACTCCCCCATGGCATCTTTCAATATTTCAACTCTCTTGCGATGGCCTTTCTCACTCACTTCCAATTACAAGTTCATTATGAAACTCGAATGCACATCCTAACATATTTGAAACAATATTAGGCCACTCATATCTCCGATCATATTCATGAATAGAGGTGGCACCTTCGCTTGATCAAGTTTGAGTTTCATGATCCACTTCTAACTGATTCATTCACTACCTCTTTTACCAGTCTCATTGTTGATGACATTTCTATGGGGGCATGTGTTAAGGAATATGCCATCGCTTGTGTCTAATACCTCGATCTGATGTATTCTCAATTACGCTCTATGAACTCTTGCCAGATGCTCTGCGACGTGTAACTACCCACTACCAAAGCACCAACGGGGCCATCTGTTGATGGTATCATTGGTTGTATGTCTTAGACTTCTCGTAAGTCTTCACCCAAACCTGCGAAGCAGAAACCCACTTCTTCCACTTATACTGCTTCTAGCCTCCTCCTCATCCTTGCAAGACTGTGGAAGGGTAAAGGTAAGGCCAAAGCCGAGGTGAGTCTATTGCTCAAAGTCACTCAAGGAGCCCATCCACATTGGGTATCCAATCAAATTCCAATCTGAAGTGTATATGATTATGTTATAAACCACCATTGAAAATTTTCTAGCTTTACACAGAGTAAAGTATTATATTTTATTTTATATTTACACGTAAATACAAAAAAGTTAATTTGATTTTTATAATAAAATTCCGATTTTCATTTTAGGTAAAACCATGATGACGCTCCGTAAGTCAACGAGGCTGGTAGTGAGAAGACAGGAGGATATGCTTCGCCATCTCCCAGAATATTTAGTTAGAGAGTGTTTGCTGAGAGTGTCGTACAAATCACACTCGAAAATCAAGGCTGTGTGTAGAGAATGGAGAGACATAGCGAAGAACCCATAGTTTTACCAGCAGCAGAGGAGCAGTATAACAACGCAGTAGTTTATTTGCATGATTTAGAGGAGCAGAGTGTTGGTACTGGACCCTCTTACCTGCAGTTGGGTAACACTACCTCGCATTCCTTCTTCCTGTGAGTGCATTTCGGTCAAATGGGAACCTACTTCTCATGGGAAGACGCCATCGACGCACATGGAAAACCATGAATGCAGTTTACATCTTCGATTTCGTGTCTGTGAAGTGGCGACGTGGAGCCGCAATGGCCACCACGAGGCACACCTTCACCTTCTCTGTGCGTTCATCCACTGGGTGTATCTACGTTGCGGGAGAGAAAGACCAATGAAGAATTTCGCTCGCATCGACCATGTTGTACAATGTGAAAGAGGTCGTCTGGGAAATTCTGCCTCTCATGACCCATCAACTAGGCGACTGTCATGGCTATTTTGTGAATGAAAAATTATTTGTTTTCGTAGGTAATGACAACAATGACATCAGTCCAGAAGTTTTTGAGGGAAATACCGGCCTCTCGACAATGGTGGGTGATGTGTGGACAGTGGGGTAGTTCACGTCGTTAGGCCCCTTGGTTGCATATGGGCACTTATTTGCTATCACTGGCAGGCAACTTATGAATTATGAAGCAAACATAAACGAGTGGGTTCTTGAAAGCACTCTTCCTGCTCTGCATAAAGTATTGCGCACCACATAACCTATGGTATTTATATGGAACATAATATATTTAGAGGATAAAATTAAACCAATCTAGATCCATCTTAAATCAGGATCTAAGAAGGGCATAGAGAGATATCAAATAGCTTGTGACGCAAAGAAATTTGAACCTTTTTGAGGCTTGGTGGATCCAAAGTTAAAATGGATTTACATTGGTTAAAATGGATTTACATTGTTCACATTTTGTAAGCTAGATGATGCTTTAGAAGTGGGTATGTTTTTTATTTTATACATTCGTAGGTGAAGCTTGTGGACATTATGGATTGTGTGAGTTTGAAGTTGTTTTTTATATAAAT
This sequence comes from Pinus albicaulis, assembly GCA_034641835.2. Taxonomy (NCBI): domain Eukaryota; kingdom Viridiplantae; phylum Streptophyta; class Pinopsida; order Pinales; family Pinaceae; genus Pinus; species Pinus albicaulis. The sequence goes on along the minus strand of CM076576.1, from coordinate 216,048,045 downwards.
AGTTTTTTTCTTTATAAGTCTATCAATATGTGTTTGGTAAGTGAACATGCATAACCCTAATTTAATAAAGTCTTGATTACTATTTTTCTTTTATCACTATTTTGTTAAATATCTGATCAATGCTTCAAATTAAGTTAAATTAAATTAAATAGTAAAAATTAAATTAAGTAAAAATATTAATATAATTTAAACATTTTAACTTGATAAAAAAAGAAAGAAAAGAAAGAAAAAAAGAGGAAGGTATTGATCCATCTTATTGAGTGATGGTATTCATGTGCAAATGACATAAAAATAAAATTTTAAAAATAAATTTACACAAAAATATTCATGTAATGTTGAGATTTTCATATGAAGAGATTTCATCCCTCAATTCCCTTAGTACATTAGTATCTATGATGAATCTATTGTGGTATATATTAATTTAATATAAAGTTAACATTAATAAATTAATATGTTTAATAAAGCTCATATACTAATTTTAATTAAAATATTTCTTCATATAATTTCTATTAGTAATTGGTTGTCAAGTCCCACTACCACAACTAGTTGAGGATGGGCCTCGTTAGTAAGGCAACCCACTATCAAACCTCAAGGAAATTGTTGCATCTATGCTAGAAAAAGGATACAAAGTAAAATCCAGTAATCTTAGAGAACGTGTGACCCAGGAGCCTAGATAAACACACATTACATTATAATAAAAAAAATCTCATTAGTAATGAGTTACTATAACTATTAAAGTTAATATATATTAATATATTTATTTTAGATTTAATTGATATTAATTTTGTATATTGATAAATGATGTTTTTAATAGAACTCATATAATAGTCTTATTTAATATATTTATTTATAAATCCTGTATATCTCACGCACTAGTGGTTGGAAATTGAAGTTGGGTATTTAAAAAATACAAAAATATATTAAATTTGTAAATATGTATCTTCAATGTATAAATATATATAATCAATGTAATAATAATAATATTAATATTAATAAAAAATTAAAAAATTACAAAATGTTATTAACAACATTACAAATCTTAATCATAAAATTAATATCATAATAATATGAATATGATTAATTATATGGTTTCCGATCGGGGTGTGAGTTAGCAAATAGATAGTTGCGAGGTCTAAGCAATGTGTAAGTTAAAGGAAGTAAGGGGTGGAGGGCACCTTACCCACAACCCTCGCATGCTTAGAATTAAAGGTAAGGTGGCAGCACACATTCTATCACTTAATAACGATGAGACAATTAATAATGAGGATACACACCAATGTCATACTTCCTTATAGGTGTTAATAGTTTTTCATTAATTGTTCTGAGATGTTTGGCTTTTGGTTTCAACTGCTAGTGTTGGTACACTACTCCTCGATAGATAGTGGTCATTTGAGAGGAAGGCTCCACAAGTTGTTTACCATGGGAAAACTGCTTTCTATAGTCTCATGTTCAAATTCACTAGGTATGTTACTTATCTTAACCTTCCTCATCGCTCCTTATTCAACCCATTCTAGTGTGTCACAGAATTTATGGAGAAATATTTATAATATGGTCTCTATGAGAAATTAGAATCTAAATTGTGACATATGGAAAGCTCCCATCTCATTTTACTCTGTATTGTTTGCACTCCATTTACATGTATTTATTATTTTTAGTGTCTTTCTATGTTGCATGGGCATGTACTACATTTCTCTCACTTTGATTTTTATGTAGGTTGCATGCTTGTTTATCTATGTTGGATGTATAGTAAATTTTCTATCTCTCATAGTTTGAAGAATTTGAAATTTCTTGTGTTTGGCTCCTCTTGTCTTACCTATGTGTCTGGTCAGAAACGAGCTTCGGGTGTCTAGCAATGTTTACTTGTTCCTTAGGTGGAAGACCCATATTTTTTTACCTTTGTATTGAGTCTCAAATGTGCTTGCGAAACTTGGGTAGGTTGTTCCATGGCATGGGTAGCACAGACATCACATTCTCAAGGTCATTGTTTGGTTCATCCCTAATGTTATCTCTTCAATGCCTCTATGTTGTGATATTGTACCATGTATTTATAGTCACTGTAATTGTTTTGACCCCATGTGGTTAGGCAGTTCCACATTCATATTTTGTGCAAATCATATAAGGGTTTTTGTTGTATAATTTATTTTTTTGAGAAGCATTATGGTTCACCCTTCCTCGAGTTATAACTCTTCATGAAGAGGTGGTTGGGATTGGGGAAGGAAAGTACAGAGTCTAGGAGATAATGGAGAATCTTAGGCTCGCAAGGAAAAGGTCACAAATAAACCACTCAGCTAATCCAAGAGGAAGCCCTCTACTACTATAGAGGTACCTCATCTTAAGTTCGATAGATAATTTCTCCCTCAATTTGAATTAAGAGGTTCAAGTGCCAAGGATTAAACTCTAGTGGATTTCTATGATTAATAGCAATATGATTGATTGTGTATGGTTTCAATTTTGTTTAATTTTATATGGTATATGTGTTGGTTATGCTCTTATGTTACAATTATTTAGCTTGTATACAGTTTCACAATATTCAATATTGTAAGGTAGACATACTCAAACTTTAATTATTATGGATGGCTTATAATGTTCTTTGGTGGCCAACGAACCTAGTTTCCCAATGGAAACATTGAGGCCACCGAACTCCTTGAATATGGTTGTAGCTAGATTTTGTTGAAAATGAATGAAACTTTCCTACCAAGTCTACTGTAATATTCCTAAATTAGCATGCAGCTAATTGGAATATTAATTTTGATCTAAACACGTAGTTAGATGAATAAATGGGTAGGGAGACCCATAAATATGTTTAGCAGGAATAAAAAACCCTCTTAATTGGGAAAGGGATCATATACATAGCAGAATAAAACACCTTCATGTGTGAACAAGGCTAAATGCATGTGGACAAAGTCAAGTTTGACCAAGTCAACAAAGCTAAGTTGGAGGATGTGGAACATTAATGAAGATAACTTAGTGGGAATATGGACCTATTTAGATAGTTAGAGTAAATCCACTTTGAGTGTGGAAGAATACATTGCATGGAGATCGAGTCAATATTGACCAAATCCATCAGTGTTGTTATGGAAGAGTGGTAGTGATGACGGGACACCACAGTTTTGGAGGGAGATTCATTGTGTGAAGATGGAAACTGTAATGAGTGGGACCCAAGGTGAGAAGGCTCACATTGTTTATAAGGAAGAGGATGGCAGCCATATCGGGTTAGTTTATGATTATGATTTTCTGAATATATGGTCTGCTTAGACATATTTCTTTCTCTGGCTGTTTAGCTGAGATAGAGTGTTGTTTAGCACAGGGTGTTCCTGATCAGGAATCCCACATCTTCCATTGAGTAGCTCTTGGAGGAGTCTTGCATCATATTGTCCACTATATGGCTTGAGGCCAAGCTTCATATTCCTTTGACAGTGCAGATCCTGTTGAGGTTTTTTATGTTTCAGTAAGCTGTAGTAAGTGGAGATTAGATCTTTAGATCTAGTCCATTTCAGTGCTCATTTTCAGTGGAGGAGGCTTCTATTTCATTGAGAGGAAAATATTGGAAGAGTTGAGCTTCATTTCCATATCTTGGCTTAAGGCCAACTGTATTTTATCCCCTACAATGCAGTATTGATCCAGATCTATGTAATTTCTGAAGGAGCTATTGCAGGGTGATTCAGTGCACCATTTGCAGAGCTCATTTTCTGAGTGTTGGGAATCTTCCCTTCAATTTGGAGATCTATTGTAGGAGATCATTTTATTGTTTATATCAGATCAGATCCACTTTCCATATTTGAATATTTCCATATATTTGTAGTCTTAGATCTCATATTTGCACTTTGTACATGGTGTTTTGCTGAAAACCCCAAGGGGGATTGATAAAGGAGCTTGTATGGTGCATGGATCTGGTATAGATCTAAATTTTTTTCCACATACCTACTCTAGATCCGATGTAGAACCTACTATTGTTGCAAAGGTAATAAAATAATGTTGTCATGGTATTCCAACTTTAATACATGGTTGTAGTCCCTCTTTTTGCATGATTTTGGGCTATTTATGGCATGGGAGACTTGTTTAACTATGAAATAGTGATTTGTTTCTGATTTCCTTTTATATTTGGGTGCTATAGTATCAGATCTAAGGAATCCATGAGATTCATTTGATATTTATTGCATATATTTCTGGAAAATGCATTATTTATGCATGTATTGCAGAGTTTTCCCATTTGGGAATTTTATAGTGGTATCAGAGCATGATCTTTGGCTCAGTGTGTGATCTTCAAGCCAAGATGCTATAGAAGAAGAAAGAGATAAAAAATGATTGGAGGAATGATTTTCATCTCATCTCTTTTCATATCTAGGAAGGACCTCACCAAGGAGGTCAAGCAAAGAATAAGGAAGGAAAGAAGTGAAACCAAATTAGGGTTTCCAAAAGAGGAAGGTCCATGTACTTCCTATCAGCAAAAAGAAGATCTGGTATTGCATATAACTCAAAAGAAAAATGTTATGCCATTTTCTTATGAGGAAAAGAAGAATAGAGATGGAGGAAACTTATATCATGAGATTCTAAGTGAATATCTTGCAGAATATAAGTCTCAACCTAGAGCTATCAATAGGAATCTAACTCTTCCACAGTTCATTCAGCTTAAAGAAGAAAGGAGACCTTGCAACAATAGAATAATGAATGGACATAGATTTCTATTGTCTACCTTTGACGGGTCATCCTCATGCACAAAAATGGCTTGGGGAAAGAATTTGGATGCATTTTTTCTGCTACATCCAGTAATAGAGAAAGAAGTTGTTGAGATTGCAGCACTACACCTTTAGGGTGAAACACACAATTGGTGGTTCAACCATTTGAGTCATGCAAGAGTGACTGCATATGCAGATTTTAATGAAAGGTTGATCATGAAGTTTGACAAGAATAAATCAGAGGGGAAGAAGCCTTCACCACCTCTTACTGCAGGAGTCCTTATTTTAGGAGGAAGGCCACTTGCACCTTTTCAAGGTGATCTTGATCTCTTGATATCTACAGTCCCATGCACCATTCTGGAGATGCATGAAGAAGAAGAGACTTGTAACAGTGTTGATGAAGTGATAGAAAAGAAGCCATCATCATCAGTAGTTGGAGAAGCCATCACACCGGAAGGAGGAACCCTTGTAGCAGTACAAGATGTTCACAAGTCGTACCAAGGTATGCACATGTTTCCATGTCTTGTTATTTCAATACATCATGTGGAGGATGATGGGAATGTACCATTGCATGACCAAGGGTCAAAATATATTCCTTATTTGGAGCAAAAAACTTTCACTATGCTGAGCAGCCTTAATTTATTCAAGGAGGAGATAAATAGTCATCCTAGTGTATCATTGTTGAGTTACACACAACCGTTGGGGTTGGAATGTATATTCTTGGAGGATGGGATGAGTATTGTCTTGAACAATACATTGCAAAACTATGTGTTGAACATTGGACATGATCTTGAGGCAGCAGTTGCACCATCATGGAGATCAACAATGCTGTCATTGAGCAGCAGTGATGAGTTAGGGACTCAACCATTGTTGGAGCATTCCAATGACCTTCCCATTTTTATAAAAAAAGATAAGCAGATAGATGATGGAGGACATCTTATGATGGATACCATCTCTCATTTTGTGTTGGATCCTTCTTGATTAGCCCTACACATCATGGTGGGAGGTTTTTGCCTACCACCTATTTGGATCATTATGGGATCAACTTGGTCATTGAGGAGATTGCATTTCAACATCCTATGAAATGCAAAGACAAAAAACTGATTTGGGAGGATGGTATTCTCCATTGGAGGAATTCCACTTTTGGACATGATGATAGACACTCATCGTGGGTTGGATGGGTGATGTTGATGAGAAAGAGGTTGGAAAACCACTTGCAGATTTATGATACCAGGAAGCAGGAGGCATGATTGCATTGGTTACTCTTGAAAGAGTTTGGTCATCCTGTGACAAGTTATATTTCAAAGATTTGGTTGGTGGATGGAACTTGGCATGGCACTTAAATCATATGGAAACAAGCAGTTTGGGTGTATTTGGTTGTTGTTATATCTTTCATATCAACTATTATGATACTGCTCCATGATTTTTATGATGATGGTGTGGGAAGGCAACTAGAGCTTTTGTTGCTTTGGTCGTTATGGAGAGAATATGGGTTGATTTTCTCCCATACATTGAATTTTTTTGCAGGAGTAGGGGGTTGCACTATCATGGTGCAAAGGGGCTAAACCATATCTTTGGAGGATCATGAGGTACTTCCACTATGGAAGGAATCTCCCACACATAGTATCATTATGATGGATGGCTTTGACATGGGGGATGTAAAAGGATGGAGCTATGAGATGACAGGATCCTTATTACCAAGGCCAACAATGCTATCACTTGGGAGCTTGGGTTTGTTGATGGAGTGTTCCCAGGATTGCTTCACATATGATGCACTTGATGGGCATGGAGGAGCTGAGAGTGATGGAGTAGTGGATGGGGACATATATTACCATGATATGATCTTCTTGACTTGGATTTTCAAGCATAAGAAGAGAGATCTACATGCAGCACAATTGGGCTTTCTTTCCATACACTTTGATCCATATCATTCCTTAATGGAGGGGTTCACTTGGGAGGGAATTCAACTGGATGTATACCAGAATATGGAGGGATGCATAGCCCAGAAGATAATGGATAGATTGTAACAACCACTTCCCTACCCATTTAGAGCGAGGGAGAACTTTCCGTTGAGCCATTTTAGCTCAATGACCAAGGTACATGGTAGAGGATGTACATTCATGTAGTATGATTTGTACTATTTTACTTTTTGTGAGTAGCATATTGTACCAAGGAGGTTCATTCCTTATTTTATATGGTATTATGATGTACTTCAGGCCATTTGCAGCATTGATGTTGGCCATTTTATTTGTGGGTTTTGGGGAATGCCACATGATTTTTGGTGTGCACCATTGGCACCAAGTTTTACTTTCATGATCCAATCTTGTAGGATGATTTTGGAAGCAAAAAAGTGGCTGAAAAGACACTTTTTACACTTTGTTTTGAGGAAGGTAAGGGATGCACTCCATTGGTTCCACATATGGAACTATGATCCACCTCCTAGTTGTCATGTGGAAACTTGTTTTTATTTATTTTTGCTTCCATGTATTGATGATGTTCTTGTTCTTATGGGAAGATTTGTTGGGAGGATGGCACTAGAGTTCGAGGTGCCCATTGGGAGTATGATTCTCCATACTGCATATGTTGCATGTTTTAGGAGAAACAATGGGCAAACCATGATTTCCACACTGCACCTCTTGTCTTCATGTGGGAGGAGCCATTTGGAGAACTTGAGTTCTTGGGAGAGGCACGTCATGGATGATTTGATTGGTGGGGTAGCTTGGGTCATTCTTGGAGACCGTAACATTTTAGCCCAAGATCAATAGAAGCCCCATATATATCATAAGTGGAGAGAGAAAAAATGTGCGATGGACATTTTAGTCCCACATATTCAGCTATGCAACCCACCTTCTTTGCAAGAGCATAAGGAGGAAGAGATGTTTCCGGAGTTATCATGTTGGAGGGTGGCTCACTTTTTATGGATGATAGATTGGGGATGGAGGCTTCGCATGGGGATGATGATTCCAAATATTTTTCTGATTCCATGCCTCAAGAAGGCCTCTGGGCCATATATAGTTGTTTCCATGGATATCCCACTTTTGCATGATGAGAGCCATTTGGATTTTTCACCAAAGGTATAATTTTACACATGGGAGGAACAAATTGATGACACATTGATGAGAAAGCATCTTGTCCTTTGGAGGAACTCATCACTTGAGGATGCTGCAAGAGGAAGAGGAGAGGCTCTTCAGTTCTATCCTTACAGTTGCTTGAGGACAAGCAACATTTGGGAGCAAAGGACTGTAATATTCCTAAATTAGCATGCAGATAATTGGAATATTAATTTTTCTCTAAACACAAAGTTAGATGAATAAATGGGTAGGGAGGCCCATAAATATTTTTAGTGGCAATAAAAACCCCTCTTAATGGGGAAAGGGATCATATTCATAGTTGAATAAAACACCTTCATGTGTGAACGTGGCTAAATGCATGTGGAGAAAGTCAATTTTGACCACGTCAACAAAGCTAAGTTGGAGGATGTGGAACATTAATGAAGATAACTTAATGGGAATATGGACCTATTTAGATAGTTTGAATAAAACCACATTGAGTGTCGAAGAAGACATTGCATGGAGATCCAGTCAAGATTGACCAAATCCATCAGTGTTGTTATGGAGGAGTGGTATTGATGATGGGACAACACATTTTTGGAGGGAGATTCATTGCATGAAGATGGAAACCCTAATGAGTGCGACCCAAGGTGAGAAGGCTCACATTGTTTATAAGGAAGAGGATGGTAGCCATATGGGATTAGATTATGATTATTATTTTCTGAATATATGGTCTGTTTAGACATATTTCTTTCTCTAACTCTTTAACTGGGATAGAGTGTTGTTTAGCACAGGGTGTTCCTGATCGAGAATCCCACCTCTTCCATTGAGTACCTCTTGGAGGAGTATTTCACCATATTTTCCACTATCTGGCTTCATACCAAGCTTCATCTTAACGTAGATCCTATTGATGGTTTTTCTGTTTCAGTAAGCTGTAGCAAGTGGATATTAGATCTCTAGATCTAGTCCATTTCAGTGCTCATTTTCAGTGGAAGAGGCTTATACTCCATTGAGAGTATAGTGTTGGAAGAGTTGAGCTTCATTTCCATACCTTGGTTGTAGGACAATTTTATTTTGTCCCCTATAGCGTAGTATTGATCCAAATCTACGTAATTTGTGAAGGAGTTGTTGTAGGGTGATTCAGTGCACCATTTGGAGAGTTGATTTTCTGAGTGTTGGGGTTCTTCCCTTCACTTTGGAGATCTATTGGAGGAGATCATTTTATTTTTTATAACCGATTGGATCCACTTTATAGATCTGAATATTTCCATAGATATGCAGTCTTAGATCTCAGATCTACACTTTGTACATGCTCTTTTGCTGAAAACCCCAAGGGGGATTGATAAAGGAGCTTGTATGGTGCATGGATCTGCTATAGATCTAACTTATTTTCCACATACCTGCTATAGATCTGATGTACAACCTACTTCTATTGCAGAGGTAATAAAATAATGCTTTAATGGTATTCCAGCTTTAATACATGGTTGCAACCCCTCTTTTTGCATGATTTTGGGCTATTTATGGCATGGGAGACCTGTTTAACTATGCAATAGTGATTTGTTTCTGATTTCCTTTTATATTTGGGTGTTGTAATATTAGATCTAAGGAATCCATGAGCTTCATTTGACATCTATTGCATATATTTCTGAAAACTGAGTTTTTTATGCATGTATTGTTGAGATTTCCCATTTGGGAATATTACACCTACAAAAAAGCAGATTAATTATATGGTTAATAAAGATAATATTAAAAATAATAAATAACATCAACATTCTAAAAATTATTAATAATATTATTATTAAAAAGAATTTATAATATGTATGTAAAAAATCATATTGATATTGTTAGCCCACATTGTATAACTTAATTGATAATTGTCATAATATGAAGTGTTATGTAAACAATAAGACTCAAGGATCATATGATTGCACGATATTAATATTGTTAGTATATTAATATTTTTAGCTCACATTGTATAATTTAATTGATAATTGTCATAATATAAAGTGTTATGTAAACAATAAGATTAAAGCATCATATGGTTGCACAATATAAATATTATTATTTATAAAAATATAACCTTAAAAAATAATTTTAACATTCAAATTATTATTAACCTAGTTAATGTGTATACCGATAAATACGTAATAAAAAAATAAGCGTGTCTTTAAGTAATTAGATACAACGAAAGGTAATTTTGATGTGAATTCACTTGCATCTCGCCTTGATAGTGCTTCACTATAATTCACTTTAAATATTGTTCCTATAATTCCATGATGTATCTAGTCCTAGATATTTTCTAATAGATAAATTATGATTATAGTTAAAAAAATAAAAGAAAATAAGTAATAATATTTGTTACACCAATTTTCGGTCATCTAACATGTTAATATTAGATGGACCAAAGTACACCATGTAAGACCATTTTTACCCTAATAAAAATGCTTTCACTATGAAAATTAACTTGGTAATCCATAATCTATTAAGTTGTTTATCATCTAAACAGGAAACCCCATGAGGAATAATTGAATAAATCCTTATTTGTTTGATTTTCCTCAGGGGATAGTTAATTAAACCACATTTTAATTAATATTCCTAGTCATATTTAGCCCAAAACAAGAAACTTAATTATATAAATCATTATCTATCTTCTTATTTTCTAGGAATAATTATTTAAAACATTGTTTAAATAATATTCCTTGTTAAATTTGACTAAATAATTTATAAATAATTGAATAAATCACTAATTATTTAATTATTACTCAACCACATTCTTAAAATAATAAATAAATCATTTATTTATTTATTATTTAAAAATAAATGGATTTGACGAAATTCAAATTCCTTTTCCCTCCAACAAAAATAATTAAATATTCCATAAAAGTTAGATCTAGATTTGGTTAATAATATTTAATTATGCACCAAATCCAGACTAACTCAATATTTCGTTATAAATAGAATGGTTTTCCATTCATTCACTACCTTTTGTTGCCTAAAGATCACTATGGATATATACTTTTGGTCTCACTTTGATCCTCCATCATTGTCATATTTTTCTACTTTTTGCTTGTGAGCTCCCTTTGAGTTGCATTTTTTGTCTGGGTTTTCTACACCATCAAGAGAGAGAGATCTTAGATCTAAAGCGTTGAGGACATATAAGAACCCATCTCATTGAGGGGGACTCATAAAAATACTATCTTCCCCTCCTAGGTTTCATAATACAAAAAATTATTCAAAAATTCTTGTCTTGTTCATTGGATGCATGGAGAAACTCTTGTTTATTATTTGTTGTTTAATGTCTTTAACTACATAGATCTGGATTTCTATAGCATTTATTCTAATCACTAAATGTATATCTAAGGAAATTGACAGCCATATTTGATGTTAGGGATATTTTTTATGCAGAGCTAAAGTGAGCTTTTTTCGTACGCTTACAATTAAAATTGATACTAACAACTGGTGACTCCACAAGGGTTTATAATTAAGATTGTTTTCGTTTTTCAGATTCCTCCATGAGAAACTAAATCCATAGGTTTTTTCTTCATATTATAATTTTTCACTTCTTGATGTTGTTTTTAACCTTTAAAACCCTAAAACAGTAAAAATTCTTACTTCTGTGTGTTTCTAGGTCTATTGCGAAGGTGACAGGTATTAGTTGCAGCTAAGACGACACTTTTTTTCTAAAATCTGCTCCCGAGATAGCCGTAAGTGAAAGTTGCACTTTTTGTGCCAAAACTTGCAACCTCAACCTTCAGGATGCAGAAAACAAACTCAAACCTGAGACCTCTGCTGAAAACAGGTCAGAACCTACGATTTGTACTTTTTGCGGGAATTTTTCTGTGGTTTTTTTGGTTTATCTGGGCTCATATTTAGGGTTTTCTGACCTCCTTCTCCACCCATATTGGACCTATAATTGCTTCATTATACTCTTCAAAGTAGGAACCAAGCCCCCTAGGGCTTCAGTACGCTTCCACCTTTTAAGGAAGAGTTTAACTGAAGTAGGCCTTCTGAGATTTCAGAGTGTTCAATCATTTTTTCAGATATGAACCTGTACTTTCATATCCATTTCAGATTTGTTATTCATCCATCAAAAACACCTCTTTTAAGTTTTTTTTGGTCCTCTTTTAGGGTCCCCTCTATTTCCCTTTAGGTTGTAGCCTTTCGCCACTTTTTTTGCAACATTTTTCCCTTTGGTTTTTGTTTTTTTCTACACCTATTTCCAACAGATCTAACCTTTAGATCCATGTCCCTCCCGAATTTACATCCATTGGCCATTTTTTGTGTTGTGAATAGATTTATCCCACCCATAGACTAATTTTTGGGAATCCCTCCTCCTTGGGTTTAATTTGATGCATCTTTAGTGTTTATTTTCTGTCCTATTCAATTTTATTTACTGCCATATTCATATTAATTTACCATTATACAACATATTTTTTATTTTTCTATACACATGTATGGGATTAATTAAAATTAACATTCTTATCATATACACGCACACCCTAAGCGAAGAGCTCTTGGTTTACACATCCAGGCCAAGACTAAAATATTGTAATCAATTGATCTTGCACCTCCTCACCCTTGTTTCGACATTATAATCATTTGATCCTGCACCTCCCTTCCCTTATTGGTCTCTCTTCCTTCTGTTATCCGTGTCTATTTTCCATCATTGCGCCCCCAAGGCATTTATCCCAGAGACTCCTAGGCCTTCATCCTTAGTTTCCATTAAGAAGACTTACTCCAACACGTAAGGTGAGATTTATTCCTTTGACGATTCCCCATTCTGACTCTGCTCCTAGTTCATCGGGTTCCCATTCTGGTTATATCCCTGACTCTCTTCATGTCACATTCACCATGTCTGGTTTAGGACCTAACGCTGGTGGCATCCCTGACCCTAATGCTCAAAATGCTACTAGTGGGGCCACAACAGGAACTATTCCACCTGCTCCCTTGCTCCCTTATATGGTGGGTCTCAGTCTTCCCGATTTTAGCCAGTTGATCAATGACCCCATACACCATGATCCTATTTGGCATACTATTCCAAAAAAGCTCCCTTCAAACATTCCCAAGTTTGAAGGTATTGCTCGAGAGGATCCTGCCAACCATGTTCGTTATTTCCACATGTGATGTTCGTCTAAATCCATCCTCGGTTTTCAAACAACCCAAAAAACATGTCAAAAATAATTATATTATTTTATTAACAATATTAATGTCAACATTATTAATTTTGATGATATTAATAAAAAATAATGACAATAATCTTGTTAATCATATAAGTAATATGCCCAAATGTGTTTGATCCAATCATGTAAAGTGAAGAGATTCTCCATGTAGCCAAGGTTCAATTCCCTTGAGGGCTTATTATGATGTCATGGGGGAACCTTGAGATAATGGTCAAATGTGTTATTGCACCCAAAGGTATTATATTGAATGGTTTCATTACTCGTGGTGAAATAAGTGGATCAAAGCCCATGGAAAATTGGATTAATCTTGAATGCATGCATTGTTAAGGAACATATTGTGATAGGTCACTAGTAGTGGGGCCTTCCGAAGATAAAAATATATAAATATTTGTATCATAACAATAACATTTGTAGTCCTTGGGGTTTTGGATAGACGGTGATTGTGTGTGATGTTAAGGCACTCCTACATTTTAAGTCACCTATTGAACTCCCTCCCTTATTCTGGTGTTAATTCTTGGACATGGCCATTATGTAACCTCACCACTGCCAAAATTAAAAAAGGAAACAATAACATTTGTAATAACATTAATATTTTTAATTATTTTAATAACATTATTCTAACATTAACAATGTTAAGGTTGACATAAAGTTTAAAATAATATTGCTAACAATATTCTTAATTAAAATTATCAAATAATAATAATAATAATAATAATATAATTACTAATTAATAATAAAAACAATAAAACATGACCTTGCATCATAACTAGCATGACCCAACATCACAATGTGACAAACATATCCCCATCTTACATTTAACCATAACACCTCACCAACATCATATTTGGATGCAAACCAAAATAACCTAAGTGTGAAATGTGAAAAACATTTTAATGTGCGGAACATAACATGACATTGCGATGTCATGAACCCAATGTTGCAATGTTATGAAAGTGGCCTAAAAACCAAATTCTCATTATTGAACATGATATTATAATGTGATGATGAATACCAAATTTCAAACTATGATGAAAGTAGACCAATAAACACATCATGATTTAGAATTTATGTAACGTATCCCCTCTAAACCCTAGACCTAATAAACTTTAGAAGGAAGTGGTTACTATGCTAACCCAATCTCTGTGGTATGGTTATGGAAATGGGGTCTAATTTTTTTCACTTTTTTGAAACACTTTCAAACTTAAAATGGATGGCATAATTATGTTTTTCTAAACTAAATCATTCCAACGATACTAAGTTTACCTCTATCCAATTTATATATCAAGAGATATGACCATTCAAGGATACATCAATTATAGACCTTGCCACATCATCATTGATCCAATCTGCCAACCACATACTAACCCACATGGCACTTGACACACCATTTGCGCCACCATGGAACTACCTGTTGATCAGCGGTTGTCATTGATGTCAACCCAAGCATCACCAGGGGCTAACCCAAAATTGAATGGGAAGTTGACCTACCAAATTAATATATTCTGGGTCAATAATGCTTTTTATGGTTTCTACTTGTCGATATGTTTCCGTTGATATATGGCACGCCACGTAATTCTTCACGGTTTGAGAGATATTCATGTTTGAAGTTTGTACCCCAGTTAGTGGGATAAAACCCCATGGGGTTGGGGCATGGGTCATTGAAAAGTAATCATTAATATTTTTTATGCTCCTAAAATCCCTCCCATGTTAACTTGTTGAATCCCCTCTCAAATTAAGCATTCATATATATTGTGATCTTCATTTCCTCCTTAGGCAACGGATTCAGCCATCTGAAATAGGTCATCGTGGAATTTTCGATCTAACTTATTTTCTACGAAGTATCAAAAGCTAAAATTTTTATGAGGCGAAGCCAAAATCCAGAGGAAGCTATAGTAAAAAATTGAGATCAAGTTACGCAATATTTTTGGAGATATGATCTGTGGAAGTAAGGGTTTCTGCAGGCTCCTGAAATTCATCTCAAATAAGTGACCTTGGTAAATTTGTCATAAATCCCTCTCTAAGTATCAGATTAGAATTCTATAAAAATTGATGGATAGTACACAATATTTAATATTCTCTCTATCAATTTCAAAGACAAATGAAGAAACAGTGACACGTGGCATGTCGTACAAGTGCGCTCTACTGAAACAGTCCATAAATAGGGCAGTGTGAGAAATTGGGTATAACTCTCTCTTGGAGAATCCAAATTGGGTCAGACCTATGGCATTGGAAAGAAGACTCAGAGGACTACTACAGGACCGAAAATCAGATATTGAGGATCTGAAATAACAGAGATACACCAGATTCAATATCGAGCTCCTAGAAGGCAAGAAAAATCTAGATCATGTGTTGTCAAGGGTTGCAAAGGACCATACTTTCTACGACAGCAAAGCAAAGAAAGGTGAAGCAGAGAGTAGCATGATAAGAGCAGAAACCAAGGTGCATAACAGCAGCAAGAAGTTCATCATATGAAGTCTTCAAGTGGGCAGCACTGCATACAATCATTGTAAAGGTATCATTGTGCTTAGTCATTGTAAATACATTATTGTACAAATTGTAATAGCATCTATCTGCCAAGGGTTGAAGAGGCAGTGGTTGTGTCAAATTGGGGTTATGGTCTAGTATATCTTCTTCTTCTAAATCATTCTATATCATTGTAAAGTGGGCCATTTTCTCTGGTACAAGATTCCATTCTTCTTTTATTCTTCTATAGGGTGGTAGGGTGGTGCTAGGGTGAGTTGTAGCTCATTGGGTGTTGGTGCATCCGTTCAGTGACTACCGAAGAATCTCGGTCGCTGGAGCATCCATCCAGTGGGAGCCGGAGAAGAATGCTTTTCTAGATTCTAGGAAGTTGGAGCTTTATTTTCAATTGGAGTTGAAAAGAATTATTAGAAAATCATTTGGTGGTTTTTGTCCCGGAGTGGGTTTCCACCTTAAAAATTGTGTGCATTTGTGTTCCCCTTGTTTGCTGCTATCATTGTACAAACACTGATGATAATTGAAGATTAACTAATGCTCTAATTGAAAGAAATACTGATTCACCCCCCCTCTCAGTATTTCCAACAATTGGTATCAGAGCTTGGTTCCTTCAATAGCAGTTTAACAGCTGGAAGTGAAAAAAATTATGCACTTTGGAAAGGAAGAATGGAGGTCTATCTCT
Organism: Pinus albicaulis; assembly: GCA_034641835.2. Lineage (NCBI taxonomy): Eukaryota > Viridiplantae > Streptophyta > Pinopsida > Pinales > Pinaceae > Pinus > Pinus albicaulis. The sequence goes on along the minus strand of CM076576.1, from coordinate 216,031,979 downwards.
TGTCACAAGGTTACGAAGTATGGGACACTGTTCAAAATGGATTTACATCAACCACAGATGAACAACGTAAGAAGAATTTGGTAAATGATGCAAAAGCAAAGAATATTATTATCAATGGAATTATTTAATCTTCTTATCATAAGGTGTTGGATTGCAAAACCGCCAAAAATGTATGTGACAAGCTTGAGAATATATATGCAGGTGACTCAAATGTCAAAGAAGCAAAGCTTCGAATCTATAGAGCAAACTTTGAGCAACTCAGAATGAAAGAAGATTGCAACATTACCACATACTTTCAATATTTTGATGAAATAACCAATACTCTAGAAGGATTGGGAGAGCCAGTTGATGAGAAGACTATTATACGGAAGATTCTTAGAACGTTACCAGGGAGATTCAACCCAAAGGTATCGGTCTTAGAATATAGTACAAATCTGGACAAACTCAGCAAAGAGGAATTACATGGAGTTCTCATAGCATATGAAATGAGACTTGATGAAGAAGAGGGTACTTCGCATCTAGAAATTGCATTCGTTGCATCTAAGAAAACCAATAAGGATAAACAACCTTCAATTGAAAATACATGCACCTGCAAGTGTGAAGAAATGGGAGATGATGAAGAAGGTCTTTCAGATGAAGAATATTCTTACTTCACAAGAAAACTAAGAATTGGTAAGGGACAATTCAAAGGTAAACTTCCATTGATATGTTTCAGCTGTAATGAGGTTGGGCATTTTGTAGCAAAATGTCCAAACAAAAGTAATGGCAACTCAAAAGGAAAGAAAGGCTTTAAGAAATTCAACAAGCAAGGATCCAAAAGGAACTTTCTCTCTAAAGAAGATAGCTCATCATCCAATGAAGACAATGATAGTGAAGAAGAAGCCAATGAGAGAGTATTGTTTATGGCCAAGCACAATAAACCCAAGCACAATAAGCAAGAGGTATCAAACAACGAAGAAGAAGGATGGACCATAGATGAATTTTATGAGGAAGCAATCAAGCTTATAAAAGATCTCAAGGCAGAGAAGATTCGTTCCAAAACTCTTGAAGAACAAGTTCAAGGTCTCAAAATTGAAGTTGAAGAACACAAATGCATTGAAGAGTCACTTCAAAAGAAGTTGGAAGAAAGTAACCAAGAAAGGGAAGAATTAGAAGCCCAAGTAGTCTCGCTGCGTGAGGAAGTGAAGAAAGGAAAAACTATCCAAAACTATGTCAACAGCTCAAGGGAATTGGAAGAACTCATCAACAGTCAACGATCTTACAATGACAAAACTGGCATCGGCTACAAAGAAGAAGAAGCAGGACCTTCTACAACAAAATACAATGAACCTATGAGATCTGACATGCATGAAGATTTCATTGGACAAGATTCGCAAGAACAACCTTGGAAGACAATTCCTCGACGAAAATTTCCATCCAGGTACCAACATATTTTTTATGGCTACTTTTATTCATGTGGAAAATTTGGTCATAAAGCTGTAGAATGTCGCCGTACCTAGGAAAGAATATAATTCAAGGAGATCTGTCAAATGAATTCTAGAGACTCAATGAAATATCAATAGTTTGAACATTTAAGAAATAACAGATGTTTACTCAATATGAAACTGGACCTTTATAACCAGAAGCTGAGACTTATTCTCCAAGGCGTCTTGAAGCATACTAACCTTCAGTTCTGGAAGAAGAAGAAGAATGATAATTGTGTTCTCGCTTTCAAGGCTCAAAAGAACAAAGATGTGTGGTATGTTGATAGCGGTTGCTCAACGCATATGACTGGAGATAGAAATAAATTTGTATCTCTGAAAGAGAAGAAGGATGGAATTGTGTCCTTTGGAAATGATGGATCTTCAAATGTTATAGGATCAGGTACTGTCACTCTCGGAAGCAAATATGCTCTAGCCAAGAATTTTCTATTGGTCGAAAACATGAATCACAATCTGCTGTTGGATAATGTGCCGTGTTTCTAATGCACTATTCAACTCCACGAAATGTGAAATCAGGAAAGGCGTGTATGGTGAAATTGTGGCTACAGTAATTCAAGCTCCAAACAACATATATGTTCTGGATGAAGCAATTAAAGCATGTCTAATAGCTAAAGAGGATGATACAATAATTGGTAGCAATGATGATCGACTAAGTAAGAAGTTTGCTACAAAGGTGCAAAGTGATTTCGAGATGTATTTACTTGGTTGCAAATTGAGCATAGATGACTCATCTAAGGATGTGGATCAAAGGTTGTACAGATCTATGACTAGTATTCTTCTATATGTAATAGCCTCCCGACCAAATGTTATACAAGCAGTTGGAAAAGTAGCAAGATTCCAAGCAGCACCAAAAGAATCACATATTAAATATTCGCCAGCATTGGAATATCTTCACCAGAGGCTTGGGATTCTCCCAAGTTCTCATTAGAGTTTCCTTTTTAAGAATATAAAGGGGGAGTGGAAGTGTGTGCAGGTCTGCAGGACGGTTGTGTGTCAGCGCGAGTGGAAGTGTGTACAGGTCTGCAGGATGGTTGTGTTTCAGGGGGAGTTACCCTTTGCCATTGATGTCAAAGGGGGAGAGAATGTTGTAGGAAGAGGTGTCATGATCACAGGGGGAGTACTTGTGTTGCCATCAATGCCAAAGGGGGAGATTTTTGATCAGCGGTTGTCATTGATGTCAACCCAAGCAGTACCAGGGGCTAACCCAAATTTGAATGGGAATTTTGACCTACCAAATTAATATATTCTGGTTCAATAATGTTTCTGATGGTTTCTACTGGTCAAGATGTTTCCGTTGATATATGGCACTCCATGTAATTCTTCACAGTTTGAGAGATATTCATGTTTGAATTTTGTACCCTAGTTAGTGGGCTAAAACCCCATGGGGTTGGGGCATGGGTCAATGAAAAGTCATAATTAATATTTTTTGTGCTCTTAAAATCCCTCCCACGTTCACTTGTTGAAGCCCCTCTCAACTTAAGCATTCATATATATTGTGATCTTTATTTCCTCCTTAGGCAAGGGATTCGGCCATCTGAAATAGGTCATCGTGGAATTTTCACTCTAAATTGTTTTCTACGAAGGCTCAGAAGCTGAAATTTTTATGAGGCGAAGCCAAAATCCCGAGGAAGCTGCAGTAAAAAATTCAGATCAAGCTGCACAAAATTTTTGGATATATGATCTGTGGAAGTAAGGGTTTTTGCAGGCTCCTGAAATTCATCTCAAAGAAGTGACCTTGGTAAGTTGTCATAACTCCCTCTCTGAGTATCTTATTGGAATTTTGTAAAATTTGACAGATAGTGAAAAGTATGTAATTTTCTCTCTATCAATTTCAGAGACAAATTAAGAAACGGTGACACGTGGCATGCCATACAAGTGAGCTCTACTGAAACAGTACATAATTAGGGCAGTGTGAGAAATTGGGTATAACTCTCTCTTGGAGAATCCAAATTGGGTCAGACCTGTGGCATTGGAAAGAAGACTTAGAGGAATACTATAGGACCTAAAATCAGATTTTGAGGATCTGAAATAACAGAGATACACCAGATTCAATATCGAGCTCCTAGAAGGCAAGAAAAAGCTAGATCATGTGTTGTCAAGGGTTGCAAAGGACCAGAATTTCTATGATAAAAAAGCAAAGAAAGGTGCAGTAGGGAGTAGCATGACAAGAGCAAAAACCAAGGTGCATAACAACAGCAAGAAGTTCATCATATGAAGTCTTCAAGTGGGCAGCACTGCATACAATCATTGTAAAGGTATCATTGTGCTTAGTCATTGTGAATACATTATTGTACAAATTGTACTAGTGTGTATCTGCCAAGGGTTGAAGAGGCAGTGGTTGTGTCAAATTGGGGTTATGGTCTAGTATATCTTCTTCTTCTACATCATTCTATATCATTGTAAAGTGGACCATTTTCTCTGGTACAAGAGTCCATTATTCTTTTATTCTTCTATAGGGTTGTAGGGTGGTTCTAGGGTGAGTTGTAGCTCATTGGGTGTTGGTGCATCCGTTCAGTGACTATTGAAGACTCTTGAGCATTGGAGCATCCATCCAGTGGGAGCTGGAGAAGAATTATTTTCTAGATTCTAGGAAGTCAGAGCTTTATTTTCAATTGGAGTTGAAAATAATTATTAGAAAAGCATTAGGTGTTTTTTGTCCCAGAGTGGGTTTCCACCTTAAAAATTGTGTGCATTTGTGTTCCTCTTGTTTGCTACTATCATTGTACAAACCCTGATGATAATTGAATATTAACTAATGCTCTAATTGAAATAAATACTGATTCAACCCCCCTCTCAGTATTTCCAACACTACCCACATGGACATGAACACTCCTCTGATTAATTGGATGTCAACCTATTCCAACTCCACCACACATTAAATTAATAATGGGGCCCAACATATGACTCATAACCTAGACATCAACCTAACCTCCCTCAATAATTGTCTCTTCTTTAGCCTTGACTAGTCAACCCTAGCCTAGGTGGCTAGCCTGACTTCTGACTAGTGGGTCGTCCGACTGCTCATTAAAAATGTACCTGTCACTCAAAAATTAAAAGTATAGTTAGATAAATCATCTTATATGGAAAATAGGGCTTGTAAATGAGACTGAGTCATAAACTCTCCACCCAACCGTAGAAAAACTACAACCACTATTACTATAACTATCACCACTAATACATATACTAAAGCTTGAGATTGAGTGCTTCTAGTTGATTTTTAAGCAAAAAAAATAAAACAAGATTCCATAAGGCCACATTTACTTCAACCAACAACTACACACACTATAATTCACAATTTCGAGGCATATTCACATCCATGCCAACATATCATAATGAAGATAACTTTCTCTTCCTATGAGGAAAAAAGAGTCCGCAATAATAAGGTTCATCAATGATTAATATGTTGATGGGTAAATAAATAACTCTTCAGGTCATTTAGTAATGATTCAATACCCGTAGCTTCATTCTTAAGGAGACTCCTAGTGGTTCTTCAACCTTCACAAGCATTTTTGTAACTCTTCCCCATCCAATAGGTTCATGAAACCAAAAAATTCTAGTGGTTTCTTAAACCTTATAGAAAACTCACTACTATATATGATTCTTTTATCCAAAAAATCTCTTGGAGGGTTGTTCAACTAGTCTTTAGATTTCCTCCAGTGCTTAGCAACAACGATTCCATATGTTTCCTTTGCTATGCTTTCCCACAACAATTTTCTAGACATCACCTTCTCTGCACTCTCCAACTACTCCTGTGTGCCCCAAGAAGCTTGTTCTCTCTATTTATTATTATGTGAATATATGTGAGAGAGCACCTATATGAATGGAATCAACATATGAATTTACTCCACTGCCCAACATATGAAATCCCCATCCTTACCCATTATTGCATAGTAGTCAACTTCCTTAGACAATGAAGCACATGCCTATCTTTAAATTTTTTCCTTTTCTTGCTTGTAGTTGGATATTAAAGGACACATGAGCCTATCCTTGTATCTTTAGTTAAATTTAATGCACAATAAGCTCATTTAAAATTATCATTCAAACAAAATTAATATTTAAAACAATAATTTCCACAAGCAATCTCCTTCCTCGGGAAATGGAATCTATGTCCCTATCCTAGCCATTTAAAATAATTAAAATTATTTATAAGAGAGAAACATTAACCAAGGGATGTCATAGTCCCATACTCCTTGAGGGGGAACACCATCCTCTGTTTTCAATAACCATATACAAAAAGACATGGTTTATACCAAGTACTATTGATTATCGAGCTTTATATACATTACTCTTTATAATTTTTACAATGTATTTACAATTTGTTTAAATAGAAAGAAAGAAAGGATATGGTTTCTAGATCAGGTTATCCATTCCCCATGTGGCTTCCTTGGGCCCGAACTGCCTCCAATGCAGTTTCAATTTCTCTTTTTCTCTATTCTAGAGCACGAGCTGCCTCTGTTTCAGGATGCATAGAGGTTTTGGTTGGGACTCTCGCTCTGGTTGCACCTATGACATAGACCAATAAATCATATCATTAACTTCCCATATGTTCGATGCAATGAAGCATGGAAAATATCATGGAATTTCACCAATGGTGGTAAGGATAATATATAGGCCACTAGAAATATTCTTTCAAGTATCTCAGAAGCCCCACAAAACATGGTTCCATATTGGAACATGACCCAATATTCAAGGAACTTTTATTGTATCTAACTCTCAAATAAACATGTTCCCCAACTTGGAACTCCTTATGCACCCCTTAATATAATTTGTATAAATTTTTATGGCTATCCTATGCCACCTTTAAATTCTTCCTCATAATTTGCATTTTATACTCCTCCTCTTTTAACATATTAGGCCTAATAAGGACCCTATCACTCCAGCTGACAGGAGTATTGGAAATACTTCAATAGAGTGCCTCATATGGTCTAATATTTAGAGATAATTGATATCCAATGTTGTATGCAAACTCTATGATAGGATGATAATCTTCAAGATTATTTGGATAGTGTAGCACATACATCTTGAACATGTCTTTGATGATTATATTTTTCCTCTCCTTTTTTCCATCTATATGTATATGATAATATATATAAAATTCCAATTATGTCCCCAACCCTATAAATATTTCTCTTCAAATATCGATCCTTTCTTCAAGATCAGTTGCATAAGAACTTATGGATTATGATTTGTTCTATTGAACCCTCTTTTTAAGTGAATCAAGCCGTTTTTTATTCTTTTCTTCTATGTATTTAATTTCAAAGTCAAATTCAATAATTGTGCCAAGCCATATAGCTTGCCTTACATTTAACTTGGGTTGCTCAAATAAAAACTTCAACCCTCCAAGATCAGTTGCTAGAATAAATTTTCTAACAAGGAGGTAGTCTCCACATTTTTAATGTGTGGATGATGATAACTAACTCCAAATCCTGACATACATATTTTACATCATGTTCATTAAGCTTCCATGACTCAGAAAAACACTTGACCTTCCAACATCAAGATAACAGTGAGTCTCTTCTCGTAGGGATTTGTGAAAACAATGGAATAGTTTTTAGGATTTATTATTCTTTATATTGATGCATTGGATAATATCTTATTCAACTGGTCAAATATTGTTACACAATCAATTTTCCATTCAAACCTTTTCCCTTTATTTTGTAGAGTAGTAATTAGACAACCGATGTTGGAGAAATTCTCAATAAATATCCAATAATAGCCTTTTGGTTCCATTATGGACTTAACTTTAGCCAAATATTTAGGTGTTGGACATTCTATGATAGGCTTAATCTTCTCTCGGTCAAATTTCACTTCCTCCCTTGAGACAATGTGTCCCAAGTAATGAAATTGTGACTAAAATAAATTGCATTTACTAAGCTTTGCACAAATCTTATTGTTAAATGTCATTTGGTGGAATCCAATCAAATGACCTAAAAACCAAGTCAGTCAACATCCTTGAAACATTTTCATTATGCATTTAAAAAGCTATAAACATCACCTCTCCAAAAATTTTAAGGTTTTTACCAAATCAACTCAAAAACTATGTTTTTGGTCCCAACGCACTGTGCACTTCAGTGCACCTACAATGACTACAAGTTTCATAATTGAGCACCTACACTGACCAATACATGTTTCCTTTATTTTTAGGTGTGATGGTTCTATAATTTTAGGAAAAATAAAAAATAATTACAAAACTTCTCTTTTGATAAGATTTTAAGGTAGTTTTAACCATTTACCATCAATAGAGATATCTAATTCCTACTCTAGTGGTATTATCTCTTATCCCTAGAGATTATCCTCCTTAATATGTGGATCTAATTACTAGATTGGAAAAACCAAAAATACCCCATTTACCATATAAATTAACTCCCTCCCACAGAGTCTCAGTTGAATTTTTGAGATTAATGGTGTTGTCACGTTGTTACTTTGATCTTAACGAATTATCATCCATTGATACATTTGTGTTGAGGTTGATGGTTTGATTTGTGGAAAGGAAGGACAAGATAATTGGGGAGACATCTACAAATTGAGGCATCTATAAATGGTTGTAACTCTATCCTTCATTTATTAATTAAAAAGAACTATATTTTCATATACTTGTGTCATGTCGATGCTTATGTATTTGAATACTTTTTGACTTGTTTATTAGAGACACTAGTTTATGTTATGTCGATATTGTAGTTTTATTTCTTGTTTTATTTATTTTGTAGGTTCCATTTATAAAATTTGGAGCTAGAGTTGGAGCTTACAAGCAGGGAGGAGAGCGATTACTACAAATTTCAGATAGGTATTTCTTCTATATTCTAATTTCTATAAGGAAAACATACATATTTTTTCACCTATTGTTTCTAGATTAGGCCACACGATCTAGGGAGTTCACTTTTTTCCATAGAAGAGAATTTTCAACATAACAAGTTGGATACCATACTAGGGAATGATATTTCCCTTTAGAGGTTTCGTTGGCCTAGTCATTTTTCACCTTTCCAATAAACCTGAATTGACTTTTTTAGACAATAATTGGCCTTAAGAAAACATCATTCTAATCTTTGTAGGGTTTTGTTGTGTCATATTTTGAGTATAATAAGCCCGATAAAACTCTTTTTTATGAGACAGTGACCCAGTGTAGTATTTTGTCTTTGTAAGTGCAATGGTTTGCATTGTTTCCCATTCTACATATGTGATGGTCATGTAGGATGAAAAAAATTGCATTTCTATGTCTGCTTCCGAGTTTTGATTTTATCTAGAAGTTTTTCATGAGTCTATGAAATTATTTATTTCTCTATAAAACCATCATTGTGTTTACATTTGATTTTCATTGTCTATGATGAGATTTTGTCTGATTTTTTATTTATTCTTATCAATTAGTTTTTGTGAACATTTAGACTTATTATTGTTTAGATAAAATAATTTTTCATTTTATGGTTTCATTTTATGTGAATTATTTGAACAATTATCTACTTGCATTTCATTTTAATTACATTTGAAAATTGAAAATAAATGAAAATGAAACATTTCGTTCCCTACATTACATATAAGGTTTTAAATTAAATTGGAGTGGTTGCATTGAAATATTTGATTAGGAGTTATTTTTTGTTGCATTATTTCTTGTCTCTCCCTTCTTGTTGATAGACCTTCATTAAAAAGTGAAAGATTTATTGTTATCATGCTAGATGTTTCATATGGAATTCATGTGAATTCATATCGTGACCCTTGAATTTTAAACTTAATTTAAGATCAACTTTAAAATTTATCCAACTAACGTAAGGAGCATTTGGAACATTAATGACACACATAGCCATCTAGGCTAGAGATGTGTTCTGACATTGTTAAACATAGGATCTTTCACTATTTTTCTATGTTATATTCTTTGGGTATTCAGTTTTCCACGTATGTAAGTATATCATATCATTCTCTATGTACCATGGATATATCAAATGGTCCTCCATGTCTTAAAAGTATATGAGAATACTTCCTATGGTACATGACACATTACACAACACTACTATGGACTATGGTTCCACATACTTCTGGGTATATTTTGAAAGTCCCCATTAGGGGTCTATCCTTGCATAGGTAACCGAGTGAGTTGGATTTTTAACTATGATACACTGAAAAAAACATTCACGGAGATTTCCTGCACTTATTAAAAATTGTAAATTTCAGTTCACAATGACTTGGTAAAAACTTTTTCCTAGTTACCCCTGTTTTATTTTATTTTTGTCTTTAATTTCTAAAATCAAATAATTAACCATAGAAAAGCATACTCACCATGGAATAAATCCTTAGTATACCTTAGTTTGAATGCGATGGTAACATTTCCACAGTATACTAGTCAAGGTGTTATGCAACCAACTCACAAAATAGAAGAAAAGATAGATGAAAAACTTAAAAATTAGCCTCTTCGAGGGGGAAACCTCCTTTACATTTCATAAATGAAAAATTATTGGATGATATAAATTAAAAAACCTCCTTTCTATCTATAGGATTACAAGGGGTCACAATATAATCCTACTCGACAGTATAATAACAATGTAAGGGCACAACAATAATAATAGTGGGTTTCTATGGGGCACAATAATAACAATATGGGGACTACATGGGCACAACAATAACAATAAGGGGGCTAAAATAACAATATAAATAAGGGGATACACTATTATTATAAGGACCTAGCATGCACCTCTCCTTGGAAAGAAATTTGTTCTCAATGCTTGAGTAGTTTTGGATGCTTCTGTATAAAATTATCATCCTCCCATGTCAAATATTTAGCTGGTAAGTTCTTCCACTTGATGAGATGCTCTGAAATTGATAATTTTTGTAGCTTTCATGTTGTTTTTTCTATGACTACTTTATGTTCTAATATGATTTTTCCTTCCTTGTCAAGTTCTAGCAATATTGTTTGAACTTGGAGCTTGTAACCTATAACGTTCTTTAAGCATGAAACATGTAAAACTGGATGCACTCAGGAAGATGTAGGAAGCTCAAATTTGTATGCCATAGTACCAATATTTTGCAACACCTTGTAAGGAAGATAATGCTTTGGTGATAATTTGTTATCCTTCTTAGCTTGCTTGAGTGACACTTGTTTGTATGGTTGTAGCCGTAAAAATACCAAGTCACCGACATCAAAACATATTCCTCTGATGTTGATATTCCTATTGTTTCATTCAATTATGCGCCGAAGTGAGGTTATCCTTTAATATTTGGGGAACTTATTGTTTATTCTCGATGTGATCTTCCACTACTTGAACCTTATAATTTTCTCTTAAAGACGATGTGATGGACGGTGGATGATATCCATAAAGGGCCATAAATGGGGTCATTTTTTCTACAATATGGAAGGAAGTGTTATACCACCATTCAGCCAGAGGTAACCACTTAACCCATTGTGTCTGTTTATTAGATACAAAGAAACGTAGATATCCTTCCAAAAATTTGTTCACTATCTCGGTTTTCCCATCACATTGAGGATGTTATGATCAAATATGAGCTAATTCAGTACCCAAACAAGAAAATAATTATGTCTCTTACAATGATTCTTGGATTTCCATGTAGTTTTTGAAATTTTTTCCATAAATGCAGTAGCAACTCTATTTCATTTAAATGGGTGAGATAATGCAAAAACATGTTCATATTGGGTAAATTTGTCAACTACCACCATGACAACAGTCTTCCCTCGAACATGGGTGAACCTATCATAAAATCCATTGAAACCTCCTCCAGCATTGACTTGGATTGGATAAATTTTGTAGCATACCAGGGGTCTTCATTGTCTCAACTTTATTTTTTTGGCAACCAAAAAATTCTGCTACAAAATTTTGAATATCATATTTATGGCCACCCCAAAAAAATTCCTTCTTGACCATGTCGTAAGTCTTAAAAAATCCCCGAGTTCCCTCCTAAGGGAGAGGTGTGCAATTACAAAAGAATATTTTGTTTGATTTGGGAATTTGTACAAAGATATACTTGATCATTGTACCATAATGAATCATTTTTTGAGTTTCAGATGTACTGGGATATTGCTGCAACTTTTGAATGATTGTCTGTTAGGTCCCTATATTACTAGTGTAGTCCCTTATTGTGATTAATATAGCCCCCTTATTGTTGTTTTTGTACCCATGTAACCCCAATATTTTTATTATTGTTCTCTTACATTATTATTTTTAGGTAAGCTACAATTATATTATGACCCTATGGACTCCTATATATAGAAGGAGATTTTGTCATTTGTATCATCCAAGAATTGTTCATTTATGTAATGTAAAGGAGTTTGCCCCATCGAAGTGGCTTATTTCTAAGGCATTGATCACTCTTTTCTTCTATTTTTGAATCTGGTTTCATAACATTTGGTATCAGAGCTTTGGACTCTAGGGTTTCGCTGCTCCAAACAGGTCATCATGGAATTTTTGCTATAATGTTTTTTTATATGAAGTTTCATAAGCTAAAATCATTAGCACACAAAACCTAAATTGTGAGGAACATGGTGTAGAAATTTCAAATCTTGGTTCGAAATATTTTTGGACATAATATCTATGGAAGTTAGGGTTTTTTCAGGATCCTGAATTTCATCTCAAATAAGAGACTATGGGAAAATCGTCATAACTCTCTCTCTAAGCATCAGATAGGGATTATGTAAAAAGTGCCAAAATTTAACGGAATTTAGTTTCTTGTGTATCAATTTCAGATTCGAAGGAGGAAACAGTGACACATGGCATGTCGTGCAAGTTCTCTCTACTGAACTAGTCCATAATTAGGTCATTGTGGGAGATTGGGCATAAATTTTCCTTGAAGCGTCCGAAGCATGTCAGATTTGTAGCATTAGAAATATGATTCCGAGGGGTATTACAGGACTGAATTTTAGATATTGAAGATCCTAAATAATAGAGATAATTCAATTTCAATATCGAGATCCTCAAAAGAAAGAAAAAGGTGTGTATTTTTTTTTTCCAAATTTCATAAGTCTTGTTTGAAAAAATAGTTTGAAGTGATTCCAAGGGCATATTGAAGCATATATATCATTATTGGGTTTTAAAATGCCCCCAAAAAATAATTCAATGCCCATTAAGCCCTCCTAATACCCTACTATGACTCATGAAGATGAAGAAGTGCAACATGATAAATGTAAATTACAAGAGAAAGGGCACCAAATTTCACTCTTGCAAAGAGAAAAAACAAATTAAATGGAAGTTATGAAGAAAAACATGGAAGCTAATATGGATGGTTTGAAGAAGTGCATGGAAGCTAATGTGGATGTTTTGAAGAAAGGCGTGGAAGCTAAGATGGATGGTATGGAAGCTAATATCGATGGTATAGAGGAAAAAATGAAGGAAAACATGGAAGAATGATCTAAAAGCAGACATGGAAGGTTTGACAAATTTGATACAAGAAATGTTTCCTAATGGCGAAAATATAGTAGAGGAAACTCATGATGAAAACAAAATAAATGTTAATTGGGATTTCATAAACTCTAATGTTGGATTGAAGACCCATGATATTCCAAATATCGATATGAGGAAGTTTGGTGGCAAGGATAGCGTAACATGGATACTAAATATGGAGAAATATTTTGATCTCAATAATGTGAAAAACATACAAAAGGTATGCATTGCAACTTTATATTTAGAACAAAATACATTTTTATGGTATCGATGGCTTTTCTCCCGTAAAAAATTTTTCACTTGGTAAATTCTTATGGAGGAAATGATAGCACATTATGACGATACAAAGAGAAACACCTCTTTTAGCCAATTGATAAATCTCAAACAAAAGGGTTCAGTGGTGGAGCACATTCAGGACTTCCAAAAATTGAATATAGGGGTAAATGATATTTCAGAGGAACACATGATTGATTTCTTCATGTAGACTTTAAAGGATAACATGCAACATGAGGTTCACCTTTGGGAACCTGATTAATTGGAGAAGGCATTCAGGTTGGAAATAAAAATTGAATGTAAAATTATGGCAACAAGGAAGCCTACCACTCACATCTATAATGATGGAAGTTTTTCTACTCCTAGAATTCCAAAACCTACAAGATGGACACTGCAAGAATTGGAAGAAAAAGAGCAAAAGGGATTTTCCGTAGTTGTGATAGAAAATATGCTAAAGTTCATAAGTCTGTTGAGAAGAAATTATTTTACATAGATTGTGAGGAGGAGGAAGAAAATGAACAAGAAAAATCAAAAGAAGAGGATATACACCAAGAATCGGCCCTAGAGAAAGAAGAAATGAGTCCGACAATATCTTGTAATGTATTGGGACGAATTACCACTCCTTAAGCTCTCAATATAGAAGGGCATATCAAGAAGATAAAGGTAATAGTGTTGATTTATTCGGGCAATACTCATAGTTTTATTCATTGTAAGGTAGACAAGGAATTGAATTTCTTCTTATACCCAACACCAGAATGTCAAGTGATGGTTGTAAATGGAGGAACTATAAATTTCTTCGGAAAATGCCATAATATCAAGCTAACTATGGGGGTATATATATTGAATAGCCCAATGATTTCCATTCCAATGGGAGGTGGTGATGTTGTACTAGGAGTACAATGGTTAAAATAATTGGGGATAGTGGCTTTTAATTTTCAAGAACGTTTCTTGAATATCTTTTTGGAAGGAAAGGAATTTGAATTACGGGGTATCGCATGGAAGTGGGGAAATATAATGAGTTCTAATTTCATGAAAAAGCTTCTAAAGAATGAACAACGAGGTGTAATTTCACAATTATGCTCACTAGAAGCTCCAACATCAAAATCATCTATTTCTCCAGATGTCCAAAAAGTCTTAGAAAGTAATTCCAAGGTGTTTGAAACTTCAAAAGGACTCCCACCTATTTTTTATCATGATCATGGTATTCATTTGATTCCAGGAAGTGTTCCTCCAAACATCAGGCCTTAAAGATATCGTTATGTCCAAAAGAGTGAAATTGAACATATTATTGCAGAAATGTTAGAGGTTGGTATAATTCCACCTATTTAAAGTTATTTCTCTGCTCCAGTAGTATTGGTGCACAAGAAGGATGGATCATGGTGCATGTGTCAAGATTATAGGGAGCTCAATAATCTCACTATTAAAGATAAATTTTCCATTCTTATGATTGATTAATTATTGGATGAATCACATGGAGAAATTTATTTTACCAAGTTGGATTTTTGTTTAGGATATCATCAAATTAGAATGAAGACTGAAGATATTCTGAAAACAACATTTCGAGCTCATGAGGGTCATTGTGAATTTTTGGTCATGCCTTTTGGCCTTACCAATGCACTTTCTACATTTCAAGGGTTGATGAATTCCATTTTCGAACCCTTAGAAAATTTTTGTTAGTATTTTTTGATGATATAATAATATACAATAGGTCTTGTAAGGATCATGTTGAACATGTTGACAGGGTGCTCAAATTATTGGAGGAGAAACAATTATACGTAAAAACCTCCAAATGTTTCTTTAGAGTACAAGAGGTGAAATATATAGGTCATATTATATCTGAGGAGGGTGTTAAGGTAGACCCTAACAAAATTCAATCCATTAAGGAATGGAAATTTCACATAACCATAAAGAAGTTGCAAGGATTTCTCAAGTTAACAAAGTATTATCGCAAGTTTGTTAAGAATTATGGGAGAATAGCAACACCTCTAACAATATTATTGATTAAATATGCATTTTCATGGACTCCTGAAGCAAATACGACCTTTGAACATCCTAAAGAGGAAATGTGCCTAGCACTGACCTTAGCTACACCAGACTTCACAAAAACCTTTATGGTCTAATGTGATGCCTAACTAAACGGAATTGGTGTTGTTTTAATGTAAGAAGGAAGACCCATTGCTTTTGAAAGTCGTCCAATCAAAGGAAAGTATTTACATAAAGCTATTTATGAGAAGGAAATGTTGGCAATACTACATGCACTAAAGAAATGGCGACCTTACCTAATGGGAAGACACTTCAAGGTAAAAAATAATCATGATAGTCTTAAACACTTTTTGGAAGAAAGACTATCTTCAAAAGAGCAAAAAAAATGGGTCACAAAGATAATGGGTTATGACTTTGAAATCATCTACAAAAAAGTGTAGCTAAATTTTGTTGAAAATTCACTCTCATGAAAGGATGAAGAGGTCGAAGCATTTCTTTGTGCCATTTCTATTATCCAACCAGATTGGAAAAATGAATCAAGGGATGAACAAAAGAAGGATGAAGGAGTGTGGACACTCATTCAAAAGTTGCAGCAATATCCTTGTACATATAATAAATTTAGTTGGAAAAATGATTCCTTATAGTACAAATATTTCTTATATCTTTGAAAGAAGTCCCAACTAAAACAAAATATTCTTTTGGAATTGGACAATTCTCCTTTAGGAGGACACTCTAGATTTTTAAAAGCTTACCACAGGGCGAAGACAGAATTTTTTTGGGATGGCATTAAATCTGATATTCAAAATTTTGTGGCAAAATGTTTGGTTTTCCAGCAAAATAAATTTGAGACAATTAGGACCCCAAGTATTCTACAACCTCTATCCATTCCAATTCAATGTTGGGAGACGATTCCAATGGATTTTATCACAGATTTACCTAAGTCTGAAGGAAGGAGTGTCATCATGGTGATAGTTGATAGACTTACCAAGTATGCACACTTTTTTGAATTATCTCATCAATTTAAAATAAGTACAGTTGCTACAACATTTATGGAAACAATTGAAAAGCTACATGGAAATCCAAAGATTATTTTAAGCGACATAGATCCCAATTTTACTGGAAATTTTTGGATAGAATTATTTTCATGTTTGGGTACTCAACTAGCTCATAGCTCATCTTATCATCCTCAATCAGATGGCCAAACTGAGATAGTGAACAAATTTTTGGAAGGATATCTTCGTTGTTTTGTATCTGATAGAAAAACACAATGGGTCAAGTGGTTACCTTTGGCTGAATGGTGGTATAACACTTCCTTCCATACCGCAGCAAAAATGACCCCATTTATGGCATTTTATGGATATCATCCACTGTCCATCACATCATATTTAAGAGAAAATTATAAGGTTCAAGCAGTGGAAGATCACATCGAGCATCAACAACAAGCTCTGCAAATCTTAAAGGATAACCTAAATTTGGCACAAAATTGAATGAAACAACAGACATATCAACATCACAGCGAGAGAAGTTTTAATGTAGGAGACTAGGTTTTTTTATGAATACAACTATACAAACAAATGTCCCCCAAGAAAGCTAGGAAGGATAATAAATTATCACCAAATTACTATGGTCCTTACAAGGTGTTGCAAAATATTTTTAGTATGGCATACAAATTGGAGCTTTCGGCTTCTTCGCGAGTCCATCCAGTTTTCCATGTTTCATGCTTAAAGAAGGTTATAGGTGACAAAATTCCAATTCAAACAATATTTCTAGAACTTGACGAGGAAGGAAAAATCATATTGGAACTTGAAGCAGTCACAAAAACAAGAAATTGACAGCTACGAAGTCAATCAATTTTAGAGTATCTCATCAAGTGGAAGAAATTACCCACTGAAGATTCTACATGGGAGGATGAGAATTTTATAGAGAAGCATCCAAAGCTACTCAAGCATTGAGGAATTTTTTTTTTTTAAGGAGAGGAGCATGTTAGGTCCTTATATTTCTAGTACAGTCCCTTATTGTGCTTAGTATAACCCCCTTATTGTTATTGTTGTACCCCTGTAACCCCCATATTGTTATTATTGTTCTCTTACATTATTATTGTTAGCTCTGATAGGATTATATTATGACCCTGTGGACTCATATATATAGAAGGATGTTTTTTCATTTGTATCATCCAAGAATTTTTTATTTTTATAATGTAAAGGAGGTTTCCCCCTTGAAGTGGCTTATTTCTAAGGCTTTGATCTCTCTTTTCTTCAATTTTTGGAGTTGGTTTCATAAAATTGTCCACACCTCTTAATTATTCTTTCATTCATCTCTTTCTTCGGTTATCCACTCAGGTTGGATAATAAAAATGATACAAAGAAATGCTTCCACATCCTTTTCCTTTCTTGAGATTGCATCTACAACAACATTTTTCTTCCCATTTTTGTTGCTCTTCTGAAGATAATATTTTTTCCAAAAAATATGTAAGACTGTGATGATTTTTTTTTACCTTGAAGTGTCTTCCCATTGGGTAAGGTTATCATTTCTTTAGTGCATGTAGTATTTCCATCATTTTATTCTCATAAATAGGTTTCTATATATAATTTCCTTTGAGTGGATGACTTTCAAAATGAATCCTTCCTTCTTGCATTAAAACTGCACCAATTCTATTTCTTGAGGCATCACATTCCAAAATAAAGGTTTTTGTGAATTATAGCATATGTAAGACCGATGCTTGGAACATTCCCTCTTTAAGATGTTCAAAGGCCTTATCATATTTTGTATTACAAGAGAATTCATATTTATTCATTAATGATGTTAGAGATGTTGATATTCTCCCATTATTCTTAACAAACTTGCGATAATTCCATATTAGCACTAGAATTCCTCGAAAATGATTTATGGTTTTGGGGATTTTCCATTTGTTAATGGATTTAATTTTGTTAGGTTCTACCTTAATACCCTCATGAGATACAATATCACCCAAATATTACACCTCCTGTAATACAAAGAAACATTTAGATTTTTTTTCATATAATTGTTTCTTCTCCAATAGTTTGAGTACCATGTCAACATGTTGAAATGATCCTCCCAAGACTTGTTGTATATTAGTATTTTTGGGATTGAAAATGGAATTTGTCAAACCATGAAATGTTGAAGGTGCATTAGTAAGGCCAAAAGGCATGACCAAAAATTATTAATGACTCTCATGAGTTTTGAATGTTGTTTTTAGAATGTCCTCAGTCTTCATTCTAATTTCATGATATCCAGAATGAAGATACAATTTAGGGAAGTAAATTTCTCTATGTAATTAGCCCAATAATTCAACAATGATGACGATGAGAAATTTATCTTTAATACTGATCTTTTTGAGTTCCCTATAATCCGGACACATACACCATGATCCATCCTTCTTGTGAAGCAATACTACTATAGAAGAGAAAGAACTTTAAATAGGTTGAATTATACTTGCCTCTATTATTTCTGCAACCATACGTTCAATCTCAGTCTTTTTAGAATAAGGACATTTGTAAGGTCTTATGTTTGGAGTAACTCTTCCTGGAATCAAATGAATGGCATGGTCATGACCATGATTAGGTGGGAGCCCTTTGGGAGTCAAACACCTTGGAATGATTATCCAATATTTTTTGGAGATATGTAGAAATAGATGATTTTTGTGGTTGAACCTTTAGTGAGCATAATTGTGCAATTACACCTTGTTGTTATTTTTTCAGAAGATTTCTCATGAAATTAGAGATTATTATCTTTATAGGCTTCCCTGCTATACGCTGTAATTCAAATTCCTTTTCTTCACAAAAAAAGTTCAAGAAACGTTATTGAAAATTAAAAGTTATTGTACCCAAATATTGTAACCATTACACTCCTAGTATAACATCAACACCACCCATTGGAATGGAGAGAATTGGAATATTTAATACATATCCCCCCATGGATAGCTTGATATTATGGAACTTTCTAGAGAAATTTATTTCTCCTCCATTTCTAACCATCACTTGACACTCTGGTGCTAGGTAGAGGAAGCAATTCAGTTCCTTGGCTACCTTACAATGAATAAAATTATGGGTACTACCTGAATTAATTGACACTATTACATTTCTATTCTTGATATGTACTTCTATATTGAGATTTTTAGGAGAGGTAATTCATGCCAATGCATTACAAGATATGGGCAGATTAATTTCTTATTTCTATATTGTTTTTTCCTAGTGTATATCCTCTTCTTTTGAAGTTTCTTGTTCATTTTCTTCCTCCTCTTCACAATCTATATAAAATAATTTCTTCTCAGCACACTTATGACCTTTAGTGTATTCGATATCACAACTGTATCAAAGCCATTTTTATCTTTTTTCTTCCAATAGTTGTGGTGTCAACCTTGTAGGTTGCGGAAGTCTAGGAGTAGCAATGCTTCCACATTTATAGTTGTGAGTGCTAGCCTTCTGCGTCACCATAATTTTTCTTTCATTTTTTCTTTCCAGCCTGAATGCATTCTCTAATGAATCAGGTTCCCAAATGCGAACCTCATGTTGGATTGATCTAGGAGGATCTTGCTTCAGATCAGATCAACATTCAAGTCCAATTCATCTCTATTTTGTCCGATGAGAAGTCCAGTTCATCTTCAATGTTTCCAGTTTGTCCGATGAAGGTTACTTCTTCATGGTGATTTAATGTGGTGGAAAAATGTATATATATGGTGATAAAACTATGTTCAAATCGTAATCCTAAACCAATGTAATGATATGGTGGAGAACCTATGCTATAATCCTAAGTCATAAACCTAAGTTCTTATGACCTAGTTCGAAAACTATGGTGTAAAACTTATGCAAGGTTTCAGAGTATATTGTAAAACATTTCAAAATTATATAATACATGCATTTAACCAGAGCGGAGAATTGAACCATGTAGAAGGAGGTCAAATGTAACAACAGAGGTTAACAACAGTCAAGAACACACAATTTGGAAGACTGTTAGGAAGAGGCACCAAGTGATCAGAGTTTTTTTGAACAGTTATTAATGCGCAGCTAGATGTTGACTTAGACTGAAATTTCTAGAGGAATGGAGCTGTCACATGGAGGAGTCAACACACCATTGTGAAGTCGTTGGGGACTTGACCACCAGGTGGTAGTCAGCGGTTAGACCACAACCTTTCACATGCAACTGTTCCACTACTTCGCATCATTTGAAAATGGTGAGAATTTAATTTTTTCTAAAGTTTTATTTTGGGTTTTAGTTTTTTCGTGTTGTGTATAAAAGTTGTCCACCATGTACCTAATCCATTAGGTGTTCCATTCTTATTTCACCGAGAGCACAATGTTCATTAATGTCAAAACCACTTACCATTTTTGGCCCAAAAGGTTCGACCTGAACCTTTCATGCACTATAAAACCATAATTTATCATGATGAATGGGAATAGGAGCAATTTTGAAGACTTGTATTCATATTCTTGAAGAGAGAGGCAGTTTTTTTTTTTGTGTTTTTTGGTCGTCCGGAAGCGAAATTGAGCATAGAGGTAGGCATTGGAAAGCTAGGAGAGATAGATTTCTATTGAAAGATACCAAAAGTGCCTAGAAGAACTTTTAATTTGGTGAAATTTCTGTGTAAATACTTCCTCTGATCAATCCTTAATAGAACAAACACCCATCTTGAAAGCATACCCAGAGACATAGTACGCCAGGGACGAATTCCATAATCAATGTTTGTTGTCTTCTATATTTTTTATTTGCTACAATTTCATGTTTATTATGCTCCTTAAGTTCTAGATAAATTATTTAAATCATTTTATTTCCTTCAGTCTTCCACATTAAGCGATCGAGTTAACAATCATTTCATTGTTGGCTAATAATCAGTTCTACTTCAATACTAGATTAGATCTATTTCAGATCGTATATTTGGTATCAGAGAAGATTTTTTTGTAGGAATTTTTCCAGTGAATGTTAACCACGTCCAGATTTCTAGGTGGAGAAGGATCGCTTGAGGAGATAGACTGAGAAGTTGGAAAGCGAAAATTCACTCATAAATCGACAATGGGAGGAATAGATGGAGGTGAAACTCCTAAAGTGAAGGTCATAGGCGAAGAACAGATTCAACAAATGTTCTTGAACATGAAGCGGATGTTGGGATAACTCTATGAAGGTAAGAAGGTGAGAGATGCAGCTTCTTATTTGAAGGCATCAAAGAAGGACAAGGGGAAAGGAAATGGTGATAAAACTCCTTCTAGTTCAAATTCTAAAAAAGAAAAGAAACCTCAGAAATATCTTTTGAAACTTGATGTAAAATTTTAAATACCTATTTATGATGGAAAAATGAATCCTGAGATATTAGATAATTGGATTAAATAGTTAGAAGTGTATTGTAAAATTCGAAAAAAAAATTATGAAAGAAAAAAAATTCAGTTAGCTACAATTAGAATGTAGGGAACAACTTTAATCTAGTGGGAAAGTATAACTCAAGTATATTTAAAGAGGAAAGTTAAAGTCATCTCTTCATGGTCCAAGTTTTTAAAAGCTCTCATAAAAAAATTATGTCCTTTGGAATACATGCAGAAGGTTGTTATTGATTAGCAGCATTTGAGGCAGGGTAAAGGGAAAAATGTTCAGGAGTTCACTCACGAGTTCAGGAAGAAATATTTGGCGCTTGGTATTCCATTAGATACACGTGAAACTTTATTAAAGTACATTGGTAGTTTACATTCATGTATACAACATACCTTATTGAATTTTAATACTGATGACTTTGATGAAGTTTGTGTTCAAGCCATACATATTGAATTAGGTGGCAGACCATTCAAGTTTTCACAAAAAGCATCCAAGCATGTGGAAATAAAGGATTCCAAAGACACCAAGAGGAAGAGCAGTTAGAAGGGAAAGAAAATAGTGACAGCTCAGAAGGAAAGTGAAAGACCTACTTGTACTCACTGCCAAAGGATTGGACATGATGAAGCCAGATGTTGGAAACTTCACCCAGAACTCAGACCAAAGAAGTTCCAGAAGAACAAAAGTGAAAAGAAGGCTAATAGAACAATGCAAAATTATTTGTGCTCAGATTCAGGTGATGAACAGAAAATAACCGTAATGGTTTTGACAGGTAAAATTTTTGACACTAGTTCAAGTTCTAGTACCTCTTCATCTTCTTCTAACACAAATCATCTAGATGAAGATACAAGAGTTGAATTATTTAACATAAGGGTAACTTCTAAGAACAAAAACATAGATACATTGTTTGACAGTGGATCACAGGAAAATTTAATATTTGGAGAATTAGTGTAATATCCCAAAAGGGAAAATGTAGTAATACTTAAACACAATATAAGAACTACAACTAAGTAAACAATAAATCTCAAGAAAACATCAGAATATACGTAGAAGCTGAGCCATTTTATTATATGGGGTTGAATCAGTTACACAATGTTGATAAAATGAGTATATCTAGCCCAAGAGAAGGCCTAGAATCACCCTACAATGGTACTGCAACTAGCACTATGTAACTGGTGAGCTTACAGGAAGAAATACTACACTATCCCTTCTGCTGCTGATAAACATGAAAATTAAGCAAAAGGAAATGCAGATCTAGGGAGATTATGAGCTCTAATGATGACAAGATTCAATATTTGGCCAATGTGATGGGATCCCAAGGTAACCCAAAAAGGATTTTCCAGATCTACAACTTTGGAAAATCGCCCTCCTATGGTTTGATCCTTTATCTGCTAGGATTAAAGATCTGAAGCTAGATATGACAAATAGATGGTTGAAATATATCACAAGATCAGATATAATATTGAACGGTTGTTCCCTCCTGTTGTGGTGGATTTGACGCATGGGTGTATGAAATCGCACCAGCTTAAAGAGTATGGTCTACTCTTTAAACTATTGGTAATAGGAAAAAAGTGGTGGAGCTCAGAAGCATAAAATTTAGTGGAAAAAGTATGCTAAAGTATGCTCAAGTTAAAATAAAACTAAAACACAAATATACAGAAGCTATAAAGAGAGTCAAAATGATAATAATGCAAACGATGGCTCAATGGCCTCTTCTTATCAAACGTTTGATATGGAGAAGAATTTTTACCCACTTTCCAAAGGGCCCCTAGACGATGGTTCCAGGTCCCGATGCAAGGATGTTGTTGTTCAAGCTCTACCTCTAATGTAGTCTCCATCTCTCTCTGTTGTGGTGGACTAGGATTGTTGGGTGGCCAACCATCGAGTCCTCTTTAGCTCCAGCTCCAGGTCACACACTGCTAGTGCTGCTTGGGCAACTTTGGCTAGCATAAAAATGTGATCACCCTTTCTTCATCTCTTGGTGGATTTATATAGGGGAGTTTAAAATCCTCCTTCCCTCCCTTGGTACATGGTGGATGGTGACCCAAGGGAGAGGTATGATTCCTTTGTGTGCTCACACAGTGTGTAAGGAGGAGCTGGTGGCTATCCTTAGGTGGCTTCATATAAGGAGTAACTGTCCTTTACTTTTTGTGGTCCTAGAAAGTGACATTTTTCCATTTCTAAGAATGCGCGCTTATCATGAAAAAAGGCATGCAAAAGGCACTCTTCTCAAAGGATTAAGTGTGCATTTTATCATTTAAGACTAGTTCAAATCTGATTTCTCAAAACCTTACATATTTTAAATAATTATTGATTCCATAATGTGTTCCTACCCTATAAATAATTAGGCTTGACATTAATTAATATCGTCTTCTGCTATATGATTTTACAGTGTTAACAATTTCCCCCTAATGTGTGAGGTCTAGGAAGAGCTGTATAGCCAAAATACATTATATTTTCTTTTCTGTATCATGCGCAGAGAGAGAGAGAGAGAGAGAGAGAGAGAGAGAGGCTTGCGTAAAGGCCCCATACAAGCAAACAAAATATACAACATATATACAAAATTTAAATGAGGTGGGCATCTCCCATGCTCGTGATGTTATGGCTAGTTAAACAAAATTGATAGATACATATGTTGTCTGTGTCATATACCTATGCAACATAGGCATATGTACTGGTTGGCAACTTCCTGTGTAGGCATTGTTAACAGAGACGCTTATGGAGGCACGGGTCTTCGATGGATCTGATCAAAGTGCAATGGTTGTAAGGTATGATACCATTGTGACATGAAAGATTTTGCTGTAGTCGAATGTCAGGAGGATTGATGAAATTTGTGGAAAATGATGTCTCCCACAGTGCCAGCTGAGGATACCCTTTTGCATGGGGAGTCGTGATCCAAGGTATCGGTTCCTTTTTGGAAAAGGGGTGTCTAGGTCGACAAAAAGGAAGCCTTAACCGAACCATGGGTCACTGACCTAAGGGGTTGGGGACCTAGATGTGATGGGTTTAACATATGCATGTGCGTTAGAGGTGACTAAAAATGGATGATGGGGATTCAGTGGCTCAAGGTCGAAGTATACCTTAGGAGATTGGCAATAGTCATAGTTATTTCTGAAGGGAAAATCCCTAGAGTTGGTAGGACTTCTAGGGTGGGTGTTAACTAGCTATGAATGTTGTGATGGTGAGTGCATGGGGGTGAAATAATTTGACCAAGGGGAATGAGGGACTGCTTCCATGGGGGAAAAGATGAAATATGAGGGTGAAATAGCGAAGGGAATAATTTTTCATCTTTGTACACTTACCAATATAATAAAATAATGAGATTTGGTTTGTACAAAACACAAATATGGGTACCCCAAAACATGAAAAAGGGGTCGCTCACTGAAGGTGTGAGGACGATGTTTTTCTGGGGGTGGGGGTCCTATTGGTTGGTCTCATATGTGGGTTTGATGAAGCGGATGAAGAAATGTCGCAGATGGGATTATGTTGATGGAGGTATGGTGGGCCAAATGCGATGCACGGAGGTGCACTTTCAATCGGCTTGTACAACTTGGTCGTCCAGGAAGGGGGTTATTTATTTGAATGGTAAACTTGACCTCATGCATGATGGATGGATGGGAATGAGGTGTTTCTCAGACTAAAATGGTATGGCCATGGCATCACTTATGCTGTGATATTTGGTCTACTCTGGGTGACGAGCGCCATGGAAGGGAGGCTCTACCGACCAACACAGATGTTTATCATATGCAAGGTGAGGTGATGATAAACGTGGTCAGGCACAAGGACCCTATGGTTTATTTTTGATGCAGAAATGATGTTAGGATATCAAAATTTCTATGGGACTCTATCATGTTGTGGGTAGGATGATACTTGCTTCGGAACCTTGAGTGGATGGTGTTGTAAGTGGTTTGTGGGTTCTTCTTGCAAAAACAACTACCTCAAGTGAAATAATATTCTTTTCATCAAATACTATTGAAATACATGAGCTTTAGAAAGGAACATGGGAGGGTGCATACCTGCCGGCGCTAAAAATTTATTTTTCCTGGAAAGCAAATGTGTGGCATTGCTTTCGTTTCTCATGGAATATTGATGATGGTGCAACTTACGGTTTGCGGAATGGACCTTCTGATCTCCTGTTATGGACCTCTGAAGTTTTGGACAAGGGAGATAAATATAGGATTATGGCCCTAATCCTATTCATTTGTAATTGCTGAGTTTTGGGAGATCAGAGGTGTTGGTAGAGCCTTTGTTGCCATTACGGTCAACCTGTGTACCAGGGACTAGTGATATTATGCCGAGGTAACTTTCATGACGTCCTGAATTTTAATTTTTTCAGTTTTATGGCATTGGGGGTTGTACAAATTGGGTTTGTGCTGCATTAAAGAGAATTTTTGTCCTAGATTGCATGGACGATCTAGGAAAAAGAGCGCCTTCCTTTCACATAGTTCTGAAGGACAGGCATGTGAGGGCATGTTGTTCCCTCCTTTTTGCATGTAACGGCGCTTTTGTGAATAAAACAGGAATGTGGGGGCACACCTATCTGAGAGACAAGTGCGCAAAGGCCAAGGTGACAGAAAAATCTGATTTTTTGTTTGTTTATTGTTTTTCTCTTTGCTGATGGGTGTCTGTGTTGCTTGGTAAGTTGGTGTGGAGAGAGCGGGATTGGCCTGAGATTCAGACTTCTCTAGTTGCTGATGCTGGGGTGCATCGTCAGTTGGCTGCATGGGGCCTTCTGAAGTTTGTCGAGAATGAGTTCCTTCAGTCTCAGGACTGACTGTTATGTTACATTATACAGCATTGGCGCCGGAGGCATAACATGTTGAAAATGGAATATAGCAAAAACTCCCCACCAGGGGTGCTAGCCCCATAGGGCTAGTACGGATGGGGTCCCATCCATACTGGCCCTATGGGGCTAGCACCCTTGGTGGGGAGTTTTTGCTATGCGGGGGACAAACCTGATCATCCATCCAGAGATGGATATATACTTTGTGACCGGGTTACTGCCTCAGGGTGAGGCTCTGAGGTACCCACTCCCTACTGGGAGAGTGAACCTACACAGATTCTGAAGGTAGCATTACGGTGGTGTGCTTCTTACTGAGTGGTGCATCAACATTGCATCAGTGACAGATGTGGCTGAGCGGTGTGCTCTGGCGATCATTGTGCGACTAGCGGGGTCATTTGCTCCGCATAAGGCATCTAGCCCGCAAGTTGGAGTTTTATGCCGATTGAGGGGTGGCCATTTTTTCGACTTTGCCCGCTTTTGTTTTTATGGCATGGTGTCACAATTGAACAAGGTCCAATGTGGATCTAATTCATTTTCATATCATAGCATCTTATGCAGCATCATTTATGAGAGGGTGGTGTTGCTGAGGCCGGTGGTGGCAGTGCCTATTGGGGGCCGTGGGAGCCACGTATGAGGAGGTGGGCTCTAGTGATGCCACGAGGTGGTGGTGGTATGGTGGGTCGTTATAGGAATGACACGATAGAGGCCTCATTTGAGGGAAATCCACAGATTTTCTTGCCATACCCGTATTCAGGGATGGACTTTCGGGGTGACCCAGACACGGGTCTCCCTTTTACTTATGTTTGGGGACTTGTAGGTACATGTTATATTTTTCTGCATTTTTTCAAGTATTTATGTACTTATCCATTTTTTTATTGACACTAACATTATTTTGGTTACTCTTGCAGATGTTGGCGAGGTAGGTTGCCTAGTGGCCTGGCTGGTGGGTCATGATCCTCTGCTACAACCTCGTGGTGGTCAGGGGGGAGGTGGCGTAGGTGGACCGGGTGGTGGTGCTGGTGGACCTAGTGGGGATGGTGCTGGCCCTTATGGTGAGGGCAATAGCTCAACTGCAGTAGAGGTCACGGCCAAGCAAGCTCATGTAGATGCGGCTGAGGTGCACAATGCAGTATTGGTGGCTCAGGTGGCCTCTCTAAAGGACTTCGGGGGTCGAGTGGACTGCTTGACCTAAGGCATGCCTGCTCAAGGTTTCATGGATGACTTCGAGGAGGTTTTGTTAGAGATATTGATGGCCCGCAAGAGGGATTATCATCCCACTCTACGTCAGGTGGAGATCACAGTGGCGACAACGGCTCCGGTGGTGGCACCAAGAGCAGTGGTGGGCCTAGGTGCCCCGCTTGAGGCAAAACCCCCTTAGAGTAGATTTTGTACATAGGTAAAGCACTTGTTATGAAGATGCTTCCATTATTTTTGATGAATTTTTTTATCTTTGGGATGGCCAGTGGGCCAACGACACTATTTTGTACTCAGATACACACACACACACACACACATATATATATATATATATGAGAGATTTTTTTGCGGCTCTACATGGTGTTGTATCTATTTCAGTTTATATATTTTGTGTTATGCTGATGGATATCTCTATTTTTGGATTATTATGTATGATTTTTTACTGAAGATGCATTCCAGTCTAGGATATTGTTAGCTATGTGATCAGCTGCTTGGTTTTGATTCCTCGATACATGTGAAAATGTAATGTAATTGAACTGTCTGCTTAATCTTTTGGCACACAAATATTTTCTAAATAGGTGTGTGTCTCTGCTCTCAAATTTTTGGTTCAAATGAGTTACTACTAACTGGGAATCGAGGTAGACATGCATATGGTGAATGCCATGATGGAAGGCTTCACACATAAGTCTGATAACGGAATCATATTATACCTGATTATTTGTTGTTGATCCAATGCACACGGCGTTTTAACACAGTGGTTATCGGTCGGGGTGGTAGATGACCCAGGTGGCTGCAAATAAATTTTGAGACCATCACGATACTCCATCAACAAATCCAAAATAGGGTTCAATTTGGTTATCCATGGTGGCACTTCGAGGGAATTTTTTACATGAGTCTTTGGGTCAAAAATATTTTATCAACAAATCCAAAATAGGGTTCAATTTGGTTATCCATGGTGGCACTTCGAGGGAATTTTTTACATGAGTCTTTGGGTCAAAAATATTTTGGTGACTAGGTTTTTGTTTACTCTAAATCTAGGGGAAAAGGGCTGCTGGGGCCCTTATAGGTAGAACTTCTTAAGGTAAAGGCCATTGACAGGGTTAGTGAGGTAGGTCCTGTCCGGTTCTGTCAAGATGTATGCCCCCTATCTGAGGAAAGTTTATATGATATAGGGTCCTTTCCACAAGGTTTCAAACTTTCCTGGCCCTAAGGCCTCTTTTGCGACATCATAGCGAAGGACTAATTCTCCTTCGGTAAATGAGCGAGGGGTGATGTGGCGGTCGAATGATGATTTGACCCTTTTCTTATGGGCCTCATTGTGTTGTAGAAATTGTCACTGACTCTCGTCAACTAGCTCTAGTTTTACTAGGCAATGTTCTAGAGGCTGGGTGTCATCAAGGAGTTCGATGGTGGCGTATAGGTTTGAAATTTGGCACTCTATTGGTATCACAGCTTCAGTCACATATACCAACTAGAAACCAGTGGATATCTTAACTTCCATGCGCTATGCCCGTAGGGCAGAGAAGAGCATGTGGTGCCAGTTGGTTCTGTGGTTATTCACCATGCGTTTTAACATAGTTTTGAGTACATTGTTAATGGCTTCTACCTGTCTGTTGGATGGGGGGTAGTATGGTGAAGCAAATTCGTGGGTGAATCTAGGGTGATGAGATAGCTCCTCGAATACTTTGTTTTCAAAGTGTTTCCTATGGTCAAAGACTAACTCTTTGGGGATGCCAAATTGGGCAATCATGTGGTTGAACAGAAATCGAGCGACGGTTTTTGCTGTGTTGTCGTATGTGGTCATGGCCACGACCCACTTGGGGAAATAATCGACAGCCACGATGATGTATTTATGGTTTCCTGACGAGGCTGGGTTACAAGTCATGAAGTCGATTCCCCATTTACAGAAGGGGCCGAGTACAATGACAGGGTGAAGAGGAGTGGGCAGTGCTCTTGCTTTGTGGGCGAAGCGCTGGCACCACTCACATCTTTTTACTGCCGTGATGTAGTCACAAAATAAGGAAGGCCAAAAATATCCTTCTCATAGGACTTTTTGGGTAGTAGCCATTCCGTATAGGTGGCCGCCGCAAGCACCTGTGTGGAAGTCATTCAGGGCTTGCTCTACTTGCCTGTGAGTGAGACATCAATGCAATATTGTATCAATACCTCATATGTATAAGACATCTACCATGAGGAGGTATCGAGGGGATTTTTGGCGTATGCATCGATGATCTTCTCGCATTAGGTGAGGTCTAAGCTTTTAGGTTCGTAGGAATAGGAGAATATCCCCATACCAAGGGTCATTGGTTGCTACAAAGAAAAGATGTTCATCTGGTAGAAAATCATTTACTGATGATCCTTTGGAATCTCTTGGGAGGTTGGTAATGAACTCTGCTAGGGCAAGTGCATTTTTTCTTTTGGGAGAGTGAAACTGTAAGTCATATTCTTGGAGAATGGCTATCTAGTGGGCATACTTGTGGTTCATTATTCGGCACGTGAGCAGGTACTTGATGGGGTTAGTATATGCTATGACTGTGGTGGTTTTCAAGATGATGTAGTGGTGAATTTTCTGGAATGCGTGGCTTAATGCTAGGGAAGTTCTTTCTTCAGTCTCAAATCTCAATGTTGGGCCTGATAAGGTTTTGCTGACATAATAGATTATGTTCTCCCTCCCATATGAGCCCTCCTGAACCAATAATCTGGCCACCGTGGAGTCGGAGGCTGATAGGTACAGGATATAATCCTTATAATAGTCTGGGGGACTGATGAGCGGTGCTGAAGATAATGTTTCTTTCAGTGCATCGAATGCTTGTTGGGCATGATCATCCCATTTAAATGGGATGTCTTGGCAGAGTAGGCACAAGAACCCTTGAGCACAAGTGGCATAATCTGGGACCAAGCATCTCAGAAAGCTGGCCTTCCCATGTAGGCTTCGGAGTTTCCTAAGGGTTCGAGGTTAGGGGACTTATTTAATGGCTTGGAACTTTTGGGGGGTCCACTCAAATCCCTTGCTGGGACAAAATAAAACCTAACAGTCTTCCTACGTTCACACAGAATATGCATTTAAGGAGGTTTAAGCATAGGTCGTATTGATGGCATCGTTGGAATACCAATCGCAGATCCTTAAGATGTTTTGAGCACTTCTTGGAGTGTACTGTAAGGTCATCCAAGTAGGCAAGGATAAGTTGTGCCAAGTTATGAAATATGTAATTCATGGCCCTTTGGAAGGTGGCTCTGGTTTTTTCAGGCCAAATGGCATTACCTTGTATGTGAATGTGCCACAAGGAGTGGTGAACGTAGTCTTTTACTGATCTGTATGGCGGATTTGGATTTGATTATAACAGGAGAACTCATCCATGAAGGATAGAGCCTTGTGGCTAGCGCAAACATTGATTACTTGGTCGATGAATGGGGTGGGATAATTGCACTTAAGACAATATTTATTCAAATCCTGAGAATTGGTGCAAACACGTATTGTGCCCTATTTTTTCATGATGGGAATAGGGTTGGAAACCCAAGACATATAGGCGATGGGGTAGATAAACCTGGCTTTGTGAAGCTTATCGATTTATTGTTTTATTGCTTTTTCCTTGGATGGGTGCAGTTGATGTTGTTTTTGGAAGACTGTGGTTATGTCCGGCCAAGTGTCAATATGGGGCTCTACGATAGTAGGACTAAGCCCAGGAATTTATGAGTAGTCCCATGCGAAGATATATCTATACTCTTGTAATAGGTTGGTGTAAGAGGTTACCTCTTCTGGAGAACATGCTGCCGCCAGCGAGATTTCTTCAACCTTTGTTATATTCTGAGATATGTTAACCTTGATGGTAGGTGAAATATTCGACATATTGCAATCCTCAAATGCATCTAGTGCTAGGATGGGGTTTTTGAACCAGTTGACATTTCATGATGGCAGGAAGTCTTTTGATTCAATCGCATAGACCTTTGATTCAGTTGTCTTGTTAGGACTGACTGTTTTCTTTGGGAGAAACAGTGAGAGGTGATGTATTGCATCCCATGGGTAATATGGATCCATCATGGTTTCTAGGATATCCTCATCCGAATGAAATAAGGTCTCGAAGGGGGATTGTTCCTTCGTAGGCTTATAATAAATGGAGGTGATCCCTGTGGAGCTAGTTGAGAAACATGACAAAGATTCCATCGTGGATGTGGTGGAACCAGACACGGTCGATAGAGTGCAGTCAGATTGGGTATGTATTGTCGTAGGGACAACTACTCTTGTAGTTGCAGCTGAATCGAAACCTATGGTAGATGAGAAGATAGCTCGAGTCATGGTTCCAATGCATGATGACATGAATCATATGTGGTGTGTTGCATTGTTGGCGTTTGGTGGGGAATGGATTTCCCTAACTGGTCATCTTCCAGATGGCCACGACGGGGTGGATGTATTTGTCACATCCTCGTGGGTTGTCAAACTGTTCATGGATTCCGAGTCCATACCATCTTCTCAGGAGAGGCGAATGATGGTTGATCACATACAGGCTAAAGCTGTCTGGAATCTTGGGACGTAGTGACAACGACGTACAGGGTGGTTGTCACCACATATCCGACATGAATATGGGATGTCCATTTCGCCGCGATATACTATGTGGACTAGGTACCATCATTGGAAAATTTCCAAGGCGGGGCGCAGTCAATAATAAAGTGATCAAGTTCATCGCAAAGTAGGCATCTTTCGATCGGGGGTTGGTCTAGCAGGGAGCCTTTTAGGTGATTTTTTCTCTTCCTGTAGGTATAGGATGATGTAAGGCTCATCATTGATAGACTGGATGGAGGGATCTTCTTGATAGGATCACTCAATCGAATGTAAGGCATCCCTATATCATGGTATTTCTAGAAAATTGTGGGTATAGTGCCCATAAGTGTCACAGAGAGCACATGCATGATTGGTACACAACATTTTTCCTTTACTTTTTGTGCTAGGTTCCCTTTTACGGGAACGTGGCATCGGTATGTTTGCTTTGGAGCCGAGGAGGGGTTTTAACTCGTCCAACTCCAGACATATATGGGTATGGTGACCTATGACATCACATATAGCACAAGATGATGAATCCCTTTTCATGGTGGGGGTCACCATTTTCTTTCCTTGATTTTCAGTTTTCTTGGTTCTGATTACCAGCTTTGCAATGGTAACTTCCTTTGTAGGGGCAGTCTCAACCATTTCTTGGGTGGGTGGGGGCTCCTTCAGACTGAGGGGCTTCAACCATATGGTAGTAATGTGGGTGGTGCCTGTTCCTATGGGGGGAATGAGGTACCAAACTGGGAATTCCAATGATATGTTGGGCAACACCAGCATTGCCAAAACCTACTGGAAGACAGAGCCATCTGGGGGGTAGAGGAAAGGGGTTTCAGAGGTAGCATAGGCTAGAGAGGCTATTGTGGCTGATGCCTTGGTGTCATTACTGCTTGAGTCCATGTCATGACTATCTTGGTGCTTGATGTGGACATCATGCATACCCAGGCCCTCGTGGAATTAGGTGATGCCTCAGGGATAATGGGAGATCTCCTAGGAATGACCCTAGGACGGACGATGGTTTGAATTAGCTGGGGCGATATTCTTGGTACCATGAAAGACCTTCTGTAGGTGTATCTACATAGGGTAGAATTACATCCATGTTAGTTAGGGGACACTTTTCACTGTGTGTCAGCTGGTCTACCGTAATGATTTGATCCTCGTGGGGGAACATCATGATGCAGAAGACAGAGGATTATATGGTAGACATGGCGTACATGTAACTCTGCCCAAGGAGTGTAATGTAATCCAAGTGAGTGTCCAAGACTTTGATGTCTATGTGGACCGTCTTTCCAGCTAACCAGACCAATACATTTTGGTAGAGGCCGATGGGAGTCGAGGGACAACCGTCATATGCTCTGAGCATGATGATGGAAGGTTTGAATTCGTGGGACCCTAACTTTTGCCACACATTTTTTGACATGATGCATGTGGATGCACCCTCATCTATGACACATTGGTGAATAGTGATATTCTGTACCGATACTGGTATCTGGAATGCGACCATGGAAGGAAGCCTAGGGGTGGATTTTTCTAAGTCAAAAGCCCTCAAACACGTATCGCCAGGGTTGATAAAACCTAATGCTGAAAGTAGGGCTTTCCATTGCTTTGGGCATGACTACAGTACTTCCAACGCGAACATAGCAACGGGTGATTGAGCTGAATCATCCACAATGCTATAATTATGGGCCGCTTTGGCGTAATTACCTACTCACCTATTAGGTCCTTTTTCCATCTTTGGCAATAGTTCCATAGGGATCTTAGGAATTTTCAAAGGTGCAGTCGGCACACTAGTACTATCCCCCAATGTATTGGTGTCTGGTGGGGCATCGTAGCTGTAATTCCGAGTCTGGAAAAACATTTATTCTCCCTTCATATAGATATCATGGTTGTTTTTCCTGGAATCATCTAGGTCTTTCTACTGAGTGTTGACCATCCCTTGATGGGGGAAAGGTTCTTGCATCATCGCAGTTTTCTAGGAAGATCCCCCTTGTCCTCGATTACTTTGTAGCTTTTTTAGCTCAGGGATTTTGGGACAATGGTGAGTGCAGTGGCCGTACTCACCACATATTGAACAAGAATGGTTTGTTCGTAGAGGTGGCCTTTTTCCTTGCCATTGGGCATTGCTTGGCTCCTAGTTCCGATTCTGGTTGGAGTTACCTCTAGCCTGGGATCCTGGTGGGTGATGTTGGTTGCTGCCCCCTATCTAGGGTTCCATTTGGGCTTGTTTTTTATATTTTTATTAACCACATTAGGAGGGTAGTTCTCCTTATTATACTGGTGTGATTGATTTTGGGACAGCTACACAAATTTCACCTATGCATTGGTTTGTGTAGGTGGGTCGTGTGCTTGGGACTAAGCATAGCATTGTCCTGTGTTTGCACCTGGCTGTTGGGGGGGAGCTCTTCTGTCAGTGTTTATTCCTGTGTACTGGGTCCCCTCAGCTGGAGGATAAGTTCATCGTTGGTGATATGCTTGCGCCCTATTAGTCAAATTTTGAGGCGGCATATGATGACTTTGAAATCCAGGTTGAGACATGTTCTGGGTAGAACTATGTGTGTAACCGGGATTTTGACTGTTGTTGCCTAGGTATCCTTGGGTCATTTACCCAATTAGTCCATCTATAGAGTTAGAGGCACCTGTTAATTCTTGGTAAGTTTGTAAGCGCGGGGTATTAGGCAGGATATTGTAGATGTATCCTGACTGCGCATAAATCAGTTCAATTTGTTGGGCTTTACTGATTACGTCCTCTTCGGATCTAGAGTTTCATTGCTCCACATCCTTTTAAATCTCCGCCATCATAGTTTTCAAGAATAAATATAAGAGGACCCAGTCGTCAAGTTTATATTTACATAAACTACAATGTTGCCTCCATTCATGGAGATGCTCTGAGATATGGATGGAGGGGGATTGTCTAAAATAAGTCAATAATTCCATTCCTGAATTGTGGTGAATGGGAAACTGAAATTATGTGAGGAACGTGGTAGCGAGGGTGCTAAAGGTTACATGTGAAGCAGGATTTTGCTCCACATACCATTTCCTGGCCACTCCTGTAAGAGTGCATTGAAATAGCCTCAACCGAATAGTATCATCAATGATGTTATTCGACGAGCACTAAAGGTGAAAGGTCATTACATGATTACCTGGGTATTCCACTTGATTACCTTTGAATTTTGGTATGTACGAAGGGAGATTTGTGGGCATGGGAGGCCAATTGGGGTTGTGTGCTATGGGGTCATTTTTCAGCTTGGTCAAATCGGATAGATTTAACGAAGCTAAGAAGGGTGACTGGGAGGTTGACACCATGGCAACCTGTGAAGACACGAAGTTTTGGTTAGAATGAGGTTTAGTCTGTGATGTACCCTGATGTGAATTTAGTTTTCTTCCCATATGGGACGTTCTCCTATACCCCCTAGGGGTTGAAGGGGAAGTGGTGTCTGGTGTGGTGTTGGGATACCGAATAGGGTTCCTAACTAAGGTTGCTCCAATAAATAATGAACTAATGATGGTGGAAATGTTGTGTCTTTGATGCCTAAATGATGAAAGACCTGGAACCCCTCCTGGTAATGGGAGGAGGTCCAAAATATGCCTGGATCGACGAGGTTCCATTAGGACTATTTGGGTGTTGACTAGGTTAGGTTTTGGAAAAATGTGAGGGGATTGAGTCTATGATCATGAAAAATATATGGCCACATACATAAAACAAAGTGAAAATGAAATGAATTTTCCCTTTAACATAATCTATGTTATCAGTCAAGAAAAAAAGATGGTTTTGTTTGTTTGCTCGTGATATTCAAAATCCTATAAGACCTATTGCGTCTTCACACACTTAAAAGTAACTAGAAATTGAGAATATTTCTTACGAGTGCTAGCACAACATCCCATAAGAGCTGGTGACACCCCTAGTCAGCCAAAGAGAATCCACCAAGGTAAGGGTAGAGGGTTTGGCGCTTGCTTGCACCATCACCTATAGGGTAAAGGATTCCCTAGTTTTTGGCCACTAAGAACCATCATCCCATGTGAGTGTTCGAGTCTTGGGATTCTTGGTAGTTAACTAATAGTACCGAGTATCATCCGGGTCAGATAGCCCCAACTGATACCACACGCACTGTGCCTAAGCCTAACCCCCTCTGAATCGGGTCTCTTCTGCACTCGGGTTTTCTTTTTCATGGGCTGATAGGTGTATTTTAAAGCTCCATAAATACAAAAATTCTATGTTTCAATATGAACTATGATCAAGTCAGATTATTGGATGCCAACCCCCTTGATCCTAACTCGATCTATAAATTCATTTGTGGCTCCTGTGTGGAAAATTTAGTGAGTTGGTTTAAGCTAGTTTTTGGTGGAATTATTTTCTTAGTGGGTGAGTGTGTGTGAGCATAAGGTGAAGAATCTCATAGTTTGAACATATGGATATTAGTGATCCTTTATAAACATCCCCTAGTTAAAATATTTTATCTTGTTCCTCGCTCAAAATGGAAAGCGTGTGCGGCTAATGGGCCGCTTCCAAATCTTCCTAGTTAATCTATGTGACTAACTAGAGGGAGATGGCGAATTTTAAATGAAGAGCATTCATATGATTGCCTAGGGTCACCAAATGGTGCAAAGGCAGTAGATATTACTTGCTCTAATCGACAATTCAGTCCTAGTCCCGCAATCCCTAATGCAAAAAATGAACTAAGCTAAACAATTTCTACACTAGCTTATGCATGTGTGGTCTTGGGCCACTTACTTGGAATAGTTAATCTAAGTGTGCATACCAGAATTTTCAAAACATAAATCATTCAAAAAGAAGTGTTTAATTCACCCCCTACTTAAACAATGTGAAGATTTTTTGCAAAAAACCAACTTAAATGAAAACTAACTCTATGCCGACAGAAAGCAGCAAAAAGTGAGTTCTCAGAAGCTGTGAGGTATCAAACCAAGTGCTGGAAGATACATTATGGGCTGTCCAGCACAGTTACAAGCAAAAAAATGCAGAATATAGGGAGAAAAATCTCATTCTGCATTTTGCGTGAAAAAGGATCTGCAGGTGTGCTTTCCTGTGTGTAGGTCAGTCCTGAATGTGCGCAATGTGCTTCTGTGAGAGGAAACTGCACGCAAAAATCCTACAAGTAAAAAATATTAGGAGTTGGCTTCTTCAGTCTGTCACTCCAGTGAATCTAGGGACTATAAGATGGATCAGAGCAATGTCAACGCCACTCCAGCATAGACAAAGGGTCTCCTGCAAAAGATGGCACAACCACATAAATTTGGAACACGTTAGTGGAGTCACCAATCCTATTGTGGTGGATTTGACGCACAGGCATATGAAATCACACGATCTTAAAGAGTGTGGTCTACTCTTTAAACTATTGGTAATAGGAAAAAAGTGGTGGATCTCAAAAGCATAAAATTTAGTGAAAAATGTATGCTAAAGTATGCTCAAGTTAAACTAAAACAAAAACACAAATATACAGAAGTTATAAAGAGATTCAAAACGATAATAATGCAAAGGATGGCTCGATGGCCTCTTCTTATTAAATGTTTGATATGGAGGATAATTTTTACCCACTTTCCAAAGGGCCCCTAGATGATGGTTCTAGGTCCTGATGCAACGATGTTGCCTTCCAAGCTCTGCCTCTGATGCTGTCTCCCTCTCTCTCTGCTATGTTAGTCTAGGATTTTTGGGTGGCCAATGATTGAGTCCTCTTTAGCTCCAGCTCCGGGTCACACACTGCTGGTGTTTCTTAGGAAAATTTGGCCAACATAACAATGTGATCACCCTTTCTTTATCTCTTGGTGGCTTTATATAGGGGAGTTTCAAATCCTCCTTCCCTCCCTTGGTACATGGTGGATGGTGACCCAAGGGAGAGGTATGATTCCTTTGTGTGCTCCAAATATTCCTTTATGTGCTCATACAGTGTCTAAGGAGGTGTTGGTGGCTATCCTTAGGCGGATTCATATAAGGAGTAACTGTCCTTTGCTTTGTGTGGTCCCGAAAAGTGAAATTTTTCCATTTTGAGGAATGTGCATTTATCGGGAAAAAAGGCACACAAAAGGTGCTCTTCTCAAAGTATTAAGCATGCATTTTATCATTTAAGACTAGTTCAAATATGATTTCTCAAAACCTTAAAGATTTTAAATACTTCTTGATTCCATAATGTGTTCTTGCCCTGTAAATCCTTAGGCTTCAAATTAATTAATGTCTTCTTCTGCTGTACGATTTTCCATTGTTAACACCTCCTTCAGATCTACAAGCTAGAAGCTCTAGATCTAGCTTCTCAATCCTCTAATGATGATTACAGCTGCTGCTACAGAACTGCTCATAAAAATTGCACTGTAAATGAGAGAGGGGCTCTATGTCTACTAAAATATGCTACAATAGACTCCAGGCTGATGGAAATACTGATGAAAAGGTGAGGGGATGATCCTTCACATGATTACTAGCTGAAATGATAGCAACTTCCTTCCTCCTTTGGACCTACAATAATGGACATCCTAACTATGGATGGAACTACTACTGCTAGGAGGTCAATAACTTTTGGCCTGATTCCAGATCTAAAATGAAGCTCTTGGAATGCTAATCTTCAAGCCTCAGGTGATAGGAATGATCCTATACCAGTTCCTCAACTGAAATATTGAAGGAAAACCTCCTCCTCTCAAACTAATCTTCAGAAATTTGCAATTTCTGAATATGGATGTTCTGCAGAAAGTAGGAAAAGATATGTGGCACCAATGCCTAATGTAGAATGAAGTACAATATTCTTCCAAGAGCTACTCAATGAATGAGGTGGGATTCTCGACCAATAACATCTTGTGCTAAACAACAATTGCAATCTTTGCTAAACAACCCAAGAAAGCAATGGAATGTCACATGAAAATTCCAAATCTAAATAGACCTCAAAATCAATAATCAATAGCATGCCTTCATTATTTACTTCATCTCATTTATATAGTGTTTGAGCCTTCCCATTCCTTGGCCCTCATCTAAATTGCATTGTGCATGTGGAAAAGATCTTCCAAGTTTGATTGCGTTGTTTCTCCAAGAAATCCATCATGTCTAGGTGCAATGTACACCATCTCCATCATGTGTGCATTAATTGCACAACATCCTCCATCAATTCATCATTAATGCCCCATGATATTCTGTTTGATATCTTTCAAGATCTTAGTTGACTGTATCAACCTCCATGATCTATCTCATTAATGAAACATGATATCAAATTCCATTCATATTAGTAGTGGCTCCACTACCTCATCATGTATATCTAGGCTTAATCAATCCACATTCACACCTAAAAGTGGATATTTAATCATCTTGAGGATTATGGGTCCCTCAACCCTTTTATTTAATTAATTCATTAAGAAAATTAAGAACTCTAATATTCCAAATATTAAGTGAAAGTTTGGGAATATTACAGTCCTCCCAAGAAAAATGTTTCTTGACCTCAAGCAATTGTAAAAGTAATGCATAAGACATCCATTTCCCTCCAAATGGCGTCCACATGAGGAAGGAATTCTCCATTGCTACAATGTGTCATGCATGTTTGGTTTCAATGTTGTCTCATTAAGAATGTATAGGATGACCCCCTATTGCAAGGTTAGATGTCCTCCTCCCATCATGAAGTACCAAGTGACAACCATATGATGTCTTGTTAGTGTCCCGTGATTTGGAGATTGGTAAACCAAATGATAGGGTAACATCAGACCATTTTTTGGAGTCCTAGGACCTAGCCTTCCTAGACTCAGAGAGGGCTCTCTCTATTATGTGAAGGATGTGAACTTGTTCACTATGGATGATTGATTTTAGGCTAGTTTTTAAGTGTCACTTTGTTTGTTTGTTTTGGGTTGGGATAAGATGATCAAGTAGGATAGGTGGAGTGAAAGGTTATCAAATCAATTGGGCAATGGAGTCTATGAGTTCATTGATATCTTGGTAGTGAATCGGGGTACATCACAGGGAAAATCTAGTGTAGTTAATGGATCTTTAAAGTTTATGTGTGAGGTGAAATGGACATCAAGTTTGGGAACCAAGGCAGGGAAAAGGCCAGTTAAGAATCCTTTGTCAAATAACTATGAACAGGGAAGTCTTTAATATTTATAACAAAAGATACTAATCACGATATAGGGCACAACATTTACTTAGTGACAATATTTTTAAACAAATAAACATTCAAGATAAACAATCTAGTGGAACAAGGAAGCAAGAGAACTTATCTAATTTCAATGATTCTAATTTCAAGATTTGGAAAAATATAAGAGACAAATAGCATCAATAAATGAAGAGGGAACGCCTAAACATCATTCATCAAACTATAAATAACTTCGAGGCAAACTGATAAGCATATTCAAAGGGCAAGATTGAAACAAGAGCTCCTTATCTTAACCTAACAATCAATACATCAAAGAGAGGTTTCAAGATAGAGTTTAGATATCATTAAACAAGTAGGGCCTACCATGAATCATGTTTATAAACTAGCATGTTAATCCAATAATGAAGTAGAAAAGCTTAGGTGGGCCTAAGGAGAAATGAATAATTCTTTAAGCTAACCCAATAGAAGAAAACATGAAAACAATATCTAACAGGAGGACTGAGGTGCCTCAAACAACATTTCTCATCCTATACTCTTCTGAGCTACTGAAAAATAGAAATATGGACATATGGAAAATAATAAAAAACATGAACATATGAGAGATACATCATCATTAACTAAACTCATGGATCATGCAAGCAAGCCTTCATCACCATCAATCAACACAATTCATCCACAAGCTCCACAACACTAAATTGTTCTTCAACTTTCAAAAACCATGTATTGCTCTTAAACACATCCAGTTACCGAATGTTTACAATGAATCCTCATGCCTTATATAACAATCAAGGAAGAGGAAAACCAAAGAGAGTATCTAGAAGCCTATTCTCCAACAAGAAATATCCTAAGTTGTCCTTAAGGCCTTGCAAGGCCCAAGGCACAAAAATATCTAACAAATATATTTTTTGGCCAAAAGTAGAAATTAAATTGACTTTTACACCTTGAAAAGCATATGAAAACTTTCGAAACACACATTCTGCCTATTCCTCTATAGGAGCACAACACACTGTGTCAAAAATTGAAATTATGCCAGGAGCGCATCACAGAAATATGCCTTTTGCAGCAGTGTTTTGGAGGCCTTCCCGATGTCAGAAAAGGCTCTGAGATGGCTTGTTGGAAAGCCCTTGAAGTATAATTTCCAGGTCCACCTTTATTTATTTGATATGACCTCTGAAAAATTTCCAAAAGAATAAAATGACAAGACTGCTAGGAGTGCAGCACATGCTCAGAAAAGTGGGCAGAAAGGTGAAAAATTGAGTGTTTTTGACCATTTTGGGGGGTCAAAACAACTCCAATTGAGCTGAAAATTGGTGAGAATACTCCTCTAATGATGGGGAATCCAAAAATTTAAGCCTTTCCTCCTAAATATGACATGGGAAAAAGCGCAGCACAAGGTGTGCTGCGCTCCTAGCCTCAAAATTCGCAAAAAACAAAAACTTGTTCAATTTCTCCCAAATTTGGTAGGTAGGAGCCTCATGGGTCCTTGGAGACCTGTAGAGAATATTGGGCCAAAATACCAAGCCTAGCTTGGTATGTTTCATATTTTGGTGCCGGGCCCTCATTTTGGGCAGTTTTGAGTTTTTTCCTTGCTGTGATGGTCATTTTCTTCTTCACTAGGTGAGTTATCTCGGTTGATTCCTTCTTCACTATCCGGTTCATTACCTTAATTATTAGTCTCATGATCTTCATTGTTTTTCCCACTGAAATAATTTTCAAACTCTGTTTCTTGGCTACCTTTTCCATCTTTGCCACTGTCATCTTTGTCTTCTTTACTAATGGCATATGGCTCAGCTCCAATGTCCTTGTATTTTCAGTGTCACTTTCTTCATCATTTACTTCTTCTCCTTGACTATCATTTGTTTTTTTTATTGTCATTAGGCTCATTGTCTTCCTCTTTTTATAGCTCACTGTTTTCCTCTTGATAAGCTCCCTCTGTCACTGTATTCTTTGAGTCATCTAATTCTCCATCACTGCTTTCTATAAAATAAACTTTAAATTTTCTTTGTAATATTATCTTTAGAAAAATGGGAACATATGGGAAAAGCTCAAAATACCTTGCATAATATCTCCACAGTAGAAAAAACTAGCTCAAAATACCTTGTGGGCAGGTCGGGCGCCTCCTGAACGTGTTCGTGCAGCTCTTGAATGGAACCTCATGTAGCTCCTAAACGTGCTTAGGAAGCTCCTGAATGAGCTTCGTGAAACTCTTGAATGGCTTGGGAAGCTCTTGGAAAAGCTTTGTACAGCTCCTGTATGGCTTGGGGAGCTCCTACACGGGTTGGGCAGCTCCTGCATGGCTTGTGCAGCTCCTGAACGAGCTTCATGCAACTCCTGAATAAGCTTTGTGCAGCTCCTGCATGGCTTGGGAAGCTCCTAAATGGGCTTCATGTAGCTCCTGCATGGCTTGGGCAGCTCCTGAATGAGCTTTGTGTGGATCCTGCACAGCTTGGGAAGCTCCTGAACAAGCTTTGTGTAGCTCCTGCACAGACTGGGCAAGTGTTGAACGTGTCTCGTGTAGCTCATAAACAGGTTTGGGTCACCTCCTGCATGGACTGGGCAAGTGCTGAATGTGTCTCGTGCAGCTCCTGAACGGGTTTGGGTCATCTCTTGCATGGACTGGGCAAGTGTCGAACACTGTTGGCAGGAGCGCAGCATATTGCGTCTGCACACCAATCGGGAAAATGTTGAACATTGCCTCTTCTACACGTGCACAATTCCTCTACACAGGAATTCAGCTACCTATGTAAAAATACACAGGAGGAAGTTCTAGGTGCGCATCACCTACCTACAGGCACACAGCACAAAAAAAAATTTGCCAGTTTCAACTCAAAACTCAATTTTTCATATTTTTCCAATTTTCTAACTGTCTTCTAATTTTTTTAAGCCTCTTTTCACCTTATTACACTGATATTATTCATGTATTTTCTACTTGTTGCTAGCTAGAGACACTTGATATGGCTTCTCCCTTTCATCTTTTTAAGACTTGACAAGCTGACCTTGACACCTCTTGTGATGAATGCATAGTGAC
Organism: Pinus albicaulis; assembly: GCA_034641835.2. Classification (NCBI taxonomy): domain Eukaryota; kingdom Viridiplantae; phylum Streptophyta; class Pinopsida; order Pinales; family Pinaceae; genus Pinus; species Pinus albicaulis. The sequence goes on along the minus strand of CM076576.1, from coordinate 215,988,935 downwards.
ATATTCAATAACATGTGTGATTTACACTAGGAAACTTTAAATTAACCTTCTCACCTTATTAGTATGCATGATGCTGAAATATTTTTAGGTGAACTGCTCTTTTTTTTCTGACAAGGTGAACTTTGACTTCCTTTGGCCTTTTCTGATTGGTTGCAGGTGCCTAGGACATGCTGATTTTTTCCCTCCTTGACATTTTTGGGATTTTAACATTTTTGGTTACATAACAGTAGCCTCATGATCATGTTTAGATTTTAATTTTGGACACTCAAACCTATGCTTTATTCCTTATACCATAATAAAGCATTCCTGTAGAAATTCTTTCAAGATGGGAAACTATCTTTCTGCAGACTTTATGATCTAATCTAGGAGGTCCTTTCTTGAACATCTTTCGACACTCCTTGGACAATCATGAGCTCACCTTCTTTTCATTTGATTTAACCTATATCAGAGCTTTAGAAAACCTCGAAGGAAACTTTAAAGAGATCTGAAGTGGTCTGAGGGGTTATTTTTCTTAGGAATACCTCCTGGCCAAAGGCGCAACACCATCTCCCAAGAGTGCAGCGCCATGTGTAAATTATATGGGAAAAAATTTCCAGGAGCGGAGCACCATTTTCGAGAGGGAATTTGGAGGCCTTCCCTGTGTCAAAATTGGGCCCATGATAGTTCGTTGGAAATATCAACCTGTCTACTTTCAAAATATACCATTTTTTTCCTAATTGAAGTTGATTTTCCTTGTCAAAAGTTGATTTTCCCATGACATCTCAAAAGGTACTGAGTGATGGTGCAGAAATGTAGAGTACTCATGTAGACAATTTCTGCAGGACTTCCACAACTTCAAATGGAGCTCATGATGGCTCATTGGAAATATCTTCAAGTCTAGTTGTCATTTCACTCATCAAGTAAGTCATTTGGATACTCTAGCTATGAGAAAACCTAATTTTCCCAAGGTCACTCCAGTAGTGCAGAAATTCTCTCGTGACACTTTTATTTTTGACATTTATCCCAAACCATGATACCTATGTAAAAATGGAAGGATATTTTTCTTCTTGGACCTATGATGGACAAAAACCTCTCTCACTTTTGTCAAATTGATCTTTGTAAGGTCAGAAACATAGTTTGAAGCAACATTGGCCCTAAGAGTGACAAATGGCTTGACTCCTGGAATGAGTTCCTGGAAAATGATGGAGGAATGATTTTTATAAATTGGTATGGATTTATTATTGCTTATATGACCTATCATGTGGATCCTATGCTCCTATGCCTCTTTTCCATGGCAAACCCTAGCTTAGTTGGAAGAGGAAATTAAGGTTTGGTGTAGGGAATTTACGACTGCCTTGTAGAGGGAGGGGAACAAAGGGCATAAGGATTGTATAAATTATTGGGGAAATTTTTGGGAATAGGGATAGATGTTAGAGAGTAGGGTAAATTTTAATTTCAAGAATTGAGTGAGGGGAAAGGGTCCAAAAGGGAAAAACACACGCATAGTCTTGAAAAGTGTCAAATTGTAGCAATATGGACTTCAGGCTTTGTAGATAAATGATGATTTTGAGAGATAAGAGTGATGGGAAGTGTTTATGAAGGTATATTAAGTATAGGAGGAGGTGTCATAGCATCATGATACAAGCCTTGTTTATTTTTTAACCATGGAGATCATGAAACCAAGAAAAAATTCCCTAAACAACCCTAGTTGGATAATGGAGTCATAAGCAAGGAAAAAACGAAGTAATGAGATTTATGGGTGTGAAAATGGGATAGATATGAGAGGCATGAGTCCATGAGGGATATTTCATGAGTGATAGGCTGATTATAACATGATATAGCAGTATAACAGTGAAAAATTTATCCTAAGGATAATGAAGGAAGTGAGATTTCTAGAACTCACAAGATTCATGAATTTTGTTTCTAGAAATGTAGGATAGACATTTAGTCATCTACAAAGGCAAAAAAATACTAATGAATAACATGTCCAACATCATCATCAACACATTAGTTACATAAAATAAAGTGGTTCTTCTCACAAAGGAAAAGCTCCATCTCACAATACATCTCTTCATCCCATGTTTCATGAAGTATATTGAGCATTGATATGCCCTCATCTCTAGCCGTGTTGTCCTTGTTGGTTCCAAGCATCATTCCAACATTATGAAAAATAAGAAATAGAGACATATGGGTAGAGAAAGGTGTCAAACCATATTCTCCCAATAGTAACCACTGGAGTAGGGCCTCTTGCTTCCATCCTCCATCTCCTCTATGTAAGATGGACAAGCCAAAATCGCTCAAAAGAAACCAAAGCAACAAGAGATCTTGCTGCTTCTCCACATCATTATGTGAGTCATGGAGTAACAAAAACATGCTGAAGGACATATATAATGTCATACTAGCCCAATACAAATCAACTCCATTATCATACATCATGAGAGTACTATGCCATATTACAAACAATACAAAACACCTAAACATGGGAAATTTCATGTGATTGCGAAACTCTCTTAGCTTCTTCAAATATGAACATGCCTTATTTGCTGTAATTTATCTTTGCTACACAAGGCATGAGACAAGAAACTATGAACCTTTGGGTAGTAACCATACTCACCCAAGAGCAACCTGCACAACCATGCCTCCTTTTTAATTACATGAGTGTTTTTCAAGGCATGTATCAAAGAAATAGCAGCCTTTGGGTAGTGACCAAACTCACTGAAGAGGAACCAACACAACCAAGCTTCTTTCTAGCCTATGTCATATATTTTCAAGTGGTCTTGCAACCCCTTGCTTATCATCCTCACCGAATCATTCCGATGTGGATGATGAATGATGTTCTGCACAAACATGGTATCCTCCCTTTGTAGAATACCATCCTTCCCAAACTAATGAATAACCTTGCACTCCATGAAATTTTGAATTGCACCTAGAATGAGATCTCTTAATGAGACCTTCTTCTCATCCATGGCCTTCCAAAAACAATGAGGTTCTGGATCTGCTGTAGTTAGAAGTCTCTCTTTGAGCTGTGAGATACTCATGGAGAAAATTTCATCAAGAAAGGAGAAACAATTTCTCATCTCAAGATGTCTACCATTAATCATCTTAACCTCCATTTATTCATGAGTGAAGCTACCTCTAGAATGCTCCAAGAATAATGGGGCCTCTTCATCATTTCTACTAAGTGACAACACTATAGATTTGTAGGGTAATACATAAGTTGTCTCAAAGAAAGGTACAATACTGATCTCATAACCAGTCATTATACATATGATCATGCTCATCCCATTTTCTAAAACTCTACACTTTAACTCAAAGGGTTGAATGTAGTCCATCAATGATAAATTGGGATAGCTCTTCATCTCCTCCTTGATTATATCAAGGGTCCTCTATGCTTTGATAGTTTGCTACTTAAAATCAACATCTTGATTTAACCCTTGGTTATGCATTGGCCTTGATGGCATGTCCCCATAAGTTTCAATAAGATCTACTGCAACAATAGGTGATGAATGTGTATGCATACCTTGGATCCGATGATGTGTGGAAACCTTCTCCCAAAACACAAGAGTTCCTCCAACCCAGAAAATGGTGTCTCCAACTACTGGTAAGAGAGATGGCTGCTCTTCTACCAATGTACCAACACTGAAATCCTCCTCCTCTTCATAATGCATCTCCTGAATCATGCATGGGACTATCTTGCAAGGTTTCAAATGTCTCTTCTCTAGATTCAAGTACTTCTATAATAGGCGGTGAATGTAGTGACTCCTTGTCGAAAGTGACAACATTGACATCCTCCTCTATTTCCTTAGCGAATGTCTCTTTTTGGCCCATCTTTGTCTTCTTTACATCAAACTTCTTCCTCAACTTGTGAAAAAAAATATGAATATTTAGTCACCTTTGCATGCTCCATGTGACTAAACCACCAATCATTGGCTTCACCTAAGAGATGAAGTGTTGCAATTTGGACAACCTCTTTTTTAGCCACAGGATGTAGCATGAAAAATGTATCTAACTCATTCCCCGTTGCCTTAACAACGCTTGAGGAAGATCCATTAAATGTAGGAAAATAAAATCTATTGTGCCTCTTTCTTCTATTTCTGCTATAGGATCTTCTTTCTTCTTTGAGTTCAAAGAATTCTTGGAGAGTTAGACTCTTTTTGAAAGCTCTAAATTATTCCTTGTACTCTTCAAGATACAAACTGAGACTCTAGTAAGTCTCAGGTTCTCTTGTTTATTCCTTCCTACAGCTTTCAACTTCTTCAAAGGAAGAGGGAATAGTAGATCTATGAGGAGATCTATGATTCTATGATCTTCTTCTTTGCTGATAGGAAGTGCTTGGACCTTCCTCTTTAAATATTCTTCCTGGATCATTCCATTCCCTTTCTCTCTTCCTTTGTTTTACCTCCTTGGAGAGACCTTGCTTGGATCTAAAGAGAGTAATGGAAAAAATATCCTCCTTTACGATAGATTTCATCTATCTGCTTCTTATTTTGATGAAAAATATGAAGTTCCCACAAGTTGAGCCAAATATCATGCTCTAATTCCACTGTAATATCCCAAAAGGGAAAATGCAGTAATACTTAAAAAATATAAGAAATGCAACTAAGTAAACAATAAATATGAAGACAACATCAGAATATACAAATAATCTCAACCATTTTATTATATGGGGATGAATCAGTTACACAATGTTCAAAAAATGAGTAGATCTAGCCCAAGAGAAGGCCTAGAATAACCCTACAATGTTGTTGCAACTAGCCCTGCTTAATTGGTGAGCTTACATGAATAAATATTGCACTGTCCCTTCTATTTCTGATAAAGATGAAAATTTTGCAAAAGGAAAGGCAGATCTAGGGATCTTATGATCTCTGATGATGCCAAGATTCAAGATCTGGCCAATGTGATGGGATCCCAAGATAACCCAGAAAGGATTTTCCAGATCTACAACTTTGGAAAATCACACTCCTAGGGTTTCATCCTTTATCTATTGGGATTACAGATCTGAAGCTAGATCTAAAAAATATATGGCTAAAATATATCGCAAGATCAGATCTAAGCTTGAAGGGTTGGTCCCTCCTTCAGATCTACAAGCTAGAAGCTCCATATCTGGCTTCTCAATCCTCCAATGATGATTACAGCTACTGCTACACAACTGCTCTTAAAAATTGTGCTATAAAGAAGAGAGAGGCTCTATTCCTGCTTAAATATGCTGCAATGGACTCCATGCTAATGGAAATACTGATGGAAAGGTGAGGGGATGATCCCTCACAGGATTACTAGCTAAAATGCTAGCAACTTCCTTCCTCCTTTGGATCTGCAATAATGGACAAGGTAACTCTGGATGGAACTATTGTTGATAGGAGGTAAATAAATTTTGGCCTAATTCTAGATCTAAAATGAAGCTCTGGGAATGATGATATTCAAGCCCGAGGTGATAGGAATGATCCTACACCAGTTCCTCAACTGAAATATTGAAGGACAACCTCCTCCTCTCAAAATAATCTTCAGAAATCTGTAATTTCTAAATATGGATGTTTTGCAGAAAGTAGGAAAATATATGTGGCACCAATGCCTGATGTATAATGAAGTACAATACTCTTCCAAGGGCTACTCAATGAAAGAGGTGGGATTCTCGACCAGGAACACCTTTTGCAAAACAACATTTGCAATCTTTGCTAAACAGTCCAAGAAAGCAATGGAATGTCACATGACAATTCCAAATCTAAACATACCTCAAAATAAATAATCAATAGCCTGCATTCATTGTTACCTTCATCTCCTTTATATAGTGTTTGAGCCTTACCATGCCTTGGCCCTCATCTAAATTTTGTTGTGCATGTGGACAAGATATTCCAAGTTTGACTGCGTTGTTTCTCCAAGAAATCCATAATGTCTAGGTGCAATGTACACCCTCTCCATCATGTGTGCATTAATTGCACAAAATCCTCCATCACCTCATCATGATTTCCCCATGATCTTTTGTTTGATCTCTTCAAAGATCTTAGTTGACTGTATCAACCTCCATGATCTATCTCATTAATGAGACATGATATCCAATTCCATTCATATTAGTAGTGGCTCCACTACCTTATTATATAGATCTAGGCTTAATCAATCAACATTCACACATAAAAGTGGATATTTATTCATCTTGAGGATTATCGGTCCCTCCACCCTTTGATTTATTTAATTCATTAAGAAAATTAATAACTCTAATATTCCAAATATTAAGTGAAAATTTGGGAATATTACAATTAGTTAAGAAATTGGGTTTGGAGAGACACAATCATTCACGACCATACCCATTACATTGGCTAAAATGGAAGACTTCGATTAATGTCACAAAAAAAATTCATTTAAAATTTTCCATCACGTCTAATTACATTGATGAATTCGTTTTATTTGTGATACCATTAGACATATGTGGAATAGTTCTAGGAAGTTTTTATCTGTATGATCGTGATGCAATGTTTCATAGGAAAAAGCATAAATATCATCTTAACAAATATGGAATTAAATACATTGTCGGGGCACATAAAATAAAAACACACTTGGATTTAGTTACTGCTAATCAGATGAAGCGACTAATAAGTTCAAGTAAGAGATATGTAATCATGGTTGTAAAATAACAACATAAGGATCAACATGATTCTTTTTCAGCTTGTGAATCTTAGTTGAAAGATACTTTGGTTAAAGTTGTAGATTATTTTCAAAGTCTATTTAAAGAACCAAAACATCTGCCTCCTAAACAAGAAATACAACATGAGATATAGTTGATGTCTAATGCCCCTCTTCCTAATGTCAGAATGTATCACATGTCAGTTATAAAGAATGAAAATATAAAGAAAAAAATCCAAGAGCTGGTTAAGAAAGGTTTTGTTCGACCCACTTCATCTCCATGTGGTTCACCCATAATTTTAGTTCCTAAGAAAGATGGGACATGGAGAATGTGTGTCGAATTTAGGGCCTTAAATAAAATAAAAATCAAGAACAGGTATCCTCTTCCCAAGATGGATGATTTACTTAACGATTTGAAAAATGTTGTTTATTTCACTAAGTTGGATTTGTGTAGTGGGTATCATCAAATTCGCAATGCAGAAAATGATAACTAGAAAACTACATTTAAAACTAGGTGGGGATTATTTGAATGTTTATTGATGCCTTTTGTCTTGTGTAATGCTCCGGCCACTTTCATGCGGGTTATGAATGATGTATTCCATCCAAACATTGATAAGTTTGTCATAATCTACATAGATGATATCATGATTTTCAGTTCGAGTATGGAAGAGAATGTTAGGCATGTTACACAGGTCTTCAAAGTGTTGCAAAGGGATAAATTGTACCTTAGACTATCCAAATGTGAGTTTGAGAAAACTTCTATGAATTATCTTGGTTACATATTTGGAGGTGGTCATTTGAATATAGACCCAACTAAAATCGATGTGATTGTTAAGTGACCAAGACCACAGAATGTCACTGAAGTTAGGAGTTTCTTAGGTGCAGTTCAATATTGCTGGAAATTCATTTCTTAGTTTTCTTTAATTGCAGCATTGTTACATGATTTAACATGTTCTACAGTTTCCTTTCAATGGGGAGGGAAACAACAAAAATCTTTTGATTATCTTAAGAATAAAATTTTCACAACACCAATCTTAGCTTAGTGGATCTTCAACAACCATTTTCAATTGAAACATATGCTAGTGGTTATGCAATGGGTGCAGTTTACTTCAAAATGGGAGCCCTATTTGTTTTCATTAAGAAAAATTTTCTAAGGCAGTTATAAATTATCTGACATATGATAAAGAAATTTTTTCTGGTTGAATGTGTAAAGAAATGGAAACATTACATAATGGGTAAGGAAACAATGATTCAAACAGATCATCAGTTGCTTCAGTACCTTCAATCTCATAATAAGTTGCAACAATATCTCTAGTATAGATGGATGGTATTTATTTAGCAATTTCATTTAGTAATTAAGTACAAGGAAGGTGTAACAAAAAAAGTAGCTGATATGTTGTCTACACCATATTTGAATGCTTCAGTAGTGCTGCAAAATAGTTATTTAAAACTTGAAAGTTATTTAAAACAATATAATATTGATGTTGATTTCAAAGATATTTATGAATCACTAACTCATGGTACTTAGGTGGAAAAAATCAATTTTCATGTTCATAACAGGTTGTTATATCATCTGGGTAAGTTGTGAATACCACAAACATAAAGGGCGCATGTTATTTGGGAAGCACATTCTTCTCGCATTTCAGGACATTTTGGCGTAAGCAAGACTATGGCGCAAATTAAAAGGTATTTCTACTGACCTTGCATGTATGAAATTTTTTTTAAGTATATTAAAGGATGTGTTATGTGTTTGACAAGTAAGCCTAGAAATTGAAATATTGGTTTGCATATGCCACTTCCAGTTCCTTTGCAGCCATGGGACATCATTTCCATGGACTTTTTTGGAGGACTTCCTATGTTCAGGAGAGGACATGATTACATGTATGTCATGGTTGATCGTTTCAGCAAGATGTGCATTCTTTTTCCATGCAAAAAGCAAGTGAATATTGAACAAAATGCACATATGTTCTTTCAACAAGTATGGGTTCGTTTTGGGTTACCTACTTCCATTATTTATGATCAAGACACTCACTGTGTAGGAGATTTTTGGTCCACTTTGTGGGGACTCATGGATTAAAAGTTGAAGAAGAGCACAAATTTTCATCCACACACCGATGGATAAACATAAGTGGTGAACAGGACAATGATACATATTCTTTTATGTTACTGCAACAAACATCCTAAGTTGTGAGATGAATCTTTACCTTATGTGGCAGCATGATTACAATAGAGCCTTACATTCTTCGACTAATCGATTGTCATTTGAAACATATTTTGGGTATCTACCGAAGTCACTGATGGACTTCATGTTTGGTGAAGAAGATAAAGTGGAGAGACATGACGATTCAAATAAAGTAGTAAAGTTCAAGTTAGGATACGTGAAGCAGTGTAGGATTAGTTAGGGAGAGTCAGGCAAAGTAAAAAATGCACCATGACAAGCATTTAGTGGATCATCATTTTCAAGTCGATGATCAGGTATGGTCGTATATCAGTAAAGACATGTTGAAAGATGAAGGTAAGAAACTAAAATCCATCAGGTATGGTCCTTTCAATATTGTGGAAAATATTGGAAATAATGCATTCTGGTTAAATTTACCTCCTTACATGCGTATTTATTCAGTTGTAAATGTATAAAATTAGAAGTTGTAATAACCTCTGATGATCATTGATCCAGAGGAAGATACACAAATTCCTACCATTGATGAGTTAGCAGCTGATTATATGAATGCATTTCAGGAACATGACATATTGGATAGGAAATTTTGCACTTCTAGGTGAGGAGATGTTTAATATATTCCAGTGGGACTCAAGGGCATGAATCTGAGCAAGGCGAGGTGGATGGAGATCGAAAAAGTGAGGGAGCTATACCCTCACCTGATGTTTTATTAAATCGAAATTTTTCTAGTCCAAAATCTTTCAAGTGGAGAGGATTGATTGAGGAGGATATTGCTTGATATTAGATCGAAAATGAGGTCCAATTCATCTCCAGTTTGTCTAATGAGAAGTCTAGCTCGTGTTCATTGTTTCTAGTTTTTCCGATGAGGATTACTTCTTCATGGTGATTTCATGTGGTGGAAAAATGTATATATATGGTGATAAACATATGGTCAAATCCTAATCATAAACCCATGTAATGATATGGTGGAGAACCTATACTATAATACTAAGTCATAAACCTAAGTTCATAAGACCTAGCACTAAGGTCTAATCCTAACTCTTAAAGACCTAGCAAAAAAACTATGGTGTAAACCTTATTCAACGATTCAGACTATATTGTAAAACATTTTAAAGCTATATAATACACACAGTTAACTGCAACAGAGAGTTTAACTACGCGGAAGAAGGTCACGTGTATCAACAAAGGTTGATAGCAGTCGGGACCACACAGTTTGGAAGACCGAAGGTAGAGGCATGTGATCGGAGTTTGTTTAAATAATTGTTAACACAGAGTTGGATGTTGACTCAAACCACAACCACTGGAGGAATGGATTTTTCACATGGAGGAGTCAACACACAGTTGTGAAGCTGCCAGGGACCTGACCACCAGGTGTCTGTTAATGGTTAAACCGCAGCATGTCACATGCAACCATTCTGCTACTCCGCGTCGTTTGAAAAATTTCACGGTTTAATTTTAGACTAAATTTTTATTTTCGGTTTTATTTGTTTTGCGCTATGTATAAAAGTTCTCCACCATGTACCTAAACCATTAGGTGTTCAATTCTGACTGCACTGAGAGCAAAATTTTCATTCATTTCAAAACCACTTACCATTTTTGGCCGAGGAGGTTTGACCTAAACCTGGCCTGCCCTATAAAACAACCATTTCTCACAATGAAGGGGAATAGGAGCGATTTTGAAGAATTGTATTCATATTCTCGAAGAGAGAGGTAGTTATTGTTTTCATTGTTTCTTGGTCGTTTGGAGGTGGAATTGAGCATGAAGACATGCATTGGAAAGCTAGGAGAGAGATACTTATGTTGAGAGAGACCGAAAGTGCCTACAATCATTTTCATTTTGGTGAAATTGGTGTGTAAATACTTCCTCGGATCAATCCTTAATAAAATCAATGCCCATCTTGAAAGCGGACCCAAAGACGTAGTCCACCAGGGAAAAACTCCGTAATTAATGTTCGATGTTTTCTATCTCTATTATTTTCTACAATTTCATGTTTATTATGATTCTTAAGTTCTGGTTTAAGTCGTTAAATCATTTTATTTCCTTCAGCCTTCCACATTAAGCAATCGAGTTAACAACCAATTCATTGTTGGCAAATAATCAGTTCTACTTGAATATTAGATTAGATCTATTTCCGATCATGGATTTTATCCTTTAAAGTCCCTATGGAGACATCAATCCTATATTACTCTAGAATATCAGTTACCATTATATTAATTTTTTGGAAATCCTCAATGTTCTCCACCATTGAATCCTTTTGTTTGAGATTTATCAATTGGCTAAAGAAGTTGTTGCTCTTTGTATCCTTATAATGTGCTATCATTTCCTCCGTAAAAATTGACTAAGTGAGAATTTTTTTATGAGAGAAAAGCCATCAATACCATACACATGCATTTGGTTATAAATATAAATTTTCAATATGTACCTTTTGTGTGTTTTTCATATTATGGAGATCAAAATACTTCTCCATATGTAGTATCCATGTTATGGGATCTTTTCCATTAAAATTTCTCATATTGATCTTGGAATATGCTGGATTTTCAATCCAAAGTTAGAGTCTATGAAATCTTGATTAACATTTCTTTTGTTCTCATCATGAGTTTCCTCTACTACCTTTTCACCATTAGGAAGCTTTTCTTGTAGAAATTTTGTCAAACCTTCATTCAAAACTTCAAGTTTTTCTTCTATACTATAAATCTTCGCTTCGATGGCATTCTTCAAATCATCCATATTAGCTTCCATTCCTAGTTTTAAACCATCCATGTCATTTTTTAGTTCATCTTCGGTTTCCCTTTGTGAGAGTGAAATATGTTTCAATTGATCCCTTTATTATGATATATCGTGCCACAATTCTTCTTCTTCATGCATCATAGTATATTTTTTTGAGGACTGAATGGGTGTGGAATTATTTTTTGGAGGCATTTTAGAATCCAATACTTATATATATGCAGCGTCTAAAAGGTTGGAAACCGTTACTGCTTCTCAAAAACATCTTCAATATGGTTATCAAAAAATTTCATCGAATCCTTCATTAGTTGATGACATAATCGACTCAAATCCATATTCATTAAATCCCACTTTATCTTAATGTAACTCTGATTCGGACTTATACATGGATGAAATAAAATACATAAATAAATATAAAATCAAATATGCATCAGGAATAACAGTTTATTTCATTAAAATAAAATACTAAAAAATGCTTACACGAAGAATAGCAAATAAAGTAACTTGGGTGATGGTAGCTTATCTCTATGAAATGATGGGGTGGCCACATGCCTCCGAAATTTGTTACAATTTGGCTCAAGGGAATTTTTATTATTAAAAAATAATAGAAAACCCTAAACAACCAAAACCCTAACCGAAGGAGATGTAACAAACAGATTTTATGGGCATCGTTGGGGTTAGTTGGGCATCCAACTTCGTGAGGTTGTAACTTGGTCATATTATCTTCATTTTTCGTGTATGATATCCTGTTGGAAAGATATATTTGAGGAATCAAGTTGTTGATGTAATTTATATGAAATATCTTGAGGAATCATGCCCACAAAATGTCGTTTGGAGACTCAAAATAGTTAAGAAAGTCCAGGACAAAAAAACTTCTAAAAATATTAAATAATAAAATTGATGAAACAGACTAGGTGGAATGGGCAGGTGGCCACCAATATCCACCTGGATCATTCCTCCTCCCTTATGAGAAAATGGTCCCCATTGCGTTGAGTGCCTCCATGATATGGGAGAAATTATGCTGAACTTGGCCTCTGGTGAGCCACTTGTCTTGGTACAGGAGTTGAACAACTTTGACAACTTGATGCAATTGGATCTTCGGCTCGCGAGTGTGTAATATTCCCAAATGGGAAAAATTATCAATGCATGCATAAATAACATAATTTTCAGAAATATATGTAATTACTATCAAATTTAACTCATGGAGTCCTTAGATCTGATATTATAGCACCCAAATCTAAAAGGAAATCAGAAAAAAATCACTATTTCATAGTTAAACAGGTCTCCCATGCCATAAATATCCCAAAATCATGGAAAAATAGGGACTACAACCATGTACTAAAGCTGGTAAACCATGAAAGAATTATTTTATTACCTCTGCAACAACATTAGGTTGTACATTAGATCTAGAGCAGGTATGTGAATAAAAATTTAGATCTATAGCAGATCCATGCACCATACAAGCTCCTTTATCAATCCCCCTTGGGGTTTTCAGCAAAATACCATGTACAAAGTGTAGATCTGAGATCTAAGACTGCAAATCTATGGAAATATTTAGATCTAGAAATTGGTTATGATATGATATAAACAATAAAATGATCTCCTCCAATATATCTCCAAATTGAAGGGCAGATCCCCAACACTCAGAAAATCAACTCTCCAAATGGTGCACTGAATCACCTTGCAAAAGCTCCTTTAGAAATTACGTAGATCTGGATCATTACTGTGTTGTAGGGGAAAGAATACAGTTTCTGTGTAGCCAAGATATGGAAATGAAGCTCAAATTTTCCAATACTATCCTCTCAATGGAGTAGAAGCCTCCTCCACTGAAAATGAGCATTGAAATGGACTAGATCTGAAGATCTAATCTCCACTTGCTGCAACTTACTAAAACATACAAACCCTCAATAGGATTTGAATTTTCAAAGGAAGATGAAGCTTGGCCTCAAGCAAGATAGTGGAAAATATGGTTGTTGACTGATAAAAGGTGCATTTTAAAACTCCTAATTATCTCACATTAATCATCAATCTGGGCAAGTCCTCTTATTTCAAGAGTGTACACAGTATGTGGCTGCTATTAATTCAAAGAGTAATATTTCCTAAATTGTAGTATAGATCTTGGCACAATAATAAATGGAAGCATCTAATAAAATCCAATTACAATGATTAAAAGAAATATCAAGTTCAATCTTCTATTGAAATCAAATCTTACAGCAAACAATATCATCAGCATAGAGCACAGTAATAATAACTCACCCCTACTTAGCTGATTCAATATAAACTATACTAAATCTCTATAAAGAAATTAAGACAAGAAATAAATCACTTCTGAGAGTGTAATAGCAATAACCAAATTCTTAAAGATGATTAAAATAATGCAATGCGTTGTCTATATAATTCACGCTGTGATCAAATGATAGCAATAAAAATTATAAGAAGAATATATATTATCTCAATAACATGAAATAATGAACAGCTGAATAAAATAGATTCACAGAAACAGGAAATTATCAAACTAATTAAACACTAGTAGAATCGGAAATATAACACAAGGAAGAAGTTAAATCAACCAGAGGCCAAGCCCTTAGCCACCAGCAGGCACTGCTAAGTTACTTCAGATAATGCGAATGAAAACAACTTCAATTAATCATCGAACTTCAATAGAATTACAATGTAATTGCGTTCTCCAATGACGCAGTCTGTAATTAAGCTTACAATTTGGAAAATAACATAGATTCCCCCTTTTTCCTACAATTGTCTACTTTTATAATCAGAAAGGGTAAAGAGTAAATAGTAAATGCGATCGATTCGCAACCAATTTCTAACTTTAAGACATCTTTTCTATTCTGCACTGATCCCTCTGATTTGCTGTTAGCCTTGTCTGCAACTGACTCGTTCCTTACTTTACTTTTCGGATTCGACTGTGCCAACAACAGGGAACAACAATCCTTCCTTTCGTTGCTTTCCTGCATAAAGAAGGGTAGGAGTTAGTTAAATCATAATTGCAAATAAATCCTCATTTCTTACCATATTTCATTAGTATATTGGTGCGTTAATATGTGAAAAAGATAATAATTAAGGAGAATGATGATGAAATTAATAGTAAATACATACCCATTTCATAACCCAACATACTCCCCTACTTACTCTGTTTCATGTCCTCATGAAAGTAAGTGATTTTGATGGAGTGTAGTTAAAGAGTAGGCTGGAGAAGGGGCATCAAAAATTGGTTTGAAACCATGATGTTCAACTAAGAGTGTAAAAGCAGTCTTTTCATCTCCTTCAACCATTTCATAGATGGCACAGTAACCTTCGGGAGGATACCAAATGATGGGGCTACAAAACCAACAACCTAACCAATAAGGTCCCTCTCTTAAAATTAAGTTGCTATAAGTGATGAAATGGGCTACAGCTACTTTAAAATTTCTATAATTAAATGGTTCCCTACCCTGCACACTACCAACAGAGACCATCCACCTAAGCTTGGATGCAATCATAGAACTTTCTCTAATGGATTGAAAATACGATACTCCATTTTGTACAATCCTTTTATGAATAGGCCCTAAGACTTGAATCACCCCTTCCATTTTCATTAGACTCTTTTGGTTGGCAAGAATTTGTGAAGGGTGCTTGGGTTCACCTATCACCCAAATATCCAACCCATGCTCTTGTTTTTGGAAGGCATTATGAGATTTAAACCATTTAATTTGATTAACCACAAATGAGATAAAGGCCTGGAACTGAATATCTCCCACGAAAGAGTTGGGGTTATTTTCCACTTCATCTGCTAATACAAGATTGTGTAGGTAAAATTCACAAAGAAACCTTTGAACCTTTACACCATGCTGTTTGCAACAACTTATAAAATCTTCAACTGTGTTTAATTCAATTGGTTTTCCAGCTCTCATGGCTTTAATTTTCAACAGCAAGTATCATTCTAACAAAAACAAAGCGTAATTAGTGGCAGGAGCCCTGCATGCCAAGACGTCTGTATATAATGAGCAGATGGTGTATGTCCGAGTTAGGACCATATCTAATTTTCTCTATTTTCTCTATTTTCTCTTCCACTTTTTTATATTTTTCGAAGGTATCACTCTCTGTCACATTCATTTCCCGAAGCTGCCTCTGCAATGCTTGATATTGTTGCTGGGGAATAGTTTCTTGTTCAAGCCGTTCTAATGTGATCCAAGCCTGTGCTAATTCTTTCTGAAGATTCAGAATAGTGGGGTTAGTTTGTATGCTTGTTTGAGTCTCTTTTTCATGGGAGGTCCAAGCCTCTGTCTCAGTAGTCGTATCTATGAAATTTTCATGTTGTTCTTCTGTAATGATGATTGGTTGAGTGGGTATAGGCTCATTTTGATGTTGTTCTTCTTTGATGATGACTAGTTGAGTGGGTATGGGCTCAGTTTGAGCTGTGTTTGCTATCTCTAGGGTTTTGTTTAGGACCTTTCCCACTGTGATTTCCTTTATTTTTCTTCTGAGCCTTTTTACTGTTTTGTGCATTTTCTATTTTTCTTTCCTAAGTTTTTTCAATTTGGCTCTATAGTTTTTTGGAGGAACGACTATTCTACTGACAGTCTCATTAATAGTTTCTATCTCTAAAGAGCCTGGTTGCTCATCCTAGTTGTGTCCTAATAGAACTGTGTCTCCGGATTGACTATCGGCTTCCTGAAGCATCTCTGTCTCTATTTATTCTCCTTGCTCTATGTTTTTTGTACTGAGGCCTACCTAGCTATTTTCCACTGGAAACGTGTCACCAAGTTGGTGCACTACTTCCAGGATGGTTTCTACATCGGCTTCTGCTTCATGGCTTGCATCTTTCAAGGGAGATAGACATTTGGTATTGCTATCATTCTCAGGAGATTGGGTTGCTTCTAAATTAAGATTGAGCGGGCTTTCAGGATACATGTAATTACTCATGTTGGCCAGGACCTGGGCAAGTTCGAAATCATGCAACAAATCACCTTGGGGGACCATGATTGGTGTTGAGGGAAGTCCTGATTCGTTTCTTTTTTCATCCCCTGAATGCTCTGCTTCTTCCTCATGATTTGATTCGGGGTTATCCTGGTCTTGTGACTCTAGCTGTAAGCATTGTTCTCTTACTGGGGTAGATAATTCTATAGGTTGACTGGTACTGCCTTGAGGATTTTCGACCACTCCTAATCTTGACCTCAACCTTGTGGACTGTCTGCGCTTTTGAGGTATGATACTACCTTGATGATTTTCAGCCACTCCTGATCTTGACCTCAACCTTGCATACCATCTACGCTTTTGAGGTATGTTCCTTGAAAGGGTAGTCCTTTTCCTTTTTTTAACTGGGTTAGGTGCAGGCGGGGCTAAACCTCCTTCCGGAGCTGATATTAAATAATCCCAGCTTGATTGATATTGGGCGAGGTTATGGCTAACTATTAGCCTAATCAGACAGTGGTGGGTTACTACGATTTCTACGTGTTGGGACCGTCTTAGCCTCTTAGCAGTGTCATGCAGTAAAGAGTTTAATAAAACAGGTAAATCAACAGACCATTTTTGTTTTAGAACTGCTAAAAGTTTTAGTTGATGTTGTCTTACCACATCTTTTCGCCCGTCGCATGTAATGTAGTTCTACACGATTTTTGCTAGCTCTCCCCATGGTTCTCCAAGAGAGGATGGTCGAACTCCCTTGCCCTTTTTGACCAAGTCATGTCCTTCGTGTCTGAAAACTTCGATATTGTCTTGCAGCTTCACCCGCTTACTAGTCCACATAGGTCCCTATGCTGGTAACCCGCATGCTTCCACTATCACCACATCTGATATAGTGATTTTCCTGCCCCTTACCATAGATTTTCCATTTTGTAAATTTCGTAAGAACTCGATGGCAATTTCCTCATTGGGTGGTTGAAATCTTGTAAAGAATGTTATCCACCCAGTTTGAGCTAAAATTTCCCTAGTTGCATCAGAAACAGCCGGTATTAGTGGTTCTCTGTGTACTGCTCTTCCTCCCATAGTGTTGTAAGTCTACAAACGATAAGTGTTAGCAAAAAACACAGCGATGCATAGAGCTGAGTAATGGAAAAAAAAATGGTTATGTGATATTTTATAAATATAAATACCATTATTGAGGTTTTTATCGTACCACATGCTTTTTTATCATACCACATGCAAAATCAAATGAGAGAACGAGAGCGCAATCATAAGTACACTGGAGGTCCCCACCCCCCTTTAAAATGATAGGTCATCCTCAACCGAATGAATGAACGGGTAAGGTGTTGGCAACAAGGTATAGGGGTAATGGATTGCACATTAATGACAAGATCATAAAGGGTATTGGAGGAGTTGAATCAAGGTTTGTACCATGAATTATAAGTAAATGATAAGCTGTCGTGATGTGATATATTAAAGAAAAAAGGAACATCATGCGCAAGAACACAAGAAATAATAATTTTAGTGCCATTATTCCACTTAAACTATTGTGATTGATAAAAAAAAATATCCGTGCATAAAGGTTCAAGGTATGTTAGGACGATAATCTCTCCATAGAAAAGGTGATAAGAAGAGGGTATTATAATAATCATTAATGTAAAATAAAGCTTCAATACCATCAGCAGAGCTTCTACTGCCCGCAGGCATCCATAGCCTCGACAAATTTTCTTTTTAACCCTTGGGAAGCATGGTCCTCTATGTATAATTGGGGAAGTATCTTATGATGTCCATAGTAGAGACCAATGTGCTGGTTTGGTGACCAGGTGAACACATTTCCATTCACTGGGAAGTAGCGAAAGTGGTCAGGCCGGCTCCTGATGAGACCTCCTGTTTCCAAGGATTTTTTTATTGCATCCATTGGATCATATCCCTGGTGTGGTGGCCATAGTGGGAATGCCACTTCGCTCTTCCTTATGATCATGGTAGGCTGGCTCGTGATGAGACCCCCTATCCTCCATCTATGGAAAAAAAATCATAAAATCATTAGCAAACATATATATATATATATATATATATATATGTTAGTCCCCATTTTATACATAGAGGGTGGCTCATCACTCCTTAAGAGTAGGGATGGCAGAAGAAGTTTTTCATATCAATATAAAGAATATACCCATAATATTATTAATAATGTATAGAGAGAGTTATATAGACAAGGGAGAACCAGCATGGTACAGATAATCAATTAGTTTGATTTATAGTGGAAATAAGGACAGTAAAGTGACATATATAACTGTGTATTTTTTACTTTTATGGATCATCAAAAAGCAATCTTGTTAAAGATGATAATATTCACGGTATTTTCCTATTCCACTATACCTCCATACGTATTGTAATTTTCATGTCATTAAGAGGATCATACAAAGTGAAACTAGGGTGGTCTAGAGATGATTATGCAAGAAATAGGATGTTCTAAAAAATATTCACAAAGTTCTTGTTCTTTGAAAGAAAATAGGAAAAGAAAAATTCGCACAAAAGTGTTGTTCCTCAAAGGGAACAACAGTTGTTCCCTGTAAGGAACAACAAAGCAAGTTACACTCAAAAAAATTGATTTCCATGTAGGGAACAACAGTTGCTCCCTATAGGGAACAAGAAAACAAAATTCACACGAAATATTGTTGTTCCTTTTAGGGAACAACAAGGCGAAATACACACAAAAAATTGTTGTTCCTTATAGGGAACAACAATTGTTCCCTGTAGGGAACAACAAAACAAAATACATGTAGAAATTGCTACTCCTCGCAGGGAACAGTAGCTATTCCCTATAGGGAACAACAAGGAAAGAATCAAAACTGGTGTGCAATCTATAATCAAGAAAATCCAAAAAATTAGAAAGGAAAGGTTATGTAAAGGAAAAGAAAAGGTACATTTCTTCATTGAACTGGCACTGTGGAAGGATTTTCCTCCTCAATAAGAATTTGTATTGTGGAATCTTCTCATAGCTGTTGGCAAAAGGTTTCCCTTGTAAGAGGTTTGTGATAGAGGCGTACTCGATGTCTGTTCACTTTAAAAGAGTGGCCAGACTCATCAGTGGTGGTTAATGTAAGGGTGCCATTATCATGCACCTCTTATATCTCATAGGGGTCTAACCATCTGGTCTGGAGTTTTCCCAGGAAATCCTGGAACCTAGAGTCATACAAAAGTGCCCAATCACCTTCATGGAAGGTCTTCTTGTTGATGAGGGCATCATGCCATTTCGCTCTTTGTTGTTGAATGAGTGCAGTATTCTGTAGAGCTGAAAGACGGATTTCATCTAATTCATTTATTTGTTGTAATATGTTAATCTAGGCTTCAGTTAAATCCAATCCCACTTCTTGGGTTGTCCTTACTGTTTGTATCTCAAATTCTATGGGAAAGATAGGTTCCTTACCAAATACCAGTTGATATGGGAACTACCCAGTAGTATTCCTCCAAGTTGTATGATATGCCCACAAGGCTTTTGGCAGTTGAGTAGCCCAATCTCTTCTATGTGATGAGATATTTTTTGTTAAAATAGCTTCAATTACTTTGTTGGTGCTTTCTACCTGCCCATTTTCTTGCGGGTGATATGGAGAGGTAATTATATGAATGACATGATGATTTTTCAGTGTGGCAGCAATCTTGTGGCCCACAAATTGCGGTCCTCCATCAGTGTTTACTTCTCTGGGTAACCCATATCATAATTTTTTTTTGAAAATAAAGTATATCACAGTGTCCTCTGTGGCTCTAGGTAATTCTACCACTTCCACCCACTTAGTTACATATTCTGTTGCAACCAATATATATGATTTCTAATTGGATGATGGGTTAATTGGCCCAACAAAATATAGCGTCCACCACTCAAAAGGTTCTATGAACAGCTATGTGTGCAGGGGCATCTCATGAAATTGGCTAGGGTGGCCCATCCTTTGACAGCTATCGTAGGCCTAAACAAATTTCTTATCATCCTTAAATATCGTGGGCCAATAGTAGCCCATTTGTAAAATTTTATGTCTAGTTCTGTGGTCTGCAAAATGCCCACCGCATGATCCATCATGGCAGGCTTTTAAGATGTCATAAATTTTATCTTCCATGATACACCTGCGGATGTGCATATTGGCCCCTATATGAAGAAGATATCCTCCAATCCAGGAGAACCGAGTGCTGCATTGTACTATAGATTTTCTTTCTCTGGGTGTCAAATGTTTAGGTGGTTTTCCTACTGCTAAAAAATTTGCCACATCTGCATACCATGTTGTTTTTACAATGACAACGAAGATATTATCATCTGGAAACTGATCTTCTACTACTATTACATCATCTATTCTTGGCACTTGGGAAAGGAAATCAACCACAAGGTTTTCCTTCCCCGGTCAATCCCTGATAGTTATGTCAAATTCATGCAAAAGTAGCAACCAATGTGCCACTCTTCCATTAGTAATAGGTTTATTAGCTAAGTATTTAATAGTAGAGTTATCCGTATATAGAATTACAGGGTATCCAGTTATATAGTGTCTAAATTTGTTAATAGCATAAATAACAGCTAAAAACTCCTTCTCTGTTACTATGTAATTCAACTCAGCAAGGGTTAAGTTTTTGCTAATGTAATATATAGCATAGGGTTTCTTTTCTTCTTCTTGGCGAAGAACTTCCCCAATGGTTGTATCTGATGCATCTGATGAAATCTGGAATGGTATATCCCAGTTCGTTCCTTGTAGAACTAGTGTTGTTGATACTAGCTACTTCAAATCTGTAAAGGTAGTATCACATTTTCCAGTCCATTTGAAATCAGTGTTTCCTGTTAAGGCATATAATGGTGTAGAAATATGTGAAAAATTCTTGATAAATCTACGATAATATCTAGCAAATCCCAGAAAACTACGTACCTCTGTTTGAGTGCAACGAGTATCTAGTAAAAGAATTACCTGTATCTTTGCCGGATCTACATGAATTCCAGCTGCTGAAATGTAATGACCCAAAATTAGGCCTTCTGTCATCATCATATGGCACTTTTCATGAATTAAACATAGGCTAGTAGCAATACATCATTTGAGAAATTTTTCCAATGTCTGCAATGCTTGTTCAAAGTCCTCCCCATAGGGTGTGAAATCATCCATATATACTTCCAATACTTCATTTATCAAGTCTAAAAAAATACTGAGCATGGCTCTTTGGAATGTGGCAGGTGTGTTACATAATCCAAAAGGTAAAACCATGTAGGTGAATGTTTCCCACGGACAGGTAAAGGTGGTCTTATCCTAGTCCTCAGGATCAATCTGGATTTGATTGTAGCCACTGAAGCCATCCAGTAAAGAGAAAAATTTCTTCCCTGCTAGTGTATCTAGGACTTGATCAATAAATGGAAGGGGAAATCAGTATTTTTGTGTGGCTTTATTGAGTTCTCTATAGTCAACGCATATTCGCCATTTACCATTCTTTTTGGGAACCACAACTAATGGAGAA
The DNA here is from genome assembly GCA_034641835.2 of Pinus albicaulis. NCBI lineage: Eukaryota > Viridiplantae > Streptophyta > Pinopsida > Pinales > Pinaceae > Pinus > Pinus albicaulis. The sequence continues at coordinate 215,967,060 of CM076576.1, read as the reverse complement.
ACCCACTTACTATCATATATAGGATAAATAAAATTGACATCTAACTGTTTTTTAAGTTCTTCTTTAACAATGTCCTTTAAGAGAGGGTTTAATCTACGCTAAGGTTGTCGAATGGTTTTTGCATCATTTTCAATGTAGATATGATGCATGCATAGCTGAGGATCAATCCCTTTCATGTCTGAGTAGTCCTAAGCAAAATATTCTTTATTGTTCCTAAGAACTTGAGTAAGTTTTTGCTGCTGGTCATCACTAAGATTATTGTTAATGTTCAGGGTTTTCCCTAGCTCGATTTCAATATGTTTGCTATTATAAATAGTTGTTTTTGGTATTGTTTAGTCAGTGATTTCTTTCATGGGATATTCTTCGATTTCGATGTCAATGAATGCTTTAATCATGTGGAATTTCAAACTTGATGATGTGGTAGGATGATTGATAAAAGTATTAATAACATCATCTTCCGTTTGGGTTTTAAATTCAAGAGCATCTACCACAGTTAATAGTGAGTGAATGTTTTCTGTGAAATATGTTTCAGGTTGTTTTCTGGTTTTTATAATAGTCAAGCTTGGTTGAGCAGGAGGGTATAAAGCTAAATTTTTCACATCATCGCCCTGGTTATAGTCATGTTTCCTGTTCGAAAACTGATATAAGCATCAACAGTCTCTAGCCAAGGCCTTCTTAATATTAAGGGATGTCCATCTAGCTAGTTCGTAGGATTAGTAATCAAAAAATCTGCCGGATATTCCCAAGTGTCTACAGAGACCATCACATCTTGTAATGTTCCCTCTGGTCTAATGACTGATCGATCAGCTAGTTCCAGTAAGGTAGTTGTTGGTTCTAAGGTTGTGATGCCAAGAATGTTGCAAGTTGTAGTTGTGAGAATGTTAATGGCCACCCCTAGGTCAACTAAAGCATTGGGTAAAGAACAACCATTTATCCAGACTATGACAATGGGGTTTCCAAGATCTTCATATTTTACAGGAGCTTATTTTCCTAATAATAAATCAGACAAAGTCCCAACAACATGGACAGTAGGGTCTATTTTTGTTTTCCTCACAGACTTCTTTATACACAATTCCTTGATAGTTTTGGCATATATTGGAATGTCTTGCATATCCTGGAGGAGAGGGATTTTTATACAAATATTTTCAATTCCCCTAGAAGATCAAAGTCAAGAGATTAAATTGGGCACGGTATCAACAATATTTCCGGGAATGGGGGGGGAAGTGGGTATGATTTGTTCAAGATTTTTTTATCTGACTGTATATTTCCCCTATTTTATTTGTTGATCATCTAAAATAAGAGGCTCATTTGTGTGAGGTTCTTTAGGTTGCAAGTCTTTATCCTTATATAGAGTGATTATATGTCTAGATCTCAAATTAAGTTTATTACATTCTTTCAACTCATTTTCAGGGTCCAGACCTTCAGTGATTTGTATTGACTGAATTGGTGTGTTATTTGGGTTTGGATTGGGTTGAGCTGGGAGTTGTGGTCGTATATTAGATTGAGGATTCTGCTGCAATGTATAAGGTAAAGTTGGTTGAGGTAGAGGGATTGTCCCCATAGGCTGGTTTGTAGCTATTTGCCAATTTGATTGCCAATTCTGATTTTGAGAAGTGGAAGAGGACCATTGGGAGGAATAAGGGTTTTTCTGCCAAAATTATGGTGGGTAAGGGAAATTTGGCCAACTATTGTTATTTGAATTTGACTAGTTGGGATAGGGTGGCATAAAATATGCTTGAGGTGGAAAAAAAGGTGGCTGATTCTGCCATACTACCCCCGAATATTGTTGAGAATTATATTGCGAAAGAGGAAATAATGAAGATGGATCAGTGGGCATACCTATCTGGCGTGCTTGCCATTGACAACGTTGGTTCAACTGATACATTGGGTCCGCTTCTTCTTCTGCTTCCTTGAAAACTACTTTTAATCCTCGGAGTGATGGGCAGCTTTCTGTGGCATGCTCTTTAGTGCATATGGCGCATGTTCGTATCACATCCATAGGGCATTATTTATGTTTGTTTTTTTTTCTGCAACGAGGGCAGAAAATAGCCAACTTCTATTCTTCTATAGCCTATTTTTTCTTAGCTTGCATGACATCCAACTGTGTTTTCAGAGTCCCCAGGATATCAGTCTTGAAATCCTCCAACAGATTGCGAATTTCACGTTGTGTAATGCTTTCTTTTGATGCTTTGTTGTCTATGAGGTTTGCATCACATCCGCCTGGTTTTAGCCTTGAACTACCCCTGGAACATTTGATGAAAAAATCCATAATATCGGTATAATTTTCTTGATAAATATCTCCTTTACCCATTATATTTAGCGTCTCTACCCATTGGTATTTCATACCTCTAATTAGTGTGGTTACTAGAACATTATCAGGCAGATTTGTATAAGGGGATATTTTCAGATTGTATTGGAAACTTTTTACATATTCTTCTAAAGTCTCGTTAGGTTTGGATACCATTTGAAATATTTCATCTTTCAGTTCTCTAGCTTGGAAATAATGTTGGTATTTTTTTAGGAAAGATGTTTTCATTTGGTCCATATCATTGATGCTGCCTCCACCAAGTCCCATTAACCAATGCTGGACTTCTCCCTTCAAAGTAGAGGGGCATAGCTTCAATTTTTGGGGGTCAGTAGTGTAATCATAACCCCTACATAAGACATCAAACTCAAAAATAAATGCATCAGAATCTTCTGAAGTTAGCCCATGAAAGGTAGGGATATTCTATAATGGGATAGCCTTCATGGGAGCATTGATAGCTGTGTCAATGATAGGATATTACAATGTAGAATATTGAGTTCACTAGTTATGAGCCACTTGGTTAAAAAATGCCAATATCTTTCAAGGATCTCTAGAGCTGGAGATTTTTTCCTAGGATGCCCACCAAAGGCTGGAAAAGTTTTAACAGCACTACCCTGATCTAGAAGACTAGGTGTCCTCTACTCAGTCACTATTTCAAGAGGTCTAGTTTCGGGTAATTTGATTTCAGGCTTACCTATTTCTCCTTCTCCTTCACGAAGGTTGCAAGAATTTCCTTCTTGGGAAGGGAAGGCTTGTATGTTCTCAGTATCTGGAAAAATCTTCTCAGTCCCTTCAGTTTTACTATGAATCTCAGCGTTAGCTACAGATGGTGATTCTGAAGTTTTAAGGAATTTAATAGAACGTTTGGCAGCAATAATTCGGGGTCCTACTGATGAATGAGACTCATCTTTTCTTAAGATTTCATCGATAAAAGTTGATCACCCAAGGGTCACCAGTTCCTTAGGTTTTTCAGGTTTAGAAGGACTAATTTTATCTTGATGATTTTTCTTAGTCATTCATACAAAAATGCAAAAAATCATTCCTATCTTAAACTCCTACTAAATTCTTATAGAAAGTAGGCGGATGATCGAGCATGTTACTTGTTCGTTACGTAGGTTCTTACCTTCTGTATTTAATACCCAATTCTTCCCCAGCAGAAAAATCATCAATTACTCTTTGTAAGTGGCTACACTCTCCTTGGCAACAACGCCAAAATTTTTACTGATAAAAGGTGCCTTTTAAAACTCCTAATTATCTCACATTAATCATCAATCTCGGCAAGTCCTCTTATTTCAAGAGTGTACACAGTATGTGGTTGCTATTAATTCAAAGAGTAATATTTCTTAAATTGTAGTAGAGATATTGAAACAAGAATAAATGGAAGCATCTAATAAACTCCAATTACAATGATTAAAATAAATATCAAGTTCAATCTTCTATTGAAATCAAATCTTACAACAAACAGTAACATCAGCCAAGAGCACAGTAATAATAACTCACCCCTACTTAGATGATTCAATCTAAACTATACGAAATCTCTGCAAAGCAATTAAGACAGGAAAGATATCACTTCTGAGAGTCTAGTAGCAATAATAAAATTCTTACATATGATTAAACTAATGCAATGCGTTGTTTAGATAACTCACACTATAATAAAATGATAGAAATACAAATTATAAGAAGAATATATATTATCTCAATAACAAGAAATAATGAACAAATGAATAAAATAGATTCACAGAAACAAGAAATTATCAAACCATTTAAATGCTAGCAGAATTGGAAATATAACACAAGGAATTAGTTAACTCCACTAGAGGCCAGGCCCTTAGCCACCAGCAAGCACTGCTAATTTACTTCATATAATTCGAATGAAAATAGAAACTACAATTAATAAACGAACTTGAGTAGCATTACAATGTAATTTCGTTCTCCAACGATGCAGTCTGTAATTAAGCTTAAAATTTGGAAAATAATAGAGATTCCCCCTTCTTCCTACAATTGTCTCCTTTTATAATCAGAAAGGGTAAAGAGTAAATGGTAAATGTGATCCCTAAAGATCTCCCAATCCTGAGGGATTCACAACCAATTTCTAACTTTAAGACATCTTTTGTATTCCGTGCTGATCCCTCTAATTTTCTCTTAACCTTGTCCACAACCAACTCGTTCCTTCCTTTACTTGTCGGATTATATTGTGCCAACAACAGGGAACAACAATCATTCCTTTCTTCGCTTTCCTACATAAAGAAGGGTTAGAGTTAGTTAAATCGTAATTTCAAATAATTCCTCATTTATTACCATAATTCCTTAGTATATTGGTGCATTAGCATATGAAAAAGATAATAATGAAGGAGAAATATGATGAACTTAATAGTAAATTCATACCCATTTCGTAACCCAACAATGGTGCAAGACTCCTCCAAGAGCTACTCAATGGAAGAGGTGGGATTCCTGATCAGGAACACCCAGTGCTAAACAACACTCTATCTCAGTTAAAGAGCTAGAGAAAGAAATATGTCTAAATAGACCATATAATCATAAAATCACAGTCATAAGCTAACGCCAAATGGTTTCCATCCTTCTCCTTATAAAAAATGTGAGACTTCTCACCTTTGGTCCCACTCATTAGGGTTTCCATCTTCATGCAATGAATCTCCCTCCAAAACTGCATTGTCCCATCATCAATACCACTCCTCCATAACAACGCTGATGGATTTGGTCAATATTGAATGGATCTCCATGAAATTTATTCTTCCACACTCAAGGTGGCTTTGTTCCAACTATCTAATCTAATCCATATTCCCACTGGGTTATCTCCATTGATGTTCCACATCCTCCATACTAGCTTAGTTGACTTAGTCAAACTTGAATGTTTCCACATGCATTTAGCCTTGTTCACACATGAAGGTGCTTTATCCAGCTATGAATATGATCCCTTTTTCCATTAAAATGGATTTTATTGCTGATAAAAATATTGATGGGTCTCCATACCCATTTATTCCTCTAACTATTTGTTTAGAGAAAAAATTAATATTCCAATTAGTTGCATGCTAATGTAGGAATATTACAGTCCTCCCCTCCCAAATGTTGCGTGTCCTCAAGGAACTGCAAGGATAGAACTAAAGAGCCTCCCGTCTTCCCCTTGTAGCATCCTCAAGTGATATTTTCCTCCAAATAACAAGATGCTTTCTCAACAATATGTCCTCAAGTTGTCCCTTCCATGTGTAAATGTATGCCCTTGGTGAAAATTCCAAATGGCTCTCATCATGAAAAAGTGGGATATACATGTAAACGATCATATTTGGTATAAAGGCCTTCTTGAGGCATGGAATATGAAATATATTGGGAATCATCATCCCCATGTGAAGCTTCCATCCCCAAGCTATCATACACAAAAAGTGAGTCACCCTCCAACATAGTAACTCATGAAACATCTCCTCCACCTTAGGCTCATGCAAAGAAGGTGGGCTACATAGCTGAATACGTGGGAATAAAATGTCCATCCCATGTTTCTTCTCTCTCCACTTATGATATGTATGGGGCTGCTACTAATCTTGGGTTGAAGTATCATGGTACCCAAGAATGATGCAAGTCACCCCACCAATCAAAACATCCATGAAGTGCCTTTCCCAAGAACTCAAGTTCTCCAAATGGCTCCTCCCACATGAAGACAAGAGCTGTAGTGTGGCAATCATGGGTTACCCATTGTTTCTCCTGAAACATGCAACATATGAAGTATGGAGAATCATACTCCCAATGGGCACATTCAACTCTTGTGCCACTCTCCCAACAAAGCTTCCCATAATCATAATAACATTATCAATATATGGAAGCATAAACAAATAAAATCAAGTTTCCATGTGACAACCAAGAGGTGGCTCAGAGTTCCATATGTGGAACCAGCATAGTGCATCCCTTTCTTGCATCAAAATAAAGTGTAACAAGCATCTTTTAAGCCATTTTTTTGCTGCCACAATCATCCTACGAGATGAAATCATGAAAGTAACATTTGGTGCCAACGGTGCACACCAAAAATCATGTGGCATCCGCCACAACCCACAAATAGAATGGCCAACATCAAAGATACAAATGGCCTCAAGTACATCATAATATAATATACAAGAAGGAAAGATCCTCCTTGGTAAAATATGCTGCTCATAAAAAGTACAGGATTGCAAATCATAATGCATAAATATACATCCTCTACTATGTACATCGGTCATTGAGCTGAAATGGCTCAACTGAAAGTTCTCTCTCACTCTTAATGAGTAGGGATGTGGTTGTGACAACCTCTCCATCATCACCTGGGCTATGCATCTCTCCATATGATGATATACATCATGTTGGATTCCCTCCCAAGTGAACTCCTCCATCAAGGAATGATATGCCTCAAGGTGTATGGGAAGAAAGTCCATAAGTGCTACATGTAGATCTCTCTTCTTATGCTTGAAAATCCAACCCAAGAAGATCATATCATGGTAATATATGTCTCCATCCGCTACTCCATCATTCTCCTCTCCTTCATGTCCATCAAGTACATAAGATGTGAAGTGATCCTGGGAAAAATCCATCAATAAACCCAAGCTCCCAAGTGACAACATTGTTGGCCTTTGTAATAAGGCTCTTGCCAACTCATAGCTCCATCCTTTGACATCCCACATGTCAAGGCCATCAATCATAATGCTGCTATGTGTGGGATATTCCTTCCAAAGTGGAAGTACCTCCTGATCCTCCAAGGTTAAAGAGTAGCCCCTTTGCACCATGATAGTGCCATCTCCTACTCCTGCAACATCATGAAAAGTATGGGATAATACTAGCCCATAATCTCTCAATATCAACCAAAGCAACAACAACTCTAGTTGCCTCCCCACACTATCACCATATAATTCATGGAGCAATAGCATGAGAGTTGATACGAAATATATCACATCACTCCAATACACCCAAAATCCTTGCTTCCATATGATGTAAGTGCTATGCCAAGTTCCATCCACCATCCTACTCTATGAAATAGAATGTGTCATAGGATGACCAAACTCTTTCAAGAGTAACCAATGCAGTATTGCATCCTATTTTCCAGTGTCATAGATATGCAAGTGGTTTCTCAACCTCTTGTCATCAACATCACCCACCCAACCCATGGTGAGTGTCTATCATCATGTCCAACAGTGGCATTCCTCCAATGGAGAATACCATCCTCCCAAATCAGATTTTTTTCTTTGCATTACATGGGATGTTTAAATGCAATCTCCTCAATGACCAAGTTGATCCCATAAGGATCCAAATAGGTGATAGGAAAAAACCTCCCATCATGATGTGTAGGGCTCATCAAGAAGGATCCAACACAAACATGTGAGATGTTATCCATCATAAGATTTCCTCCATTATCTATCTTCTTATCCTTTGTTATACATATGGGAAGGTCATTGGAATTCTCCAACAATGGTTGGGTCCCAAACTCATCACTGTTTCTCAATGTCAGTGCTGTTGATCTCCATGATGGTGCAATTGCTGCCTCAATATCATGTCCAATGTTGAACACATAGTTTTGCAATGCATTGTTCAAGACAATACTCATCGCATCCTCCAAGAATCTACATTCCAACCCCAAAGGTTTTGTGTAACTCAACAATGATACACTAGGATGATTGTTTTTCTCCTCCTTGAATAAATCAAGGTTGCTCATTGTAGTGAAAGTTTGCCACTCCAAATCAGCAATATATTTTGACCCTTGGTCATGCAATGGTACATTCCCATCATCCTCCACATGATGTGTTGAAATAACAGGAAATGGAAACATGTGAATACCTTGGTACAACTTGTGAACATCTTGTGCTGCTACAAGGTTTCTTACATCTAGTGTGATGAATTCTCCAAATATTGATGATGATGGCTGCTCTTATATGGCTTCATCAGTGTTGGTACAAGTCTCTTATTCTTCATGCATCTCCGAAATGGTGCATGGGAATTTAGATATCAAGAGATCAAGATCACCTTGCAAAGGTGAAAGTAGCCTTCCTCCTGAAACAAACACTCATGTAGTAAGTGGTGGTGAACGCTTCTTCCCCTTTGATTTCTTCTTGTCAAACTTCCTGATCAACCTTTGAGTAAAATCTTCATATGCAGACACTTTTGCATGACTTAAATGGTTGAACCACCAATTGTGTGCTTCACCCTAAAGGTGTAGTGCTGCCATCTCAACAACGTCTTTCTCCACTACTGGATGTAGCAGAAAAAATGCATCCAACTTCTTTTCTCAAGCCTTTGTTGTGCATGAGGATGACCCATCAAAGGTAGACAATAGAAATCGATTTCCCTTCATTCTTCTACTGTTGCAAGGTATCATTTCTTCTTTGAGCTGAATGAACTGTGGAAGAGTTAGATTCTTCTTGATATCTGTAGGTTGAGACTTATATTCTACAAGATATTCACTTAGAATATCATGATCTAAGTTTCCTCCATCTCTATGCCTCTTTTCCTCATAAGAAAATGGCACAAAATATTTCTTTGGAGCTCTATGCAATACAATATCTTCTTTTTTCCGATAGGAAGTACATGGACCTTCCTCTTCTTGAAACCCTATTGTGGTTTCACTTCTTTCCTTCCTTTTTCTTTGCTTGACCTCCTTGGTGAGGTCCTTCTTATATATGAAAAGAGATGAGACAAAACACATTCCTCCTATAATTTCTGATCTCTTTCTTCTTCTATAGAATCTTAGCTCGAGACTCATAGGCTAAGCTAAAGATCATGCTCTGATATCACTGTAATATTCCCAAATGGGAAAAATCAGAAATACATGCATAAATAACCTAGTTTTCATAAATATATAAAATAATTGTCAAATTCAGCTCATGGATTCCTTACATATGATATTATAGCACCCAAATCTAAAAGGAAATCATAAACAAATCACTATTTCATAGTTAAACATGTCTCCCATGCCATAAATAGCCCAAAATCATGCAAAAATAGGGGATGCAACCATGTACTAAAGCCAGTAAACCATGACAACATTATTTTATGACCTCTGCAAAAAAAGTAGGTTGTACAGAAGATCTAGAGCGGATATGTGGACAAAAATTTAGATCTATAGTAGATCCACGCACCATACAAGCTCCTTTATCAATCGCCCTTGGGATTTTTAGCAAAACACCATGTACAAAGTGTAGATCTGAGATCAAAGACTACAGATATATGGGAATATTTAGATCTGGAAAGTCGATCTGATCTGATATAAACAATAAAATTATCTTCTCCAACAGATATCCAAAGTGAAGGGTAGATCCCCAACACTCAGAAAATCAGCTCTCCAAATGGTGCACTGAATCATCCTGCAACAGCTCTTTTAGAAATTACGTAGATATGGATCAATACTACACTGTAGGGGAAAAAATATAGTAAACATATGTAAATGAAGCTCAAATATTCCAATAGTTTCCTCTCAATGGAGTAGAAGCATCCTCCACTGAAAATGAGCACTAAAATGGACTAGATCTGAATATCTAATCTCCACTTTCCACAACTTACTGAAACAGAAAAACACTCAATAGGATCTACATTGTCAAAGGAAAATGAAGATTTGACTCAAGATATATAGTGGAAAATATGGTGCAAGACTCCTCCAAGAGATACTAAATGGAAGAGGTGGGATCCCCTATCAGGAACACCCAGTGCTAAACAACACTCTATCTCAGCTAAACATCCAGAGAAAGAAATATGTCTAAACAGACCATATAATCAGAAAATCATAATCATAAGCTAACCCCATATGGCTGCCATCCTCCTCCTTATAAAAAATGTGAGCCTGATCACCTTTGGTCCCACTCATTAGGGTTTCCATTTTCATGGAATCAATCTCCCTCCAAAACTGCGTTGTCCCATCATCAATACCACTCCTCCATAACAACGCTAGTGGATTTGGTCAATCTTGATTGGATCTCCATGCAATTTCTTCTTCCACACTCAAGGTGGATTTATTCTAACTATCTAATATAATCCATATTCCCAGAGAGGTATCTCCATTAATGTTCCACATCCTCCATACTAGCTTAGTTGACTTAGTCAAACTTGACTTTTTCCACATGCATTTAGCCTTGTTCACACATGAAGATGCTTTATCTAGCTATGAATATGATCCCTTTTCCCATTAAGAGGGATTTTATTTCTGTTAAGAAGATTTATGGGTCTCCCTACCCATTTATTCCTCCAAATCTGTGTTTAGAGAAAAAATTAATATTCCAATTAGTTATATGATAATGTAGGAATATTACAGAGTGATTTTAAGTTGTGTGTCCATGATCTGATCAGTTGCAGCTTGTTCCATGTAGTATTGATTTAACTCTATCGTGGTGAGTGGCTATGTAATGCCAGATGTGTCTAGTAATTGTGGAAATTATGGCCGCAAGTGATCCATGTTGAACACTGCATGTAGGCCAAGGAGTGGGGGAATGCTAAGCTCAAAATATTTGTCTCCCATGGCTTTGGTGATGGTTTATGGACCATATTGAAGTGGATGTAGCTTGCGGTAGGGTCCAGAGAGGCATTCCTTCTACAAATGTAATGAAACCTTATCACCCACCTGGAACTTGAGTGGCACTCGATGTTGATCATGTCGTTATTTGTGCTTGGCATTAAATTTCTCCAATATGTCATGGACCTCCTTGCTTGCGTCTTGGATACATTCAATAAATATGATTTCTTTATCAGCCTCAGGCAATATATGTGTGTATTCTTTTTGTGTGGTTTCATGAGGTATGGCAACATCAGGTAGTGATGTGCTTTAGGTCATATCAATGGAGTGTTTGACTTGATAGTGTATAGGAACCTCTGTGGGTAAGGATAAAATGTCCTTGTATTCCTCGATGTATTTTTCCATCTGTTGTTGCTACGCAAGGGAGCCATTTTTGGAGGATTTTTCCACACTCCTCTTCATTCCTTGTGGGTGAATCGTAATGAAAAAAGAATTTTTGGATTGGGAAATAATCTTACTGCTTTTCTTTATAGTACTCAAAGAGATGGTGGAAGGCAGTACTACCTTCAGTATATTGTACAACTTATTTCCAAAAGGAATAATAATAGAACATGGCCTAGAATCATAAGCAACATGTCGCTTCCACAAGTATTATTGGCCTAATAATACATCAGAAAAATCAAGCGGAGAAACATCACACAGTACCTCATCCATGAATGGATTGATGTTCTATGGAAGTTGACACTGTTGGAGGACATGGAGATCTCTTCCTTCGTGAAGCCATATTATGGTATACGAGTGTGGGGGTGTTATGGTTGGTAGGTCTAGCCACTTCACAAACTCTATTGAAATAAGGTTCTTTTGGCTTCCGCTATCGACAAGAGAACCCTTCACCCACATTTGGGAATGGAAGAGGCGCTCCCCCTCCTATGGATCTTCGGGTTCCTCCTTCTGGATCTTGGTTGTGGAAACAATGGCACTGTGTTCCACATCAATGATTTGCCTCCATTTATCATTCCCCTTGTCCAGTTCTAACTCAGAATCAGAAAATGCATCAAATTGGGATGTGTTCAGTTGAGCCACCAGTGATTGTTTATTCTGACAGTCGCTTGTGTTGTGAATGGAGCTATTATGAAATTCACACCACTTCCCTATGTCCTTATCTAGATTTGTGGTGTTGTTTTGAGTTTCCCTACTTTAGCTTTGCCCATTTTTCTGCTATTTGGGGGCGACTTTCCCTAGCTTCAGATTCACGAATATAAACTCTCACTTCTTCTTCTTAAATTTATGCTCGATCTTGGTGGCATAACGATATGTCGTGCCAAGAGAGGTAATGTCGAGGAACTTTATTTCCTCCTGAATGTATATCTGCAATAGCTACGGTATTTGAGCACAAAATGTTTCTCTAAATCATTAATACCAAAATTTTTGCACAGGATATGGAACAAATTCGTCAGCTCATGCACATCTTGATCCCTTCGTTGCCATAGCATGGTCCATTGGATTAACATGCCCTCATAGCTCCCCACAGGGTGATATTTCTCGTTGATTCCATATCATAATGAATTCCAAGTGGGTTAAGCCAAGAATACAGAGGGTTAGCTCTCATCCTTCTTCTCACAGTAGGTTTCCCACCAGTCTTTGACATGGGGGGCATCTTTGAGGAGTGCAAAAGTAATCCTTTCTTGGTCGGAGAAATGATGGACAAAGAAATACCCTTCCGAAAAATTCAACTATCTATCTATGGCGTCTACATATATCTAGCCTTCAAATAAAATAATTTCAATGTTGACTTGTACCTTGAAAGGAATGGTGCCTCCATACCTCGAAAGGAATGGTGCCTCTCGAGTGGCTAGTAGATGTATATGTGCCATTGGTGGGTAGCCGCTGAAGGATATGTGAAACATTACCCATCATCACATTCCTTTGTTCCTTGAGGGCCTCCTCAAGAAATATTTTGATAGGATCTCATGCTCCAGCATCTTTATTTTTATTCGCCATGGGAGGTTGTTGGGGTTTGTGAGGCTGATATTGTAAGGCTTTAACCAAATGGAGCCCTAACTCATTATACCTTGACCTCATTGGGGACATGCAAAGAAAAATAGAGAAGGGGTATACCACTATGATACCACTGATATAAACTTATACAAGAACACAATAAGATAAATAAATAATAATAAACACAAAATTGTAGTAGGAATAACACTTCATTTCATTTATATAAAGCTAAAAAATTCTTACAGTCAAAATAGCAAATAAACTAGCTTGGGTGATCGTAGCTTATCTCTGAGAAAAGATGTGGCAACTAAATTCCTCTGAACAATGTTAAAATGAGGCTCAAAATAATTATTATTATTGAAAAATAATATAAAACCATAAAAAACCAAAACCCTAACTCGAGGAGATGTAACATCAATAGTTTATGAGCCTCGTTGGGGTTAGTTGGGTAGCACAATTCTCAGGGTTGTAACTTGGTCATATTATCTCTATTTGGTGTGTATTTTATCTCGTTGGAAATATATCTCTGAGGAATAAAGATACTAATGGGGCCTAAAAATGTCTCCAGAAGTTTAGGACTCGAAAAAATACTAAAAATAGTAAATAAGAAAACTATTGAAGTTTACTAGGTGGAATAGGCAGGTGGCTACCAATATCCACCTGGATCAGACTACCATGAGTATAATCCCAACTAACCATTGGCTGATAAAGTGGTTGACTCAATTCCACCTTTAGTCGATAGCAATTTTCTCATAGAGAGTGGAGTTCATACTACTCATGTTCTTCTCATTTCTTCTGATTCTATGAAACAACGGGTCATTTCTCCTGTTGTCATGGAACCCCTTCCAAGTAATAAGGTCATTAGTTTTAAGTAGAACCAATTGAAAGAACATCTTATTCCTTCTTACATTCCCTTCCAAATCAATATAAAAACTTATGATAAATCCATCCATTACATTATTATATATGAGGGAGCTTCTGATACCATTATATATCCTTGACTGTTTGGCAAGCTATAGGTTCCCCACAGCTTATGTCTATTACTCTTAATATATTAGATTTTAACAGAAGAACCAGTAAAAATTTAGGGATTATTTCTTAGTTTACTCTTATATTGGAAGGAAAAACTTGATGTATTTATGTTATGGTAGTCATCGTCCCCTTAGATTTCAATTTTCTCCTAGGGTAAGACTTTGTTTATGCTATGAACATTATCCTGTCCACACTCTTTCAAGTGATTTGTTTCCCAAATGATGGAAAAATCATTACTATCAACCAAATTTCATTTTTTTTCCTAATTTGACTTCCAATCATTCAAATTCCATAAATGTTCCAAATATGCAAGTGATATTTCCCTCACCAATGGTTAATTATGTGGCAACATGTCATATGACTATAAAGTTCACTCAAGTTCATTTAACCTACATGTAGTAGGTGATATGGTAAATTATTTACTTGAGGAATTAGAGCCTGATCTTTCCATTGTATCCTTTGATTCCTTCCAGAGAATTGTTGATCCAAAGATCAAAAGTAGGCTAAGAAATGAAAGTTATCATAATCTCATGAAACTAGAGCCAAAACGTAATGTTCATAGTCTTGATTCCAACGATGCTTGAATCACCTCTATCCAAAATTGTATGATAAAGTTGTGATGTTTTGAATTTTTTCCCTAAGAACTAAAAGTTAACTTGCACGGTTGAATAGGGTACTGACAAGGAATTATGTACGATGACATCATCAATTGACTCTATAGGGTATGATGTTAGATGGACCAATGTGGTTGGTGACAGGTTGCTGAAGTGGTCCAATGGGAGGGCACCAGGTGGCCCTCACAAATTGGCCAAAATTTCTATTGGTCAGCCAACTGTCCTTGGCAGGCTTCCACCCATGAACCTTGTCACAACAAAACTCATGTCTCACGAATGCACCTCTGATTATTTCTTAACATATGAAAATTGGTGGTTTAATTTAATGTGAGTTCGGTCCTGTTTGGTGGAAGGGTTCGGGCATACGAACAGTGTGGAGGAACGAAAGGTAGAGGGGTGGGGACTAGGGCCCAACCTCAGTTCTATTTGGTTCTCATAGGATCACTAGCAGGAGGTTGCAACTGAGGGGGCAGGAAGATAAGCTCTTTCCCCCAATCACTAACCAATTTTGTAATCAATGGCTAGAGAATTAGAGATAAAGAAGCGGGGGAAGGTAATTAGCCCAATCCCTAGCCACCTATGTCATGTGACCGCCCCTCTGGGCTGAAAAATCAGTGCTAAAGGGGTTATGGCACATTTTCATGAAGCAATAGATTGCAAATTTTGAAAAAGGAATTTTGTGAGTCTCAAGTGAAAATGTCACTTGGAGATTTTCCAGGAGGGATGAGTTTGTTGCTTGGTTGACAGGTTTCATTATTTTGTAGGGCAGTTAGCAGAGAAAACTTCCAGGAGGCATAACTTGGTGGATTTCCAGTCTTTTGGAGCGCAAGAGGAGCCTAAATAGGTGTTTTTGGATGTTCTAAAATCAATGGTAGCATCATATTTCTGATTTAAGCAATGTATGATGGATTTTTTACAAAGTCTAGACCTTTAGTGTTATACACAGATTTTTTTGAGTCCATATGGAGACGTGTTGAGCATGGAAGGAGCCTAGATAAGCATTTTCCTTCCTTCTAGATACATTTACAACAAGTGTTACTTAAGTAATGCATCTAATTTTAGTATTTTCTCAGTGTGCTTATCGGCAAACAAATTTTCAACACTTCATTGTAAAATACTTGTATTTTTATTATTTTTAATCCTAGCTTGAGTAAAAGGACCTATTGTGAGATAGTCCTTTTCTTTGACACCATCATGACTTATTGTAGTGAGTAATCTTTTTGAGTGAGAATTATTTTTAGGAGAACATTTCATTGTAGGAGAAATAGTGTCACTCAATGAAGCAGCCTAGAATTGGATGAGGGCCCAGAGACATATCCCAATAGGGGTTAACTCTGTTATTAGTTGCTTATTTGTTCTCTACATGTTTATCATCTTGAGTTTCAGATGAAATTGTTTCACTTTAAAGTTCATGTGAAAAATTAAACACTCATCATTGAAGAGGTTTCAAAACTTATCTTACATTAAAGGTCCAAGTTTATCAGAATTGAAAAGTGTCATAGGTTGATAAAAGTTTTATTTCTGGATCACGTGGTATCAAAGTAGGTTTTGACCATATTGTAAGTATGGTAAAGAAAGTAAAGTGTGAAAGACTCAAAGAGTTGGAAGAGATTAATATATCTATTCAAATGGATAATTTCAAGCTAAGAATATTTCTCGAGGTTGCAGAGGAGGAGAATCGAGAAATTCTCCTGCAACTGTAGCATATTGTGGAGGAATAGGCTGGTAAGTATTTATTCATGGAAGAAAGAAAAATTCCCTCAAAGATAAAACTAGTTTTTGGTTGTTGTTAGTACACAAGATATGGATTCTATTATGAGAATGATTCTTGTGATTTTTTCCAGCATCTGAATGATTATGCCCATGTGCCAGTTGGTAAAGTGGTTGGTTTAAGGTATCATCCACTTCATTAACAGCTAAAATGAGAAACATGCTTCTTTTGTCAAAGGTGGAAATTAGTATTTTTATTTCTACTCCTTCAGTTAATGTTGATAACACACCTTTTGTAGCTTCTGAAAACCATACCAAGGGGATTGGTATGAATCTTTTAACTCATATGGGTTATGAAGGAAAGGGCCTCATAGTCATTGGAAAATTCATCATTAATCCTAATGAAGTGAACGAGCAACCACACTATGAAGGATTGGGTTATGGCCATGAATAAATTGGAGGGTGATCCAAAATGGTTGAGGCAAAGAAATCATGAAGTATGAATTTCATGCCAAAGGGGATCCTACTAAGTGTTGGTAAAAAACACCATGATGGTAGTGATAGTGAAAAATTTCCTCCGTGAAGGGATGAATGTTCCAAAGGAGATGTCAAGTCCAATTCACCTTGTCAAATTCATAACCCAAAAAACAAGTATAAGCATCATGGGTATTCTAGAAATGTTTTTTCTTGTGATCATTTATGGGAAATGTTTTCTTGTACATTTTGTCATGCATGTTACCATTAAGTGGGTGAGTGTGAACAATGAAAGACTTTGGCCAAATAAAAATATCAAATCATTGGGACAAGACATGAGGAAACTCTCCTAGGTATGAATACTTCCTTGTCATGAGGAAAACACAATTTTTTTTCTACCCAATGTAGCATGAATGGGCACAAGATTGAATATTGTTGGAAGCTCCATATGAAACTTCCTCCCAAGAAGGATAAAGAGGTCATGAGATCCCCTGCAAGGGAAGAAATAGGTGGCCAAGTGGAAACTAATGTAGTTCCCGAAGCACCATTTGAAGTAAAGCAGGTGTAGAAAGATAACCAATAAGTCGAGTTAGGTAAAGAATGGGTAGAATATTTTTTACAGTTAGCTTGATTTGTAAAATTGTAATTAATTGTTGTGTATCTCTTTCTGAGTAATTTGTAAAGTGACATCATGTATAAATCACTTTTATGAAAAAATATCTTTGGAATGTTATGCTACTTTGATTTTTTTTAAAGTTAATTTCTATGGAAATTTTTGATGAGTAGATGCATTATGTCTAACATGTGAAAATTGTATTAGACACTCATCTATACAAGTATTTCTATGTGAATCATGTTTGAGTTATTTTCCAAACACTTTTTTTATTTTAACTTTGGAAAATATTTTGCAGAAGATGGACAAAGTGATATGCATGAAGAGTACACATGCAACTTGAGAAAAGCTAAGCCATGTACAAAGAAAAACATGTCAAGCATCAATCTGATCATCATTTATAAGTGGAAGATCAAGTTTCGTTTAAGCAAGGAAATTCTTCAAGGAAATACTTCAAGATGAAGATCGTATGAGCCGCCAAGGAACGATGGTCATGAAGAGGATGTTCATTTTCCATCCATTGATGATTGTTTTCCTCAATAACTAGAATAATTGTAGCAAGCTACAATTCCTGATAGGAGGATAAGGAATTCATGCAAAGGAAATGTGGAGTACCTTTGAATGGGGATCAATATGAAGGAAGGAAGATAAAGAAGTATTGAGATAGGTAAAATGAGGTAAATGGATCCTCACTTATTTCCTGAGTAGAACAAACTTTTGGAGGTCCAAAAGCTCCTAGTGGGCAGGTATGATAAAAAGATAAAAAATAGGTGCAAAAATGTGATTTCTCATAATCTACCAAAAATAGTGCCAAATCATAGTGTTTCTTGTCCTGACTCCAACAATGTTTGAATTGTCTCAATACAACATCATATGAGAAAGTTATGATGTTTTAATTTTTTTTCCGAATAGAGAAAATTTAACTTATAGGTTTGAATGTGCTACTGAATAGGAAGTACATAGAATGATGTCATCAACTGACGGTGCAAGGCACAATGTCAGATGGACCAATCTGGGAGTAATGTGCAGTAGGATCATACAACCAGGTTGGTAGTTTGCGATTGGTCGTAGGTTGTTCAAGTGGCCCAATGAAGAGGCCCCACATGGCCCAACGGGAAGGTGCCACATGGCCCTCACACATTGGCCAAAATTTTTATTGGTCATTTAATCAGCCTCAGTGGGGTTTCACCTCTAAAATTCCTAAAAAAAAACCACATGTATCATCAATGGGCCACTGGTTATATATTAACATATAACGGTTGGTGGTTTAATTTAAATATTAGTTTAGGTGCATTTGGGGGAAGGATTTAGGAGGTTAGCCCTAGCCCCTTATAAAAATACACCTCACATAAGTATCATAAAGGATATGAAGGTAGAGGGGTGGTGACTAGGCTCGGGCCCCAATTCTACACGATGTCGAGAAGACCACCATTGGGAGGCTAATTCAGAAGGGGAAATTCGATAAGCTTCGACCACCTATCATGAACCAACCACATAACCAATGTTTGGGGAAATGGAGCTAAAGTGACAGGTTCAGAGGGTTAGCGGAGACGTCAGCAACATGTGTCATGCAACCACCCCTTGGGGATGAAAAATCATCACTAAATGAGTTATGGAACATTTTAATGAAGTAAAAAATTGCACCTTTTTCGGTAGGAATTCTTCTGATCCTTAAAAAAAATTCACCTAGAAATTTTACAAAATGGATGAGTTTGTAGTGTGGTTAGCAAATTTTTCCATCATGCATGATAGTTGGTAGAAAAAACTTCTAGGAGGAATAGCTTGCTGGCTTTCCAGTCTTTTGGAGCTAAAGAAGAACCTAAACAAGGGTTTTCGGATGTTCTGCGCTTAATGGAAACATCATATTTCTGATTTGAGCATTGTATAATGGAATTTTTTCTGAGTCAATTCCTTTAGTGTTATAGCAAGAGATTGTTTTGAGTCCATATGGATAATTTGTGTCCCATGGAAGCAGCCTAGATAAGGATTGTATAGCATTCAAGATACATATAGAACAATTGTTACTACAGTAGAGTAGCTATTTTTAGTATTTTCTTAGTGTACTTATTAGTAAAGACCTTTTAAACACTTCATTTTGAAGTAGTTGTATTTTTATTATTATTTATCTCAACTTGAGTACAAGGACCTATTTTTCGAGAGTCATTTTTCTTTCATACCATCATGAAATGTTGTAGGGAGTCATGTTTTTGAGTGAGAGTTATTTGTAAGAGAACATTTCTTTGTAGGAGAAATAGTGCCACTCTAGAGTAAAAAATGTGCATGTATTATTTTTCTACTAAGATCAATAAAGTGATCTAGCTTTGGAGCAGGGTCGAGAGACATAGTCCAGGAGGGGTGAACTTAATTATCACTTTCTTGTTTCTTCTGTACATGTTTATCATATTGAATTGCATATGAATTTGTTAAAATATTAAGTTCATGTGAAAACTTAAACACTCATTTTTTAATCGGTTGCAAAAATAATTTTGCATTTAAAGACCTATTTTTATCATACTTTCAAAGTCAAAGGAAGATCAAAGTTTCATTTTTGGAACAAATTTTCTTCCATCTGCTCAGAACCTCTTGAAAGCCATGTCCTCCTAGAGGTCATGATCAAGGCACCTTGGAGAAAAGTTCCTTTACTTGTTCCAAGCTCATTAAAAAATGAAACAAGTTCCTACAAGCATAATTCCTTTTCTTGTTTCAAGCTCCTTAGCAAATGAAATAAGGCACCCCTCGAGCAGATTTGTTTTACTTTGTCAAAATCATTAAAAAATGAATAAAATTCTATCTTTTTGATTTGAATCTTTGAATATGATATTTATTTTTATCTCAAAGATGTTAGCTTCATTTCATCTACACATAATCTTGTTCCTTCCTTCTTGGTGGAATTATTTCTAATAGTAACCAATGGTTTATTTCGGGTCCATAGGAGTTCTAAGAAGAAACAAAGCTGGGCGGGCATGCTGCTGCCATTAAGTTGGGGTAAATAAAGTACACAAAAGTGTTACACCATTTTTTGGTCGTTTAACCTGTTACTATTAGATGGACCTAAGTACACCATGTAAGACCAATTTTATCCTAACTAAAATTTCTTTCACTATGAAAAATAACTTAGTAAACCATCTTTATTATGTTGTTTATGGTCTAAATAGGAAACCCCATGAAGAAATATTAAATAAATCTACATTTGTTTGATTTTCCTCAAGGAATAATTATTTAAACAAAGTTTAATTAACATTCCTAGTCATATTTAACCCAAAACAAGAAAATTAATTAGATAAATCACTATTTATCTTATTATTTTCTAGTAATAATGATTTAAACCTTATTTAAATAATATTCCTTGTTAAATTTGACTAAATCATTCATAAATAATTAAATAAATCATTATTTATTTGATTATTACTCAACCACATCCTTAAAATAATAAAAAAAATCATTTATTTATTTATTATTTATAGATAAAGGGATTTGACCCAAGTCAAATCCTTTTTGCCTCCAACAAATATAATAAAATATTCCATAAAAGTTTGACCTTGATTTGGTTAATAATATTTTAACTATGCACCAATATCTAGACTAACTCAATATTTTGTTATAAATAGAAGGGTTTTTCCATTCATTCACTACCTTTTGTTGCCTAAAGATCACTTTGGATCTGTACTTTTGGTTTGACTTTGATCCACAATCATTGTCATATTTTTCTAACATTTTTCTTGTGAGCTCCCTTAAAATTTCATTTTTTGTCTGGGTTTCTACACCATCAAGAAAGAGGGATTTTAAATCTAAAGTGTTGAAGACTTACAAGAACCCATCCCATTGAGGAGGACTGGTAACATCCTTCTATTTTCTCGTCCCAGGTGCCATAAATACAAAATTCTTTAAACATATTCTTGTCTTGTCTATTGGATTGATGGAGAAACTCTTGTTTTTATTGACCGCTTAATGTTTTTTAATGCATATACCTAGATGTTTGCAGCATTTATCTTGGTCAACTAATTGCAGGACTAGAGGTATTGGCAGCCATATTTGTTGTTAGCACTTTTTGTTATGCATGGCTAAAGTGAGCCTTTTTCATACACTTGCGATTAAGATTCATACTAACAACTAGTGACTCCACATGAGTTTACAATTACGACCTCTATTGTTTTTCAGATCCCTACATATCCAACTGCTTCAAACTCTAGGATTTCTTTTCAACTTCTTCTTTTTCTTTTCTAGATGTTGTTTTTAACCTATAAAACCCTAAAACATTAAAAATTCTAACTTTCATGTGTTTTTAGACCTATTTCGTAGGTTATTGTCATAAACTACTGCTGAGATGACACATTCTTCTGAAACCTGCTGTTCAGAGTGCCAAAAGTGCAGGTCACAGTTTTTGGGCCAAAACTTGCAACCTGAATCTCCAGGACACAGAGAACAGGCCAAAACCTACGACCTCTACAGAAATAAGGTCAGAAACTGTGACCTGGACTTTTTACGGGATTTTTTTTAAAAGTTTTCTGGGTTTTGTTAGCCATCTATAAATTTTGTTATATCTCATGATGGCTAAAAAGGTTCTTAGGCTTTCAAGAAACAAATTTTTATGAAGCATTTGTGAGTTCTTGAAATCCCACTGTGTTCATTATCTCTAAGAGACCATTTCACTGATAAACTTCACTCAAAGCCTCTAAGTTACCCTAACAAGACAAAAAGGAACTGTTTTTAACCATTTTCCATCATTCCATAAACTCATTTCACCCACTTTTTCATGCAATTTTACCTATCCTAACCAATCATTTATTCCTATGAAAAATCCCTCCTTTCCCTTCTTATACCCTCCACTTCCTTAAAAATCCCATCTAAAACAATAAAAACCTCTTTGTTTGGTTTAAAACCCTCTTAATAAACCTATCAGAACTCTAAAAAAGGCTCAAAAACCCACTTTTTAAGCCTGTTTCCACCCTTTTGAAAATACAAGGCCTTAAGCCCTCTAGGCTTAAAACCTTAGCCCCTTTTCCATAAAACCACATCCCTGCTCATTTAAGCTCTCGTCCACTATCCATTTACCCACCCGACTATGTTTTCCTCGATGTAATCCTAGTCGCTGATTGCAATCAATCCAACGACTATAGGGATTTTTCCCTCTCATTCTTATTTCCCTGAAACTTTCTATTCACTCATTCTCGATAAGATTCTAACCGTTGATCCTCTCAATCTAATGGTAATCGCTTTTTCCCCATCATTCATCCCCCTCCCAACCATTTATTATTTGCACGTCCCCGCTATGGATCTCCACCATTGATCTACCTGATATAACGGCCATCACATCCTCGCATTTTTTCATCCCACTCCCAACCATTTATTATTTGTGTGTCCCCACTATGGATCTCCACCGTTGATCTACCTGATCCAACGACCATTGCATCCTCGCCTTTTTTCATCCTACTCCCAACCATTTATTATAAAGCACGTTCCTGCTATGGATCTCTATCGTTGATTTACCTGATCCAACAGCCATCGCAGCCTCACCTTTTTCATCTCGCTCCCAACCATTTATTATTTTTTCAAACCCAAGAGAAGATCCCGACCACCGATCCTTCAGATCCAACAACCCGCAATCCATTTCGTGCCTATTTCACCGAAAAAGTTTAATGCCTCATTTTGACGTGAAATGGGTAGTTTCCAAAAGGACGCGTTTCACCCGATGTATGGTATCGCGTCTGCCAGGACCAATACCATTTACCATCCTAGTATTACGCAAAACCACTATCACTATTCCCATGCCAACATTCAAATTTTCTCCTGTTTCTTCATAATTCCGCCATGAAACCTTTTTCCCCTTTGCACATATTTCTCCCTTTGCATCGCTCCTCCGCCCTCACCAATGCCTTTGATCATAGTTTAATCCCTAAGCACAAGTTTTATAATATGTTTTATGTTTTAAAGTTGCGGGCTTAAATGGAGGACAAATGAGCCAGCCCTCCCTCAGCAAACTTAAGTTGCAGAGAGCCTAGGATGAATATCCTCAAGGCAAGATCACACAGAAAGGGAGATCAAAGGGTTTGATTTTACGAATTAGTCAATGCGTCATGAACATTGACTAATAATTAAACCCTCCAGCACCGAAAATAGAGAAATATGTCCACCAAAAGGAAGAAAGAACAGTGAAGACAGAAGATGAAAGATTAAAGGTTAAGGAATAAAGCCCAAATATTAAACCCTTAACCAACAGATTAATGATAAAGAGCACAGTGAAAAGATATATGAATTAAAGATGAAATAGTCAACATAAAGGACACATAAAATGAGATGAGAAAAGAGGGAAAAAAGCGATATTAGAGGCCTAAATAGAGTTTAAAGAGCTAATCAGAAAGATCAGCAAGAAGGAATGCTTCGAATGACAAATCACTGAAGCAATTACTTCTCCAAAGGACCAAAATGCCACCTGCTAGCCTAAAATTTCCTCAAAAGACCCAAATTTATTACAATCAGAGATATTTCTAATAGATAGCTCAGAAGTTATAGCCAGCCTACCAAATAAGCCTGAAATTCAACAAAAGAAACTAAGTAGTTGAAAGAGTTAATGTTACTCAGAGTTAAATAAATTTTTTCCTTGGGCCTTGCATGGTCTCAAAGGTCAAAAAAATTTACTCTGTCATTTATGAAACATTTAAAGACCCATTATTCACCCCACCTCCTCATTTATCTATAAATATAATATGAGGAGCTCATTGTTGTTGTTGGTTAGATTATTATTAAAGTGTAAGATAGTTGCTGAAGCTGTTGAAGTGATGTTGAATAGTTGAAGAATACTAGGATGAGAAGAGAAGTTTTGAGCTGTAAAGACCTGCTAGAATTGAAGTATGTAATTGGTTTGAAAATCAATAATACAAGCTGATTCATGGGATCCTGGTCTATGTTAATGGTGATGTTGTTCCTTACTGAATTTGTCTTTCCTTATGTTTTACAAACTGTCCATTTTCTCTGATAAATAACAAAAAATTTAGATTAGGATTTATTGTCAAAGGTACCATATTTTTGTCTGAAAGCTTTATCTTTATGTTTTCTTCAGCTAAGGTTTGATTGGAGGATTCTTGATTGACCTCTAGTTTTATCCAGCTTCTTAGTTTGAAAATGATTCAATAGAGTATAACCAGAGAATGTTGGTGAGCCCATATCCTTCTGAGTAGAACTTGAGATGTTGTTCTTGAATGATCTTTTCAAATGCATGCTAACTAGAGTCTAAACTAGGGAAGTCTATGGTTAGCCATATCCTCTGGTTTGTCTTTAAAAGATATTTTGAAGGATCCCTTGAGAGTATGCCAAAAGCAGGCTAGATTCATAGTTTCTGTCTGATCTTAGGCTATTTTCCTTGTTCTCTTATATGTTTTCTCCTTTTTGAAAGTAGTCTTAGGATTACTGGATTATTGTCTTAAAATTTTACTTTATTACGAGTTTTCCCAAAGAATTCTATGGTTTTCCCTGTCCTTTGGCTTGCTTCAAACAGTTACTTTGGAAGGATTTTCTTGTTTAGTGGAGTTAATAGATTCTTCATTGATTATTAGCTTTTCTTCTTTCACAATATCTTAATGTTTCACATCACAATTCAATCTAAAGATCCTTTGACATAGATGACTTTCCCTATGGAAACTCTTGAAGAATTGTTGTACAATTAAATCCTTTTTTGACTCCATAGCCCAATGGGTTAATATTGTTTCATGACCTATCTTTTCAGCTGAAATCTTCTTCCAATTTACTCTCACCTTCACCGTTCAACTGACCTCTTCAATTAACTATATCTTTCCCAACCAAAAAAACAAGTTCTCTGAGCTTCATTACTAGCCTAATATCATAAACTAAGCATAAAGATATATCTTTGAAAACACTTATATAGAGAGATCCCTCTCTGAATCCAGGAAGGCTAGGTCATAGGATTCCAAAGTGGTTTTGATGTGGCCCCTGCAGTGTTTTTTCTTGCCTTTCTTGCAAATCATAGGGATCCAACATAGTGGCAACCATACTGGGGAAATTTGAGTTTTAAACATTGCAGACAAACTCTAAACTCAGAAAACCTCATTTAAACTTGATAAATCAATTTTTTCCCAAGAAAGGTTTTTGATTTCTGATGGTGGAAAAAAATCAACCATAAACCAGTAAATATCCTCCACCTGGTGACTCCATTGATTTTCATTTGGCTCCACTGGGAAACTTAGCTTGTCATCAAAACATTCAACAACACCCATTCAAAGAATACTTAGTGGATTGAGTATTTCTTTTTACAGTTTGGTTTACGTCTTAAGACTGTTATATCTCTGAAAAAACTTTTCTAAATTATTGGGTCTGAAGCTCTGGCTTCTAGAAGAATCCATACTAGATCACATCCTGACCCAAATCCTCCTGAAATAGTTGGCAATAAAAAAAGCATCCTTAGGAAGTCTCCTACACCCATAAATCCAACTATTGTCAGACCAATCCATAGAGCAAACTCTTTCCTTGAAAATTTTACAGCTTTGTAAGATACCTGAGTTGATTTAACTTTCATAAGGAACCCATCTAGAACCAAGTCACTAAGTGGTATAGATTAGATATAATTTGAGTTTGAAGATTTACAACAAACTAGCAGTAGAGAAGCCTCCCCATCCACTCCACCTAATCTTCATTTCATCCATAACTTTGGCTTCTCTCATCCTAAATCTACTCAACAATACTTAGCTAAGCCTGGTACTTCTGTTACACTCACCCACACATCCACAGTTCAAACCACTTCAGCTCATCATCAACCTCCTATCACAAATCCTCCACTTGTAAACCCCCCATTGTTTCCACAACCTCATATCATGGCAACATGGTATGCTCCCCTGGTCCTTCCTTTACCTTTACCTACTCTACCATAGGACTATCAGTCCAAGATTCCATTATATGATTCTAGTAGTTCTACTACAGCTCAACAACACGTGGAAAAAATAGATGACTACTTTAACAGACAATAAATAGATGATGAAATAGTTAAACTTAGGATGTTTGCTCAAAGTTTAGGGGGAGAAGCAACAAAATGGTTTAAAAAATTAACCACTAATAGTATAAATTACCCCCTGCCTTCCATCAATTATTTTTAAGCAAATGGGAAGTCAAAAAGAACCCTCTTCAGATTCTATTAGAATATGAGAACATTAAGAGGAATGTTGGAGAGGGTTTTCAAGAGTACTGCACTAGATTCAATAGTGTGTACAATGCCCTACCTATCCATATGAAACCTCCACAATGCCTAGCTCTAATGAAATTCCGTAATGGATTTTACTCTGAAATGGCTTACCAACTAAGATAAAGGGAACCCCTCACCTTAGAAGATATGCAGAGAGGGGCAGTCAGTGTTGAGGAAAATCTAATTGAGAAAAGAGATAGAATGAAGACCGAGAAGAGGGTATCATATAGCGATGAAGTTGCACCCTCCACATCTAACACAAAACTTGATAACTTAGTGAAAACCATGGAAAAGATGATGGAGAGGATGAATGTAAATAATAGAGCTTATTCTAAAGAAAATCAAACTACCTCTCAAAACAGAAATCAGTCCCAAAACCAAAATCAAAACTTTAGGAGAAATCCACCACAAAAAAGAAAAAGGGATTCTGATCAATAGATCAGACCCCCTTTCCAAGAAAATTATGTTGACGAGGATGGAGGAATAATAGAAGAAACAGAGGAAAATCACATGAACATGTTGGGAGTAAACAATGAGGATACAATTTTCCTCAATGAATAAGAACAAGTCACATACATACCTTATGAGGAAGCAAGCCCTGAAAATGAACATTACAAACTAAGCTTTGAAAATTCCATAATGGAAGTAAACAAAAAATATGACTTGAGAAGTAAAAAGAACCAAGACACTAACAAGAAGAAGACCTCTGAAAATTCTGCTAAAAACAATCCTTTAAACAAATCCAAAGATGCAACACAAACTCATAACAAAGTGGTTGAAAGTTATAATAAAAGCAAGGGAAAAAACACTCAAATTTAGGACAAACATAGTGGTGAACCTAGCAGCATTAGCACCTCTAATAATGATCCTAAAAAAACCATTTTGACTGTTGTAAATAATAAAAATTAGCAACCTGATTTTGCTGATAAAACAATGACTAAAAATGTTGAATTGAACATTTTAAAAACTTAGACTCCTTTCAGTATAGAGAGTGAAATTGCCAAGATTAAAATCTCTATCCCCCTCACTGAGTTAGTCACTCAAGATGTATATAGGTCCAAATTATTAAAGGCTTTGAACATAGGAGATCACAATGACTCTGTTAACTTAAATGATGATAATCCCGAGCTTTTATTTGGACCAAAAATTGAAAGAAAATTTCAAGAGGGAGCAGTCCCTCAATTTTATTTTAGTCTAAACATCCACGATAACATTTTTCACAATGCCATGCTTGACTCGGGAGCATCACATAACCTCATGCCCAAAGTAATAATGGAAATATTAGGCCTTGAGGTAACTATACCTTACAAAGATTTATATTCCTTTGATTACAGCAGAGTTAAATGCCTGGGCCTAATAAAAGGTCTTTGTGTCAACTTAGCTCAAATCCCATCCAAAATCTTAGTGCTGGATATAGTAGTGGCTGATATACCTCCCAAATACAGCATGCTCCTTTCAAGATCTTTGGGTGCTAAGTTGCAAGGCACAATGCAAATGGATATGACTTATGCCACCATCCCTGTCTTCAAACATCCTAGAAGACTTTATAGGGAAACACACATGAAATACATGGTGAGTAGCCAAGAAATATCAGAAAACTCCCTTCTTTATTCTATACAGACAAACCTTGACTCATTTATTCTTTACAATGATAAAATTTCTAAGGAGCAAGGATTAGAAAATGAAACATCCACTAACATAGTGGTAGCCATGGAAGAAGAGGAAAATAAGGAGAAATCCACACAACAGTTTGCTAATTCAAAAAATCATAACAAACAAATCAAGGGTATTGAACATCGAAAAAACCATCAACATAGTGCCAATCATGATAATCAAAGAAAAAATCCTCAACACATTGAAAATATTGAGGAACAAGACCAAAAAAAACATAGTACGGACCCTCAAAAAGAACATAGTGGCATCCTAGATAAACAAAAAAGAGAGGGAAGAAAGGAAATTGATGAAAAATCTGAAGACAGTCCTCTTTGGAGTATGAGTTTTGATGGGTCTTGTACTAAAACTGGTGCAGGGGCAGGCATATGGGTGTACAAAATTGAGAACAATCATGCTGAAGTTCATTCATACAAATTAAACTTTCAGTGCACCAACAACATAGCAGAATATGAAGCACTCCTCTTAGGACTACACTTTCTAAAAAAACTAGGAGCCAAGATGATAATTGTTCATGGGGATTCAGAACTGATAATTAGGCAAGTAAATGGGGAATATACTACTAAACATCCCAGAATAAGAGCCTATAAAGATGATGTCATGGAACTATTAGAATAATTTGTTGAATTCCAACTTAATTTTGTCCCTAGAAGCCAAAACATTCTTGCCAATGGATTAGCCTTTGCTGCTAGTACCTATCTAAAACCTTATGAAAGCAAACAATACACAGTCCAAGTCAAATATAGACCAGTGGTCCCAGACAATGAGAAATACTGGCAATTTTTCGAAGGAGATAAACAAATATAAGACTTCCTACAGTCCATAAATGAATTTAAAATGCCAAATTCAAATTTAGAGTATGAAGAAGACTGTCCTACTGAGGAAAAATCACTTTTTGAAGAAGAAAAGCCTCGTAACACTACTGATATAAATTTGTTAACCAAGGAGCCCAAACGTGAAACAGAAAAATACACAGATTCAACAAAAGAAGATCTAGAAGTGCTGCAATCCAAAACTGAAAGCTTGCCAAAGGGGCTGGTACCCTTAGAAGAATTGTTTGAATTTAATGATGTTGCAAAAAACAAAAATAGAACCCACTGAAACTAATGTTGAAGAGTGTAATATAGGCAGTGAAGAAAATCCTAAAATGATCAAATTGTCCAAGACACTGCTAGTTCACATTAAATTGAAATATCTTGAGCTATTTAGGGAATTTTCTGATGTGTTTGCATGGAGTTATGAATATTTAAAATCATATCATACAGAAATAATTCAGCATAAGATACCCCTCAAAGAGAACCAGAAGCCTTATAGACAAAAATTGCGTAGAATCAACCCTGTTGAATTACCTCTGGTAGAGAAAGAAATTAAAAAAATGTATGATGTTGGAATTATAGTCCCTGTGAGATACTCGAAATGGGTATCCAATATTGTGTCTATTAGGAAGAAAAAAAGAGAGATAAGGCTTTGTATTGACTTTAGAAACTTAAATAAAGCCTCCCTAAAGGAAAACTATCCCTTGCCCAAAATGGATTATATCTTACAAAGGGTAGTAGGTTCTACAAGAATTTCTTTGCTAGATGGCTTCTCAGGATATAACCAATTTTTGGTACACCCTGATGATCAACTTAAAACAACCTTTACTACTCCCTAGGGCACTTTCATGTATGTGAAAATGCCTTTTGGTTTAATGAATGTTGGTGCCACATTCCATAGAGCCATGGATATTTCATTCTTAGAAGAAATAGGTTAATTCATCGTGATTTACTTAGATGATATCACAGTCTATTCCAGAATAGATGAAGAACACCTAATACACCTAAGAAAAGTCTTTTAGAAATGCTAGAAATATGGTTTATCCTTAAATCCCAAGAAAACATTGTTTGGTCTCCAAGAAGGTAAACTTCTTGGAAATATCATATCTGAAAAGGGAATAAAGATAGACCTAAGAAGGATTGAAGGTATACTGCAAATCAATCATCCTAGAAACATCAAGGAACTTCAATATTTCATTAGAGAGATCATTTCCTTGAGAAGATTCATACCCAACCTAGCTGAACTCCTTAGAAACATGAAAAATATGCTTAAAGAGAAGGAGTTAAATGGACCTTTGAAGCAAAGAAATCATTTGAACTGGTAAAACAAGCACTTACCAAAAACACCAGTTCTTATCAGTCTTGATTCTACAAAATATTTCTTCATTTTCTCCTTTGCATCAGAACATACAGTGGCTATTGTCCTATTACAGAAAATGTCAAACCAGGAGGTAGCTCCGCAAATCATAATGTGTATTAGATGAAGAATGTGAATGTATTTATACATGGAGGTGAAGCTATTGGGATTCATCTCCCAATGACTCTTGGCCTTCCTTATTTCCTAATATTATTTAATATACAATATTAAATATCCTCACCCAACCCTTAGGATTAGGTGTCAACATTCCATTATATGATGCTATATCCTCACCCAACCCTTAGGATTAGGTGTCAACATTCCCCCCTTTAATCCGAAGGGATGTTGGTGAGTCCAAGCATCGATCTGAACTTTTCAAAATTCTCTCTTCCAAGTGCTTTGGTGAATATATCCGCAGTTTTCTCATTTGTGGAACAATGATGTAGATGGATGGTTTTGGCCTGAACATGATGTCGAATTAGATGGTATTTTGTATTGATGTGATTTGTTCGATCATGGAACTTTGGGTTCTTGGAGAAATTTATTACAGAAGTGTTGTCGATCATGAGTGGTGTGGAATACATTTGTTTCATCTACAAATCTTCTAGGATTTTCCTGAGCCACATAGTTTCCTTTGTTGCTGCAGCTGCTGCCACATATTCTTCCTCGGTTGTGGAATCTGCTAGAACTGACTATTTGCGTGATCTCCATGAGACAGCTCCTGATCCAAGACTCATGGAGTAACCTATAGTAGACACCCCTATTTCTTTGTCCCCATCAAAGTTTGAATCAGAGTATCTGATCAAGCTGAAGTCACCTACCTGTGTATATTTGAGTCTAAAGTCTCGAGTCCCCTTCAAGTACCTTAACACTCTTTTTGTAGCAGACCAATGTCCTTCACAAGGTTTTTGCATAAACCTTGAAAGGATTCCAACAACAAATGAAATGTCAGGTTTGGTGGTGGTCAGGTAGATAAGACTTCCTATAAGCTGTCTATACTTAGTTGCATCATCGAATTCCTTCCCTTCAATGGATGTGAGCTTCAAGTTTTGTTCCATTGGAGTGGTTAAGGGATTGCATTCATCCATGCCAAACTTGTTCAAAAGATCTCTAATTTACTTCTTTTGAGAAATAAATATAAATTTAGGATGTTGAATTATTTCAATACCCAGATAGTAATGAACATAACCCAAATTAGTCATTTCGAAACCTTTCTTTAATTCTTTCTTCATGGATGCAATATAACTCTCATTGTTCCCTGTCATCAAAAGATCATCTACATACACTAAAAGATATACAACTATTTTTCTAACTTTCTTAACAAACAAAGTTGCATCATCAAGATCAAAATGTTTGAAGTCAAGTTTCAGAAGATGCTCAGTTAATTTCTCATACCAGGCTCGTGGTGCTTGCTTGAGGCCATACAAAGATTTTATAATCTTGAAAACTTTGTGTTCTTGGCCCTTTACCACAAATCCTTTTGGATGGGACATAAAAAATTTCTCCTTCAGATCTCCATTCAAAAAGGAAGTTTTTACATCCATCTGATGGACTTTCCATCCATTCTGAGCTGCTAAGGCAAAGAGAGTCCAGATGGTGGTCCATTTTGTTGTGGAGGAAAATTTTTCTTCATAATCAATTCCTTCTTTTTGTACAAAACCTTTTGCCACAAGCCTGGCCTTGTGCTTGTCAAGTGAGCCATCTGCTTTATACTTGTTCTTGTAGACCCACTTACAGCCAATTGGTTTTGTTCCCAAAGGCGGATCAACCATATTCCAAGTCCCATTCTTTATCAAGGAATCATACTCCTTTTGCATCGCTTCCTTCCATTCATCATGAGAAGCGGCTTCTTTGAAGGAAGTTGGTTCATGATCTGTAGACAAACTCAATTCACAGTTATAAGCAATATCCATATCAACAGGAGAATCGAAATGATCTACGTCACCTTCATTTTGTTTAGTGGAACTTCTTGTTCCTGTTTTTCCAACCTCATCAGGATGAAAATTCTCTAGTGTCTTCATTAGCCATTTGGGAGGACCTTTTTGAGATGGCCCAGGCTGCTCATTTGACTGAGTCGGGATTGAGTCAAGATTCAATCTCTCAATTCTGTCAATCACATCATTCATTGTGTCATACGTGGTTGTTTATTCATGTGGGGGAGAGAGTGCTTCAGGAAATGATTCGATAGTTTTATTCAATATAGGAATCCCCCCTTCAAGATGTGAAATTTGATTATCAAATTCTTGGAAATACTTTGCATGTGTGAATCTAGCCAGGCGATCAAGTTTCCGCTCAACAACCTTGTCACTCTTGGAAAATTCAAGGAATATGACATCCCTTGCTATTAAAAACTTCTTATTGGCTTCATCATAGAGACGATATCCTTTGGAGGTATTGGAGTACCCCAAGAAGATACATTTTTGACTTCTAGCACCAAGTTTATTCCTTTGTCCCTTGGGTATCAAGGCATAACAGGTGGACCCAAAGACCCTGAAATGCTTTACTGAAGGAATGTGGCCATGCCACTTTTCAAAAGGATTTTTGTTTCTAATTTAACTTGAAGGACACCTATTCTTTATGTAAAAAGCACATAGAACTACATCAGCCCAAAAAATCAATTTTACATTCTTGAAAAATAACATGGAGCAAACCATATTTAAAATAGTTATGTTCATTCTTTCAGCTACACCATTCTATTGGGGATTATACAGCATAGTTGTTTGATGTTTGATCCCATGTTGACGAAGATAATTTTCAAATTTGTTTGAAGTGCATTCTTTTCCATTATCATTCCATAGAGAGCCAATATGAGTTTTTGCATCATTTTCAATACATGCATGAAAATTCTTGAATGTTTGAAAAGCATCAGACTTGCTCTTCAATAAGTAAATCCAACACATTCTGGTGTACTCGTCAATAATTGTCATCATATATTTATTTTCATTTGCAGAGGAAACATGCATACAACCACATAAATCTGAATGAATAAGCTCAATTTTTCTATGTGCTCTGGAGTGTGAATCATGAAATGGTTGTTTGCTATGCTTTCCTAGAATACAAGCATCACATTCCTTAGGTTTCCTAGGAATTGTAGGCAGTCCATTAACACCATTTTTCTTCAAAAAACGAAGGCTTTCATAGTTTAAGTGTCCAAATCTAGCATGCCATAAAAGACTTGATGGGAATGTACCTTCATCATGATGTGAAATGAATGCAAAGTTTTGAGCATGAGCAGATGAACCTTTCAGCTTCAAGAGTCTTCCTTCTTCTATTCCCCCCATGACAAGTGAGTGATCTGATGCTTTTCTAACCTCTGCCTTGCCATCAAACATCGGACGGAGTGTCCTTGCTGGCAAATTTGGACAAGGGACAACAAGTTTCTCCTCAGCTCAGGGAGGTATAGAACATCATGTAGAATATGATTTGGAAGACTAGGCAACTTAATCCTGACTGTGCCAAGCCCTAATGGCTTCAGTTTGGATTTATCTGCAAAATATACTGCTCCATCAACTTTGTCAATAATTTTTTCAAAAAAATATTTTCTAAATTTCATGTGACATGTTGCTCCTGAATCTAGCAACCAATCATCTCTCCATGAAGTAAATGAAACATCAAACAACTCTTCAGTTACTCCATTGTTATAGTGTGCTAGAACATAATGAGTAGATTCAGGTGCTTTACCTTTGTCTTTGTCATTGGTTTTACCTTTGTCTTGATTTCTTTGCTGCTCAATTTTTTCCCAAGGTGTCCTGCATGTGGATGCTTCATGCCCATCTTTATTGCAACGTGCGCAATGAAGATCGGATTTGTCAGATTGTTTGCCCCCCTTTCCTCTAAAGTTTCTTCTTCCTCTTCCTCTTCAGCCACCTCTTCCTCTGGAAGGATCTGGAGCATGACTTCTTTCTCTATGTGCAAATTATGTAGCCTCTTCAGAAGACGAAGGGACTGTCATCTTCCGGAAATCTTTCTCTCTTTCTTCAAACTTTTTATCAAGGGAATCAAAGGTGATATGTTCAAGGTTTCCACTCACTTGCAATGACTCAAGATAATGTGAGTAACTCAGATATAATGCCTTAACATATGCTATGAGAGATATGTCAATTTTTACACAAGTGTTTTCAATATCATGCATGATAGATCTTACTTCTGAAGATAAAGCAAGGGGATCATCATTCTTCAATTCAAGACTGAATAGCTTAATCATCAATTGAACAATTTCTAGTTCTGAATGTGAGTCATAGAGTTCTTTTAGCTTGCTCAAGGCTTCATAGGCATTTGAAAATGGTGAAATATGGCGACTGACCTCTTCATTTACGGAAGCTGCAATCAAGGCATAGGCCTTGCAGTTCTTGTTTTCCCAAATGGCGAGCTCCTTGTTTGAAGTGGGATTTGCTGGTGGATTTCCTTCTTTTCCTTCACAGATTCCTTTCCAAAACTAATTAAAAATGAGAGTGTGCTTGATTTTCCAAGACCATTCAAGATAGTTCTCCTTGCCGGAGAGAACCACCCCTACAATAGATATAGAGAATGCGTTCTTCTGAAGGGAAAAAATAATTACTTTGCTGGAAAAATTATTTTGAGGAGGAAAATTTTTTTTGCTAGAAATATACTCAATTCTGGAAATATATTCAATTCTGCAAAATATATATATCTATATCTATATATATATATATATATATATATATATATATATATATATATATATATATATATATATATATATATATATTGTTTGTGAAAAAAATTATGTAAGAGCAGTATTGTGAATGGGAGGCGGTATTATGAATGAAGGTGGAATTATAAATGGGGGTGGTGGTATCAAATGAGAGTGGTATTGAAATAGTGCAGGGGGGTGGGGGGCGGATTTATTACATGGAGGGGAGTATTAAAAGACAGACAACGCGAATGGAAACTGTGGGATGGGCCTGTGGGCCGAGTGGAGCGAGGGGGTGGGCGTAGAGTGTTATGAGGTGGTATGGGTGGGCCAGATAGGAGTGGAGTAGGCAGAGCGTGTAGCTCGTAGTGTGAGGGGGGCGGATTGATATGGGGGGAGTCTACGCAGGTAGGGGAGTGGCCGAGGCTGGTTTAGCATGTAGGGGGGTCGGATGAGCGGATAGAGTGATGAGTGTTAAGCCATGGGGAATGCGTAAGGGATATAACATATAGGGAATGCATAAGGGAGTGCATAAGGGAGATAGCGGATAGCCGTGGGGAATGCGTAAGGGAGTGGGTAAGGGAGATAGCAGATAGGGAATGAGTAAGGGAGATAGCATATAGGGAATACATAAGGGAGAGGTGGGAGATCAACGTGGAGGTGAGGTGAGGGTGTAAGGGATGAGCTATGAGGCCGAGAGGCTGTTAAATTTTTTTGGAATTGCAGGATTTCAATAACTGCAGAATTTGCAGGTGTTTGCAGGAGCTGCAAATTACAGAATTATAGGGACTGCAAATTGCAAAATCTTCAGAAGATGCAAAAAGGATTCAGAACTGTGCAAAAATTGCAGAGATAATTTTAAAAAAATGCAGAATTGCAGTATATAAACTCAAAATGGCATCAATCTGATGGAGCAGCAAAAAATAGACATAAAACTGACTGAACAAAATACTGTTAGCAGAAATGAGGGAGTTATGCCACAGGAAAGAATGTCAATAGTGGGATTGGCTCTAATACCATGTCAAACCAGGAGGTAACTCCACAAATCAGAATGTGTATTAGATGAAGAATGTGAATGTATTTATGCATGGAGGTGAGGCTATTGGGATTCATCTCCCAATTTCTCTTGGCCTTCCTTATTTCCTAATATTATTTAATATACAATATTAAATATCCTCACCCAACCCTTAGGATTAGGTGTCAACAGAAAAACATGAAGGGATAAGACAAGCCCATTGCATTTTTTAGCAAGGAATTAAGAGATGCACCTTTGAAGTACAACATAATGGAAAAAAAAATCCTTTGCCTTCGTCAAGGCCTTAAAAGACTTCAGAGTTTACATATTAAATTCACAGATCATAGCATTTGTGACTCATTCAGTGGTAAAAGACATCTTGACACAAGATCCTAATGGAAACAGAGGAAAGTGGATTGTTGTAATACTAGAATATGACTTAGAAATAAAGCCCGCTAAGCTCATCAAAGGTGAAGGACTAGAAAAACTTATGGCTAAATCCAACTTCCAAGCTCTTGATATAAAGATGTTTAATGTATTAGATGAACATGAGGGGTTGGCAACTTCACTTATTGAAGATCATTTTCTGAATTCATCTTGGTATGTTGATATTTTTTATGTGCTGCTTAATCTAAATGTCCCTCCTAGTTTGTCTAAAACAAAGGCAAGATTTTTAAAGTTAAAGGCTGTAAGTTATTGCATTTTAGATAAATGTTTATGTTGGAAAAATGCTAGTGGATTATTGCTTAAATGTTTGCCTGAGAATGATGCAGATAAGATCAAGCATGAGTTTCATAAAGGAGAATGTGGAGGCCACCTCTATTGAAATACTACTGCTAATAAAATCCTTACAACTGGTTACTACTAGCCCACCCTCTTTCAAGATGTCCATAAAATGATAATTTCCTATCATAAATGTCAGATCTTTGAAGGTAAAAGAAAATTGCTTCCCATATCCTTGCATCCAATGATTGTTGAAGCTCCTATTCAACAGTGGGGCTTAGACTTTATTGGGGAAATCCATCCTGCTTCATCTACCCAACATAAATGGATCCTCACAGCAACAAATTACTTTACCAAATGGATAGAGGCCATCCCTTCTAGGAATGACACAAACTCAGTTATCATTAAAT
This sequence comes from Pinus albicaulis, assembly GCA_034641835.2. Taxonomy (NCBI): domain Eukaryota; kingdom Viridiplantae; phylum Streptophyta; class Pinopsida; order Pinales; family Pinaceae; genus Pinus; species Pinus albicaulis. The sequence goes on along the minus strand of CM076576.1, from coordinate 215,930,012 downwards.
TCCTTGAAAATCATATCCTGACTAGATTTGACTATCCTAGGAATATTATCACTGATAATGTTGTTGCATTTGGATCCAAAAAAATGGTAAATTTATATCATAAATATCAGATTATATTGGGTCATTCTATAGCTTATTACCCTCAAGGTAATGGGTTGGCAGAATCCTCAAACAAGAGTTTGGTAAACATAATCAAGAATTTGGTAGAAGAAAAAAATAAGTCATGGCACAACAAGCTAGTACATGCACTATGGGAAGATAGATTGACCACTAAAAAGTCAATTGGAATGTCTCCCTATCAGCTATTTTATGGAGCATATGCAATATTTCCAACCAGTCTAGGACTGCCACTCATGAAGTTGATCCAAGAAGTGCAGTCTGAAAAAAAAAATATGACAAGAAGAATAAACCAGACTATACATTTACAAAAAACCAGAGAGGAGGTCTACAATAGATCACAAAAAGTACATGAAAACATGAAGAAGTTGTTGATAAAATAAAAAAGGCAAGTGATTTCAACATTGGGGACAAAGTTTTGAACTGGGATTCTAGGAGAGAAGATAAGGGAAAGCATGGAAAGTTTGAAAACTTGTGGAAAGGCCCTTATCTCATCCATATGGCTATAGGTAAAAATGCATTATTTCTTCAAGGGGTGGATGGTACAGAACTCTTTGGAGGTCCTGTCAATGGCAGAATGCTCAAACATTGTTTTTGTTAAAGTTTTTGTTCAATTTTTTTTTTAATTCATTGTAAATAGCATTTCTAGAAAGAAAGTTTGAAAATGAAGTACAAAAACAATGAAAAAAGAGAAAAGAGGGCAGATAAAAAGGAAAGGTATAGCCCCATACCAAAAAAGAGAAAAATCTGAAAGTGTGAAACCTCAAATGCCACTACTTGAAAAGAAGAAAATTGTTATTTAGTCATATAGCCTAATCATGACTGAATAAATTTGAATTTTATGTTGATAGGTTAGTGAAAACAGATTTTCCAAATTCTGTAATCTTGGCTTATCAACAAAATAGATTAGGATAGAGAAATAATGGTTCTAACAAGCTTAAAATCTGAACCAAGAAAAGAAGAGAAATGGTTCCAAAAAGATCAAAACTTGAGCCCAAGAAAGAAGGATGTCTGGAAATTTAAGATCTTAAGCCTTCAAAGTTTTGTTTTTAATTTTCTGCAAATAAATTCTATGTGCAACTTGTACAAAATGCCATAGATCATATCAAAACAAAATTTTTAATCCTGATTTGATTGTGTTTTAAATTTCCTGTTTTAGAATAGAGAATGAAGATCTGTCAAACAGATCAATCTTGACAGATAGTTAGAATAGCTAGAGAACTACTGAGTTCAACTGTTTAATATGAACTCATGGAAGATATAAGAGTAGAAATAGATTAGTTTCCTGCTTTCAAATAAAAGAATAAAATGATGTTAAAAGGGTTTGCAAGTCCAAGTGCACCCACTGAAGAGATTTTTTTAGGAAAAGTAGGATGTGTAGGCAGAAGTTTGGGAAAAAGTCATCTAGTTATGATAAACACTGATCATCTTTTCAAATAGCATGATCAAAAAGATAAAGAAAAATGTCAAAAGAAAGGAACAAGGCACTAGTCTACTTTCCAGCAATTTATTCTCTGATTTTCTTGACACCTTCAAGGAGATACCTTCCCCAAGTGGAGCCACTATTAGTCATCTATAAATTATGTTATATCTCATGATGGCTAAAAAGGTTCTTAGGCTTTTAATAAACAATTTTTTATGAAAACTTTGTGAGTTCTTGAAAGCCCACTGTGTTCATTATCTCTAAGAAATAATTTCATTGATAAACTTCACTCAAAGCCTCTAAGTTACCCTGCCAAAACAAAAAAGAACTATTTTTAACCATTTTCCATCATTCCATAAACTCATTTCACCCACTTTTTCATCCATTTTTACCTATCCTAACCAATCATTTATTCCTCTTAAAAATCCCTCCTTTCCTTTCTTATACCCTCCACTTCCTTAAAAATCCCATTTAAACCAATAAAAACCTCTTTGTTTGGTTTAAAACCCTCTTAATAAACATACCAGAACTCTAAAAAAGGCTCAAAAACCCACTTTTTAAGCCTGTTTCTGCCCTTTCGAAAATATAAGGCCTTAAGCCCTCCAGGCTTAAAACCTTAGCCCCTTTTCCATAAAACCACATCCCCACTCATTTAAGCTCCCGTCCATTTCCATTTACCCACCTGACTATGTTTTCCCCGATGTAATCCTAGCCGTTGATCGCAATCAATCCAATGGTTGTCAGGCTTTGTCCCTCTCATTCTTATTTCCCTGAAACTTTCTACTCACTCATTCTCGATAAGATCCTAACCATTGATCCTCTCGATCCAACAGTAATCAGTTTTTCCCCATCATTCATCCCGCTCCCAACCATTTATTATTTGCACATCCCTGCTATGGATCTCCACCATTGATCTACCTGATCCAATGGCCATCGCATCCTCGCCTTTTTTCATCCCGCTCACAACCATTTATTATTTGTGCGTCCCCGCTATGGATCTCCACCATTGATCTACCTGATCCAACGGCCATCACATCCTTGCCTTTTTTCATCCCACTCCCAACCATTTATTATCAATCACGTCCCCACTATGGATCTCCACCATTGATCTAGTTGATCCAAAGACCATTTCATCCTCGCCTTTTTCATCCCGCTCCCAACCATTTATTATTTTTTCAAACCCAAGAGAAGATCCCGACCGCCGATCCTTCAGATCCAATAGCCCGTAATCCATTTCGTGCCTATTTCACCAAAAAAAATTAATGCCTCATTTTGACGTGAAATGGGCAGTTTCCAAATGGACATGTTTCGCCCGATGTATGGTATCGCGTCTGCCAGGACCAATACCATTTACCATCCTGGTATCGCGCAAAACCACTATCACTATTCTCGTGCCAACATTCAAATTTTCTCCTGTTTCTTCATAATTCTGCCATGAAACCTTTTTCCCCTCCGCACATATTTATCCCTTTGCATCGCTCCTCTGCCCTCACCAAAGCCTTTGATCATAGTTTAATCCCTAAGCACAGGTTTTATAATATGTTTTATGTTTTAAATTTGCAGGTTTAAATGGGGGACAGATGAGCCAGCCCTCCCTCAGCAAACTTAAGTTGCAGAGAGCCTATGATGACGATCCTCAAGGAAAAATCGCGCAGAAAGGGAGATTAAAGGGTTTGATTTTACATATTAGTCAATGTGTCATGAACATTGACTGATCATTAAACCCTCCAGCACCGAAAAGAGAGACACTTGTACACCAAGAAGAAGAAATAATAGTGAAGACATAAGATGAAATATTAAATTTTAAGGAATAAATCCCGAAGATTAAACCCTTAACCAACATATTGTAATGTTCCCAACTAAGGAACAACTACATTATTGGGAATAATATGAGTTATTAAAAATCTAGAGAAATATAAATATGTCTTATAAAAAATTTCAAGCACTTAACCTTCATTTAAATATGCAGCAACGACCTTATACAGTGTTTTATATACCAAAAGGTGAGGAAAAGTGATGATTTAGGCCCTAAAACGGATGTATTTAGAGATATGCGTAATAATAAGGTTGGAAATTGGTTGGATATGATAGCTAGGGTTATTAGGGACTCCCATGTCAAATATCAGCAAAAAAAAATTCGTTTTTCTATGTTAAACAGTTCCTCCATTCCTAACTAGGCTAGAAAAACCTGATTTCCCATGACCCGGAGTATGCAGAAATTTACTGAAGCATGAGAATATAATTTTCTGAAAGGTTTGACTACAATAAGGTCTGAAAATTTACAAATAATACTAGTGGCATAACTCATACATTTTATAGAGGAAAGAATGAGGAAATACAGGAGAAATCCTCAGAAATGAGGTGCTACAACCATGACAAAAGACATCATAACCATGACAGCGTTATTTTTAGGGATGAAGCAGTATTGTATTGATTCTTTAGATCTATATCAGATCTATACATAAAAATATAGATCCAATACAGACCCCTGTACAAGAAAGGTTGATATATACATTCCCTTTGGGGTTTTGCTCAAAACATGAAGCACCGGAAGTAGCTATGAAATATAAGACTTTAGATTTGTAGAATGATTCAGAATTTTTGGATAACACAACTACATAGCAGATCAGATCTGAAAAAAAAATGGATTGGATGGCCAATCCATGGATCACCACAGTGAGAGGAAGAACCCCAACACTGAAGATCTCTCCTCCAAAATGCAAGCAAAACACCTTGCAGTTGTAGATCTACAGATAATGTTGTCCTAGGGAGAGGAACAGTGCTATGGCTTCTGAGAATGATTTGGCCTGATGCCAAGATGTAGATCTGAAGTAAAATCAGCAAATAAACTCTTCCAAGAGGTTAAAAGACACACTCACTGAGAAGAGCCACTGCTATCATCTAGATCTAAGCAGATCTAGTCCTCCACTTGCTGCATCTCACAATGAGAGCTCAACCCTCAATAGGAGTAGCACTGTAGATATAAGGTGAAGCTTGGCCCAAGCCTTATAGTGGACAATTTTAGCACAATTCTCCTCCAAGAGTTGCTCAAGGAAGGAGGTGGGATTCCTCAATAGGAATGCCCAACAAGGGATGTCTAACAGAAAATTACTTGAGAAATGATAATCTTCAACAACCTCTCCTTGCTTCCCTCCTCTTCATTTTATAAGATAGGAGCCTTTCCAAAGCCTAAACCACCTTGAGTCACTTAACCCTTTTCACATTATACCCTCCTTCTAGAACTACGTTGTCCCTCAAAGAGGTTTAATGCATCTAGACTGCGTTGTTTGACTTGGTCAAAGATGTCCCACTCTTGTGATTTAGACCCATTCACACTTGCAGGAGTTTATTTAAATAGCCAAAATATGTCTCTGTTCACATAGGCATGGATTTATTCTTGGTTTTATGAGTTTTGCATATCCTCCTTTACAATTTATTCATTAGTCATGAAATGCAAAAATAAACAAGGCAAAATTAATGTTCCTATTAGCTTAAGCTAATGTAGGAACATTATAGTCTCACCCTCCCAAATGTCGCTTGTCCTCAAGCAACTGCAAGGGTGCTACAAAACTTCCCCTTCTTCTCTTGTGGCCTCCTCATCTGTTAGTCTCCACCATTGCTCTAAATCTTGTGCAATAGCTCTGTCTTCCAATGGTTCTCCTTCAATATGCAAGTTGGCCTTTGGTGAATAAAACCAAGGGCTCTCATCATGAAGAAATGGAAGGTTGTTGTGGAAACCTTCTTTCTGATCCATGGCCTCCTCAAGATAGAAGTGATGACAATAATGGGGATTTTCATGATCCATGAAAGACTCCCATCTCCATGCTATCATCCAAATGTAGTGGATCACCTCCAAGCTTGGCAATCCATAGAAGAACTCCTCCCCAATACATATGAGAGGCATATTACCAACAAACATATGGCTCACTTTACAAAGGGACAAGTGATTTATCATAGTGGCCATACAAAATCTCATACTCCCCTTGAAGTATGTAATGCAAAAAGAATGGGAAACTCCTTCCCCCAAGGGCACATCCAACAAGTGTGCCTCTCCTCCAACTATGCCCCCAACAAAGATAAGGACATCTTCATCTTGTGGGATCATAATTAGAATCATGCTAGCTGCCATGTATGATTGTTACAGGTCAAAATACCTCCTCATCAACTCAGAGGGGAAGAAAAATATGGAAGAAGTACAAAGACCTAAATTAAACCTATTTCTACCAGGGTAACGCATACATAGAACAGAACAAGGGCGTTATAACGCAGGAAAGAAATAAATTAGCCGCGTTAGTGGCTAGGGCAACGCTCTGTTTACACTAAAAGGTCGCGTTACCCATGTTTTAAGTTTGAATTGGGAAAAGAGCGCGGAGAAAGATTTGAATCTCCGACTTTCCCTCACGAAGGAGTCAGTGCACAGAGGAAACTGCAGAAGCACCAGTTCATTATTGGTCATTGCCATAGAAGACTAAACTCCAAGAGAGGCAAAAGCATGGAGATCAAGGAAACATCTAAGCCTTTTCCATTCCAAACTAGTGGAAAGAGAAGGGCAACAATGACTTTCTCCCTCTCCTATAAGAAGGAGCTGAAGGCTCTTAATTGAAGGTCGAAGGATTGCTCAAAAGTTCTTGCATACTTGTGGAATAGAGAATAGTGTGACATTGTGAAGGCCAAGAGTCAAAGAGGTTCCCAGAGAGTCAAGGCTTGGACTTCTTCACTTGGTAGAGAAGAGAGATTGGGAGACTGAGGAGGGCTTGGTACAACCGATGGTTGTAATCCTCCTTCTTTCAAAATCAATAGAACTATGGTTGTAATCCTCCTCTCTAAAGCAGAATTGGCGACTCCACTAGGGAGTTGTTCCCCATAGTTTCTGGGCTATTTTTCCCCTCATTTCTTCTCTCCTCTGTTCTGTATCCTTCCGACCATTTTTTGATGCCCTGTAGACATACCAATCACTTGCAGAGTTCGATCCGTGTTCGTCCTAATTAACCTAAGAGTTTCCTCGGTTAACGTGACCTTGCGCAAGGTATCCATGCGTTAAGAATACAGCTTTCTTAGTATTAAATAATAAAGGCGTTATGTACACCGTATTTGCTCTCCGTCAGACAGATGCTTATACCTGGGCCCAAAAACTCGTTGTTCGTCTTGCCACTGCACCCGTGTTTAGCCGTGAGTTTTTGGCCACCGCACTTTCACAGACCGAATCCCTGTGCTTGTCTGCTAAACTAGCGTTGATTATTTGTTTCTCTTATTTAGTTGTTGATTATTTGTTTCTCTTATTTAGTTAAGTGTGCAAAGCATTTACTTTTTTTAAAAATAGAATTTTTTTTTATTTTTCTGCATTTAGATGAGTTTATTTTGAAAAGTTTGATTCACAGACTGTTAAAAGAGGTAGATAGAAAGTTGAATCTTAAAAATTGAGTTGTGTTATTTACATGTTGGTGCATGGATGATTGATAAAGAAACCTCTCCTTGTACAAACATTGTTCATTGAAGTTAATATCTAGAGCATGTTTTGCATGGTTTATTGAGTCAGCGTCTCACTATACTTCATACGTCCATTTCCCCTCCGCCAGACTAATAACAAAGTACACTAAAAACAAAGCGATAATATAATCAATCTAATAACTCTTTTTGAGATCACACAAACAGTAGTTCAGGCTAGGATCTTGGGTTAGGACAGTGATAAAACTACCAAAGATCTCAAAACTTGAAAACTAGAGTCATTAAAGAGTGAAATCCTGCTGCACTCACATTATTGGGACCGTTCCTTTACCGGAGCTCAGCGCGAGACAACACTTGGATGCACTAGAAGGTAGCCCGCCTTCGACTGCATCCTGTGGGTGTGTTATATATTGGGGTTCCCTTCGGGGATGTCGAAACTAGATCGGGGATCTAGGTATTCTGCCCATATAGCACACTGTCCTTGACCGTGGACCCCCCTGATAGTGTCTATGATTTGAGGTATCCTTAGTGGCTATACTTTTATGGACTTACACAAGGTGACTGGGATGGGCTGTCCTGGTACCTGAAACAGACGGACCTACTCTGTCTTCAGTCTTTAGGAGGGTACTCGTCTTCACGAGAGTGCTTACACCTATCGTCTGGGGTTCGGGCGAAGCTTTAGAGTAACCGTAACTGTACTTTCGACCAACCCTCTCTGTATGCTATTGTGAGACTGGATTTCATCACCAGTGAACGGTAGTACTCAGACAGGGCACCCTATACTGGCTACTTGTTGATTGATTTTAGAGAGTCTTTTTTCTTTTTAGTAAGTGTGTGGTTACTGTCACTTGAGACTTCATAATATATCACATTTTAAATAAAATTTGTTAAAATTAAACCGGTCACCGTGGCGTCCCCTGACCCACGCCGTCAGTATAGACGACAGCAAGGTCTACCTCCTCTCACCTTAGAGGAAAGATTGAACCTTGGTGAACCCGGGCCTTCTACGGAAGAGCAGTCTCCTTTGACTAATCTGGATTATCACATAGACCCTTATCAGCCGGAACTCCCGGAGGACCCTTTCATTGAAGGCGTTGTACCTAATTACAATCCTCCGCTCACTGATCCGTTAGGACCGGTGATAATCCAGATTCCACCGCGCCAAGATATGTCTGCGGCAACACCAACATCTATTTCACCACCGGTATCCACAGGGTCGATACCAATGGCAACCATTCCCGGTTCGCCATCGTCCTCCCCGCCGGTGGTCAGTTCTATGTCATTACTGGGTAACCCCAGTAGTCAACATATGCCTACCCCAACCCTATGGTCAACACAACTGTCAGTAGTTTACCGAACCCTTCGGCATCTACTCCTAACGTGACCACGTTGGGGACAACGGTAGCTCCTCCCACGAGCACGACTATTTCGGTGCCCTTTAGCAACCCTTTCAGTTGGAACCCTCTGTTGAGTTCAAACCCCCTGGCCACTATGCCAGGGGGCAGTGTTGTCAGTACACAGGTAGCAGGGAATATTTCTCTTCCTATGCAATCCTTAGGACAAATGGGACAACCCATTGTAAATACTATCCCCTTAAGTGGTTCAAACATAGGCGTAGGATCTATACCGTTGCCAAATTATGCAAGTACTAGTATGCCTCCGGGAAACTCTATTGCATCCATTTGGACTAACCAACCCCAACCTCCGTCTGGAGTGGGAGGGCATTTTTACGCTGGGGGCAACCAACCATTTGCCCCTCAATACGCTATGCCCTATGGACAGCAACCGTATGTTCCTACTCCTCCACCTATGGGAGGTTTTTATCAAAGTCCCACTTACCCTTCTGGTAACACGTGGATGGGGGACCCTATGGTCCAAATAGTCAGCCCATACTGCCTTGGTTAGACTCGGGGGCAAATCCACAATTGCCTTTCTTGGCAGCTTTGGACATACCCGACATCCATAAGCTGACAAACGACCCCATCAACCACAACTCGCTTTGGCCTCCTATACCGCATAAGATTCCTTCAGATATCCCGAAGTTCGACGGGAAGCATGGAGACGACCCGGCCGCACACATCACTACCTTCCATTTGTGGTCCATATCCAATTCCATGGTAGATGATAGTGTCCGCCTTCGACTGTTTTCCCGCACCCTTACAGGCAATGCCGCCAAGTGGTACATTGAATTACCACGCGCCACCATCAATACGTTTGGCACTTTAGCGACGGAGTTCTTAAAGAACTTTCAACTACCAATTAGAGTGGAAACCGGCACAGAATTGTTAACATCACTGCGCCAAGACACCGCCACCCACATCTCCGACCATATTCATGAATGGAGACGTAGGAGGAGGCTTGTCAAAGCGCCGATTCCGGACCATCTCTTGGAAAATTGGTTTTGCAAGTCTCTTTTACCCCATATCTCTAAAGACATTGGCCTTTCTGGTGCGGTGACAGAAGATCAATGTATTCGTCGTGCCCAACACCTGGATTTGATCTATTCACAATCCGGCACGCTTTACGATCTGCTCCCCCATGCCCCTGGTAACCCGAACCCTCCGGCTACTCAGAAAACCAGAGCGCATGCCGACGGTCTCGTTGGCGCGATCTCTGGTGTAGCCACCAACCAGTCTCGGGGGAAAACCTCCCAGCCATCCTCGACTGCCACCGCCCCCCATCAAACGACTCCTCTCCCTTCCGCTGAGGTAAATTCGGTGCAAACCTCACAAAAACCCAACGGGAAAAATAGGAAGAATAAGAAGAAAACATCTTCTTCGGAAGAGCAGTCGAATAATCAGAATAACTCCAATCAAAAAAATGCTGCAAACGAAAAAGGAAAGGATAAACCCATGAGATTCCCTTGTAAAATCTGTGCGGAGGGCCACTTGACATACAAATGTCCTCGGTTGCAGGAATGCACTGATTTTATTGCTAACAAGGATTCTGGGAGAACACCTGCCGTTCTTCACAATCCTTTCCCCAATCAACAGCAGCAACATCAACATATGGTTGACAACCCGCCACCACCTCATCAATGGGGCAATGGTGGTTCGAATCCTTCCGGCGAAGGACCATCTGCCATTTATGGCATCGAGAGTATTGACCTCCAAACTCGCGCCAAGCTTTATGGAGCCCCTACCATAGATGTTCAACAACCTGGAACTAGTTCCAATCCGCCGCCGCCTAACGATTTGCATATCGAAAGGCCTAATGCTGAACCTGTAATTCGTCCCCCAAAAGGGACACTTCGACGCACGACTCATAATACATCTGCACGTGCAGCCCAAAACTACAATATTGTAGAAGATTTGGTGCAGGCACCGTCAGCCATGTCTGCACTTGAAGTATTACAAACCTGTCTAGCACAAAGGAAAGCCTTGCTTTCGGCCATTGGCGGAATAGATCCCCAGGATTCCATGCTAGCAGTCTTTGATATGGAAAAGGCTAAACCTCGCCTCTCACATCAACTCGCATTCCAGGTGCAAGTGGTGTCGAAAGGGAGACCCATCCATCGCACTGTCATAGACGAAGGTGCTTTGACCTGCGTTATGTCACAAGCTTGCTGGCTGAATTTAGGTTCTCCTACTCTAACCCCGCCATCGAATTCCCTGAAAGCTTTCGATGGCCACACGTTCCTACCCAAAGGATACCTTGCTAGCTTTCCTGTCACTCTTGGTGAGAAAACGGTAAACGTGGACGTTGAAGTCGTAGAGCGTCATCTCGACTATAATCTATTGCTCGGTCGCAGTTGGTCTTATGCTATGACCGCCATCGTGTCTTCGGTCTTCCGACTCATCTTATTTCCATTGGATGGGAAAATAGTCACGGTCGATCAACTATCCTTCTGCACCCCTGATTATTCCACTTTACCAAGTAGCTCTGTACCCTTAATAGGAGGTGTACCTGACTCTTACGTCAGTATCGGTACCGGTCTTCTGAAGGCATCTTCCCTACTGGGTTGTTTTCCTCTTCCGCCGCCTCAGATCCCAAACACGGTTGCAATGATATCCACCTCTTCGGATGGCTCTATCGACCCATGGATCATTCCGGCACCTTCAAAAATTGATTCCTATGGAGATTAGATGCCGCTTTCGCCGGCTGAATTGGCTTACCAAGCCATCCAAACCGCATCTGAACCCTCCACTGATATGGTTTCGACCACAGGTACAACCCTCTCTCCCATAACAGTTCTCTCTAAGGATCTCCTCAATGAAGTCTGGCATACAGACGAAGCTATTCGAGATATCATGTCATTAGAAGAACGACCTTGGGGAGAGTTCCACCATCGCGCTTCGACGATTGATTCTGAGGCGATAAAAACTGAAATCCCGTCTTTTGACCAACCTGAGATAGTTCCCTCCTCTTATACGACTGTCCACACTATCGATTCAGAAGGGAACATGGGTAATCTTTCTAAGACAATGCTCATTGATATCTCGGTCAAAATGGGTATCGTGGAAAATATTCAAATTGGAGCCGACTGCAATCCTGAGGAAATTGTGGCCTTCACATCTCTTTTTAAAGAATTCCGCGATGTGTTTGCTTGGTCTCACAAGAAAATTCCCGACATAGATCCTTCTATTGACGAGAAAGAGATCAAGAAATTCCGAGCATTCTTTTTACGGTATTTTTCTTGCTCGTTAATCCGAAAAACCTCGAGTTCTCTTATTCGGACTCGTTAAAACTTACACGAAGTTGGCATCGAGCGTTCTTTTTATGGTCTTTTCTTGCTCGTTAATCCGAAAAACGTAGAGTTTTCTTCTTCAGACTCATCAAAACCATGAAGAAGCTCTGAGCATTCTTTTTAGGAATCTTTTTCTCGCTCATAAAACTGAAAAAATCCCGAGTCACCTTTGTCAGCCTCGTTAAACTACTGAGACAAAGAACAAGGAGCCATTCTTTTCCTCTTTTTCAAAGCTCTTTAAACAGAAAAAGTGTATCGAGTTTTCTCCGTGTGACTCGTTAAAATTTCACGGAGGTATCGAGTTTTCTCCGCGTGACTCGTTAAAATTTCACGGAGGTACCGAGTTTTCTTTGTTGGACTCATTAAAATTTCACAAGGAATATTGAGTTTACTTCGTCTCCTCGTACTCATAACAAAATGAGGTAGACGTCCATTGAACATAGATTTCTCACTTTTCCGGATTCGATGGACTAACTAACGGAAAATGAACTGTTTCGGGCTTACTATTACCCCTTTGCCGTGCCCGATTATCAATACATGACAAAGGTACCCCAATGGAGCCGTCTTTTACGACATTTTTCAGACTCCCTAAACATGAAAAATTCACCGAGTTTTCTCGTCTGGACTCGTTAAACCTAATCAGACAGGACATGGAGTTGTCTTTTATGACATTTTTCAGACTCTCTAAACATGAAAAATTCACCGAGTTTTCTCATCTGGACTCGTTAAATATAATCAGATGGGGCACAGAGTTGTCTTTCCTGACATTTTTCAGACTCTCTAAACATGAAAAATTCACCGAGTTTGCTCATCTGGACTCGTTAAACTTAATCAGATGGGGCACAGAGTTGTCTTTCCTGACATTTTTCAGACTCTCTAAACATGAAAAATTCACCGAGTTTACTCGTCTGGACTCGTTAAACTTAATCAAACGGGGAAAAATTTGGACAAAATGGATACTACCTCTGTTACATTTCCAAAAAAGGTCGATTTGGCAGCAAAATTCTTGAACATGGCACTTCCCAGAAAACTCTTTCGCAGTTAGCCGAACCCTACCATCTATGAGTATTAGCCTTCATTTCCCAGTGTCCCTGCACCGGTAAAATCCTAACACACTCTTTGGTGTTCAACACACTTCAGCTGCCTAGTACCCTGCTAGAGTGCCTTCTATTGTTCAAGCAGATCTCGCTATCTACTGCTCCTGTTATCAACCAAACCGTTCATTATGCCAGAAATTATTTGTCGTCTGACGTTCCCATTTAATCTTCCTTATCTCAAATCATAAACAAAATCAGTTGGTTTATGTTTCGTGTTGACTGATGTAGGACGCCTCATTGCCTACCTCTCAACAGATCACTTCCTATCGACTTCAACACCTTATCTAGGAATTTGATCCAGAAACACATCAGTACCCAGATACTTGCAGACATCAGTGGCAGGTAGTCTTGTGTTTGATCAAGAGTCTTCATCATTGGCTCTTGGTTGAATGATTCTACGAGTGTTCGACTTCAACTCCTTTTATTCACACTCTCTAGATTGTACCGGGCATCTTAGGGACCATCATCATTATCGGTGGCCACCTTCGCGTCTGTTAGCAGTTTTCATTATTGATTGGTAATCAGACGATTTCTCACATATTCGACGACAACTCCCTCATTCACATGTTGAGAAATATGCAGTTTAAGTGAATCGGCGGTCAAGACCTTGGGGCAACGGCTACACCATTAAAGTTGTGTTCCCTTCCCCAAGCTGCGATATTGTTTATGGAGACAGCTTCTTCAACCGAATCCTGTTATGACAGACACTTCCACATTGTGCCTATTGGTGGATACATTCTTCATATCTCTATTCTAGAGAAATCATGTTGTTTAAAGCTACTGAGCATGGGACATGCCCGACTCTTGGCAAATACTATATTTTCTGACATATGTTGTTGTTTCTGGTTTTCCTCAGTCTTTCAATCTCTCTCTCTCTACAAATTATAAAGTATTTCGGCCATCGTCTTCGTCTCTGACCTCACACTTTAGGGGGCATCTGTTACAGGTCAAACTACCTCCTCATCAGCTCAGAGGGGAAGACAAATATGGAAGAAGTACAAAGACCTAAATTAAACCTATTTCTGTCAGGGTAACGCATACATAGAACAGAACAAGGGCGTTATAACGCAGGAAAGAAATACATTAGCCGCGTTAGTGGCTAGGGCAACGCTCTGTTTACACTAAAAGGTCGCGTTACCCGTGTTTTAAGTTTGAATTGGGAAAAGAGCGCGGAGAAAGATTTGAATCTCCGACTTTCCCTCACGAAGGAGTCAGTGCACAGAGGAAACTTCAGAAGCACCAGTTCATTATTGGTCATTGCCATAGAAGACTGAACTCCAAGAGAGGCAAAAGCATGGAGATCAAGGAAACATCTAAGCCTTTTCCATTCCAAACTAGTGGAAAGAGAAGGGCAACAATGGCTTTCTCCCTCTCCTATAAGAAGGAGCTGAAGGCTCTTAATTGAAGGTCGAATGATTGCTCAAAAGTTTTTGCATACTTGTGGAATAGAGAATAGTGTGACATTGTGAAGGCCAAGAGTGAAAGAGGCTCCTAGAGAGCTTGTTGGCTTGGACTTCTTCACTTGGTAGAGAAGAGAGATTGGGAGACTGAGGAGGGCTTGGTACAACCGATGGTTGTAATCCTCCTCCTTTCAAAATCAATAGAACTATGTTCGTTTTGTCCATTCGATGCTTAATGTTATATTGTTATTTCAATATTTGTTTAGTATGATATGAATGGCTCAGATGTGTATAATCTAGATGTTTATTGTTGATTTAATTGATAGAATACTTGTTATATCAGAAGTTACGCGGGTGCTTTCACTGATTGCAGGATTCAGATTTGGAGCCGGTGGAGGAAGGACTCTTGCTTTGCTGCGTAGCGCTCTCCAAAGGATTCTAAAGTTGTCAAAGAGGTAATTCTCTGTTGTATTCTTTCAAGTTATTTCAGGCTAATATGAACATGCT